>OX608082.1:60120702-60440702 GCA_951509765.1 Sphenella marginata
CGACACATAATCAGTGCCTTTTCAACCAATTTCCCCCCCCCCCCCCTTCCTTTTTCTCTTCCTATTACATTTCATTTAACATCAATATAAATAAATACCAGTTCAATAAAAATAAATTTTAGTCCTAATAGCATTGCTTCTCCACTAAAAACCAATCTTGAATGACAAAGGAAGGGTAGTTTCATTGTATAAAAATAATTTTTTTCTTTAATGATATTACATTTCATCACAAACTGGCGATGTGTAGTATAGATACGCATACATACAATACAAAATAATATCTAAGCATACATACCTTATTTGATAGCAAATCTTCTGCTTTCTTCACCTCCGCCACATACTGACGCAATTGCTGTTTCAATTGCTCAATTTCAAATTCCGAATTTTTCAGTTTCTTTTTAAGCGTAAAAATTTCCGCTTGACGTTCGGCCAATTCGTTCGAAAGTCGTCTAAAAAAATATAACAAAACTAAATATATTTAGTATAAATTTGAAGCAAGTGCGACTAATCTATATCAATACAAAGTTTTAAATGCCTTTGGCGTTTTTGACTCACCCGTTTTCCGCAATGGCTTTGTCTCGACTCACTTTCAATGCGGCGATTTGTTGCCGCAAACTTTTGCTTTCAGTTGAGGTTTCATGCAATTCAGTGGCACGTTCGCGCGTCTTTGTCGTCAATTGACTGAAATGAAATAAAAATGTTAGTAAAGAGGTTAGTAAACTGGTTTTAATGGTTGATTTGATAACTATCGATTGATTATGTCAAAGAGGAATCAATGCGTTATTTTTCATCTTGTAGCGAGTAGGTATTTCACCATAAGTACAAAAACGTACGATGGTTTGATTACTAATTGCTATGTATGTATGTGTGATTCTATGCTAGTTCATTAAGCTCAAGAACTAAAGACTTAAGAAGCGAACTTGCATAGCTAGCCTGCACACACCATAACTTAAGTAAAAATTTAGAGATTTGAATGAAATTTGGTACACGATCAAAACGAGAAAGGACACATGGTTTCAAAAAAGTATTTAAAAGCAAAGTACCCCTCGGTAGTGGTCGGCTACCCTGCAAGTGTATTTCTGCCATGAAAAACATCTAACCAAAAATGGCAAAGGCTCGGCTTTGGAGGTATATCGCACAAAGTTATTATTATTTTCGAATATTATCGTGGCATTGCTAATAACTTCAGAAACCCGTACGAATTATTACGGTTGTCGGGGGCACCTAGTACCTTCCATACAAATGAGATTTTGCAGGCTGCATATCTCTAAAAATATTAATTGTAGAATATTGAAAATTGGTAAGGGTGCTAAATTCATAAGAACAACAAGAGCAAAACTAAAATGGTAATAATCAGCAAAATTAGAAAGTGATTTCTTCTTCAAATTTAAAGAAGCTTATTGAACCTTATTAGTGCTGCTGCAACCCTGGTAAGACTACTATCCACGAGATATTTGCGATGCGCCGAATTCTTCAATAACCAACAAATTACTGGAATTATTTCCGTTTCTTCCGTTTATGTTGCATGCTGACCTCATCGAGGAATAGCTCAAATATTCAATTTAAAGTTCAAGACCAAGGCTAAGGTGCATTAACATAACGTAAATGACCTAACAAAATCAAAAGTTAAACATTTACATATCAATAAAAATTTTATATACATACATATGTTCATATGTACATATTTACATGACCATAAATATGAATATGGCACACAACTACTTAACAAACATGCATACATACATGCATATTTGAAAGAATTTGATTTGGCTTTGTGCACTCATTCGTTTTAAGGTCAACAAGCAAATATGTAAACAGCTACGCTTTTCAGTCGCTAGCAAAAGACTTGGAAGACCACTTCACATTTTTCCTTATAATAGATTTTATTGCTATAATTCTACATACACAGTTGTGTACAATATAATAGTAGTGAAATTAAATTGGATATCGTTTGACGAAGTAAAAAGAAGCTGTGTTTTCAATAATTTCCATTTAAATTCCAAAACAGAAACCACATACAAAAAATCTCTTATTTACACAAAGTTCAAAAAAGTTAATTCACCTTTTTAAAATTGTTGCCAAAATTTCAATCTTTTTTAGAAAAACCAGAACATTTTTAAGTACGCAGTTTATCGCTCATTCAATTTGATGATCAAGTAAGAAGTATGTACCTCAAATTTTCCCCTGAATTTTGATAATTTTTTTTTGTCAAGGATGTTGGGTATTTTTTTCCATACAAAATTAATAATTCTTTATGTATGGAGAAATCACCAAACACCCTTGACGAAAAAAATTCTGAAAATTCAGGGACGTTTTTCAGCAAGTTCTAACTTGCACAATGTTATACTAAAATTGATTGGTCTACAGAATTATATACTCAAAAAATTTCTAGAAATCCTGGGAAAAAAATTTAAGATTTTGATGGCCAATTTTTTTATGTGGTTTCTGTTATGGATTACGCTTTATTTTAAATGAAAATTATTAAAAACCGAGCTTCTTCTTATTTCGTCAAACGTTATCCAATTTAATTATACTACTATTATATTGAACACAACTGTATTGTATATTTTTGGACAAAACTATATAAAAACAAGTAAGGAAAGGGCTGTCTTCGGCTGTGCCGAAGGCTTTATACCTTTCATGAATGCCAAACCACACTTATCGGAACAATCGATTGTATGGGAGCTATACGTTATGTTGGTCCGATCTGGCTGATTTTGCCTACATATGTTACATATATAATATGTAGCAAACGTGCAAAGTTTAACGTTCCTAGCTCTTTAACTGCAAAATTGATAGCCCAAAACGCATTTATCGAAACTATCGATTATATGGGAGCTATATGTCATGTTGGTCCGATCTGAGTCATTTTCACTACACACGTTACAAATACAATATGTAATAAACTTGCAAAATTTTACGTTCCTAGCTTTTGAATTGCAAGAGTTATAGGCCAAAACCCATTTATCGGAACAATCGATTGTATGGGAGCTATGCCTTGTATCGGTCCGATCATGCTGGTTCCGACAAATGATTAATCCTAAGCAAAATGGCGACTGCTTGCAAAATTTCATCGAGATATCTCTAAAACTGAGGGACTAGTTTGCGTTCAAACAGACGGACGGACGGACGGACGGACGGACGGACGGACGGACGGACGGACGGACGGACGGACGGACGGACGGACAGACGGACATGGCTAAATCAACTCGCCTCATCGCCCTGATCATTTCGGTATACTTAATAGTGGGTCTATCTCTTCTTCTTCTCATACTTACAAACATCGGACCAAAGTTATAATACCATTTCATGTTCATGAAAGGTATAAAAAAATCAAACATACAAATTACTGCTATACTTCTTTAAAGAAATAAGCATTCCAGTAGTTGGCGTTTGTGAGTGGACAATTGATAGACATGAGCAGTAAGGTTTTTAATGAACATCTAAGGTCTACGGAAGTAAAACTCCACATCCATTACCAATAAAATTAAATTTTTTAAGTCCAGCTTCATATTCGTAATCACTCAAATATGTATGTATAATTGTATATCCACACAATCTCGGCATAAACGATTGAAACATCTTAGGTGGACCGTGCAGGTATGCTCATATGAGTATCAAAAGAAATGTACTTTACTCAAAAAAATAATTCTAGTTAGGGTTACCACCGATGGTTCCAACCTAACCCCATTACATTTATTTATTGGCATATCCGCTATTAACCTTTTCCGATTGCGGACAACGATTAGCCATATATACTTCACATATCTCTGAGTGTACTGCTCTTGGCGTGAAATTTCGTAAACTTTTCACTCAATCAAATACTTCTGTAATTGCGTCGCAAGAAGAACATACGGTCGGACCTTTATTCGCAGAACACCAAAACCAATAATTTCTCTATTCATAACAAACACTAGTATTAATTGTATTTTAGTACAATAACTATTTATGTAAATATGCTGTTAAATAAAAGGTCGGATATATACGATGCCAAGCACCTTCTCAAATGCCAAATACAATGCACGCAAATACGTATGTATGTATGTATGTATAAATTTATGTATAAGTATATTAGAGTGCAACACTGTGCTTTGAAATTTAAATTTAAATTTTTTGAACTTATATCTTATAACTTTAAACGACTTATTCTTGTATATTTGTATATCCAGTACTATCTCCCGAACGACTTCACCGATTTTAATGAAATTTGGTACACAGGTACTATGCTTTGTTTTAAGATTTTCTACTTTGGTGTTGCCACTTGGGGTGGTCCATAGGGTTGCCACCTATATCATTTTTTTTTTAAATATTAAGTAATATATGGCAATATGGGTATCAAATGAAAGGTATTTTAGGCCGTATACCAACCATTATATTTTCGAATAGGATTGACACCTAGGGTTGCCACCGGAACGCATTTTATTTATTCCTTCAGATATCGACCACTATCTCGGGAAAGGCTAAACCGATTTCGATAAAATTTGGTAGATGGATAGTATGCTTCCTTCTTAGATTTTCTACTTGAATGTTACCACTAAAGTAAGCTTAGAGGGTTGCCACCTTTCCGATTTTTTTTAAATATTTAGCAATATATGGCAATATGGGTATCAAATTTAAGGTATAGAGGATTGCCACCTTTCCGATTTTTTTTTAAATATATGGCAATATGGGTATCAAATGAAAGGTATTTTAGGGCGTATACCAACCAGAATATTTAATACACAACAGGTGTCGCCAATGTATGTTAAGTGACTTTTTGTGGCTAGTGTTCGATATTTTGGAAATTTATGCTCTTGGTAAGTAAGATTATTCGGCAAATTCGAAAAATACCGAGCAAGTCTCGGTCACCCAGGTACTAACACAGTTTAAACTCATAACTTAGGTTGTGAAAACTAACTCACATATTCTTAAAAATTAAAAAAAGTATATACAGCTCTTATACATTCTGCTATTTGCCTAGCAAAGTTCTTTGTTTTCAATTCTCTTCCACTTTTTTTTGCTGCCACTGATGGATGTCGAAAGGAACTCAGTCGAACTTTTCTTTATCAGCAGGGATATGGTAACATATGTATTTATAAAAAGTCAGTTGTCACTATAATCTTATGATATCTTCAACGTGATGAGTAAGTTACACATATGGTTGCTGTTGGTTGACTAATGCGAGAAACATTCTCCGATCATCGCGTGATGTGACCAAGACATTTGGGGTCGCCAGAGCATCTCTTGGTTAGTATGCAACAGGATGAAACTCTCTTAGGTAAGGTGGAAATTTGAATTGACGAAGCTTTGTTGCTACTCTCTTTTATAATAAAGGGAATTTTTAACCGCTGTTTTCAACATTTAGAATAAGCATAGTTTTGCACAATTTTTTTTTTGGTACCTTTTTCATATAAATCTAAAAATAAAAGCAATTTCAGATAAATATTCCAGGCCTCGCCAGCATTACTCTGGTACATTCAAATGTCAAATAGAGATACTCATTCTACCTCACTGTAAAATAACAGTTACAATCGGTTCCTGCTTTATGCACGATTTCCCATACTGTCTGTACGAGGAAAATACGAATTATTTGCTGTCATCGAAAAAAAAAATTAATTGAAAACACGGAGAATAATGTCAGCTAAGTGCTATTTGGACTGCGTAGTCATTTGAAAAGTAAAGTACGCTGTTGACAAACAACGATCACACTCGATGAGAAATGAAATAGCAAGTGGATAATTAAAAGAAAATCTACAAAAGACCTATGCTTCCTATAATGGTGAATATCGAAGGGCTAAACGAGTTTAACGCAGACGAATTCGGCTGCAGAAGAACCTATGTGTTTCCAATTGGGATTAATTATCTCTGTTGTTGTTGTTATAGCACCTAGCCCGCAGGGGGGGTCAACTAAATCTTACTTAATGTTTTGCACACCCCCCCGAACTGAGATTTTCTTATATATTTTTATTTTTTCTCTACACCTAGCAACCAACTAAGTAAACTTCTGTTGGTTTGAACATGCCTGGTAATGACTTATTTACCTAGCAATAACAAAACAAAACAAGTAAGAAAGTAAAAAACCATAACAACAAACATAATCAAAATAACAATTGTTGACAAGCAACCAATAAAATTCTGCAAGTGGTATGAGAATAAACAAAACTTGTGATGAATTTTAATAAGTTGATAGGAAATTCTGAGTAAATGGATGTGGAGTCAAGAGAAACAGACTTGGCTGGGAGCAAATGTATTTGAACCAACAATGAGTTTGTTACTCGTACGTACATACATACACCTACTGCAATACAACAAAAAATGTAATGAGTGAGTGATACCATTAGCATTTCGTTGAATGAGCGAGCGATGGAGTGAAAAATATCAGAGCGCAGGTTGTGAACTATTGTCGAATTGGCCGTCGAACAGATCAAGCTAAGCGATGATAGCCTACGGTGGCTTATGGTTAAAGCAGCGGAGCTATTTAAAGTTAAAAGTAAAGTCGAGTATAGTGTTTAGCGGTAGACGGGAAAAAATCGAAACAAGTTAAACAAAGCGACAAAAAAGTGTTTTGGATAAATATAAGGTATTAATACTAAGTGGGAATAATTAAAATATAAATAAGTTACAAGTGATGAGTGCTGATATATTCAAATGTGAAGCGAGCTTTTTGCGAAAATATCACAAGAAAATTCAACTAAAATATTTAAACCAAACTGATGGCTTTGAATTTGAAATCTTTACAAAAGTGAATTTTGAAATTCAACACAGCTATTGTGAACGCGACAAAATCATGATTACATCCTTGAAAAAGTTCAAACGCGTCTCTTTGCTTTTTAGCAACACTAAAGCTGAATATATATGAAGTGAATCAATAAAGGAATAAAGCGAAATTAAATGGAAAAACGACCAAAAAAATTAGTAAAACCAAATAAAGCAAAATATTAAGTTAAACAAAATAAGAGCCAATATTTTTTTCGCAAGGAATAACATAACGAAAAACAGTTTTTTCGTTTTAATTTGAAATTTCCTTTAAATGTCTATTGTGAACTCGGTAACGAAAATAGAGAGCGCTAATAACTCTTTCTTCTTGCTTAGTATGCTTTCATGCTCAAAAGCCAACTGATAAATGAGGATGATCTTAAGGATGTAAGATTTAGGAAGGGTATGCCTTTGATAGTGTCAAAAATACTGTTGCCAAATTTATCGTGTCGATTCATGCATTGGCAACAAAATGCGCTTCGAAAAAATCATTAAAAAGATTTACCTAATTCACGAAACTAGCACAAGACAGACTTTACATTTCAGTTGAAACAAGATAACCTCTATATCAGTTACGTCATTCTTACAAAATATAAATCCATACAGCTTCTTTGTTCACCCAAATACCAATTAATGGGAACTTCATTAAAATAACGCTTAAGCGAAGTATGCAATCCATTAAGCAAAAGACTGCAAGCATAGCCAAATTCCCAAAAACAAGTTATAATTCAAGGCCAACCAGAGGAGTTCGCTGTCATTGCCGTTGTGCATTAATTAGGTGCCAGCTGTTATGGCGTTGTTGTTGCTATTATTACTGATACCTATAACTTCACTGCTCTTCACATATTCTATTAGCAACTTAATTCTACATCTGGTTTGGGTTAATTCCAATCAGCTCTTCTCATTTGATTCTTTGCCTTTGCTCAAGGTTTAGTTGTTGAAAATTTGAATACAAATGGGTTTAAAAGAGTTGAATAACCCTCTGATATGCTTGAGGTACGCTGCTACGAGGAATAAACGAAACAAACAAAAAAGTAATATCTACATATGTGCGTTTGTGTCTCAAAAGTGCTAATCAATATTTATACAGTGCAAACCAAACTTCAGAATCAGCCTAAAGGACTGACGTGAACAGACTGATTGGGCGTACATTTGTGTCTTGGCAACCGCGCCACTGTTGACAGTCATAGTTTTGAAATAGTAAAACTGTTCCTGTCGTTGGAAGTAGAGGGATAGGGATAGGCCACAACTCCTATGGAATAACCAAGCGGAGACCCGCAGTGTATCCAATTGGCGCCAGTTGGCGCAGCCAAGAACCGACTTTCGAGCTATGTTAGACGGTAAAAATCGCCTAATCGGTTGGATTAATATTTAAAGAAGAAAAGAGAAGCAATGAAAGTGTGAACAGGTAGTAAAAGTCTGCTAGCGGAGCGCAAGTTCGATGGTCCTCTACTGAGAACTAGGGTTCATAATCGCCTACGTTAGTTAGCAATGGATTGATCAAGGTATTGAAATCGTCTATTAATCGTCGAATTTCGTAGTGTATTTATCCGGGATACTGGTCCAAAATGGAGTGTAATGGGTTTTCTCGACACAAGTACAGATCGCACTCTCTATTCATCTTGCAAACTTATTTAGTACATTTAAAGCTATAGGACTCGGTATCGAGAAAGTCTACAGAGTGTTTTTAGAAAATTAAATTAGTGGAGGATAGGCAAGAACATATTTGGATAGCCAAGCAGAGATCATGGCAGATCAAGATAATAAATATTCAGAATCACTCACTCGCTTTATCGCTTAGTGTCTAGGTCTAGCCAAACCGGGCACAAAACATTAGGCAGGTCTGAGCTATGCAAATTCTACATATCGTAGGAGCAATGATGCCAATCATGTAGCATCCATGTCCATAAATGATTATTCCAGGAGTAAAAGCATCAATATAGCACCTCGCTTTCTTATTAGGCCCGGTCGAGGGCAAAAAGATTCCTCGAGTGCCTAACAGAACTAACAGCCGTTGAACAGATTTGAATAGGAGTCGATACGTTTCTTAGCCGCGGGACCCATCTGACTACCATTTTAATCACGCAGTATATTCAATAGATTTGTTCGCGTACATTAAAATTTTCAATTTTTTAACTGAAAAAGTGTCCGCTTACACAAAACACTTGCAGCGAGAAGCGCATTTGACATTTCATTGACAGAGAGAGAGCTGCAAGTTTTTACTGTGGGAATTCGACTCCGTAAACATTTTTAGTGAAAAACAGCTGATGGTGACAAGGGAAAGCAACAAAAAAAATATAAAAATTTGAACTTTTAACCAATCAAAATGGCAACAGCTGCTTTTGCTGCAAGCTTTTACTGACTCCAGTTTGCTTGAAACTTTTTACTTTTTGCGTTTTGAGAGAGTTTTACTTCATTCTCATTTTACTTACACTTTTTGCAAGTTTTGTACTCGAACAAAGCTAATATTAGCTAACTCTCAAATGTCAAATAACTTCTGACATGAGATTATATCAGTGAAAACCCAAAACTGGTCGTAAATTTGCAACAGCAGAATTTTTTTTTTACATATCGACTTGAGCTACAGCATTACGAAAGCCACAAATAAGGCGAGTGGTAGCATTACTAACATACTAAACCAAATCGAGATGTATCCACAAATGTATGTATGAATGTACATGTAGATAGAAGCCCGCGAAGCAATTAACACCAACAATCGAAAGAGACAAGTAGCGAAACAATGATTTACAGCTGACTTTTATACCCAGTTGCCCTAGCTCACAGAGTATTATAACTTTGTCCCCATAAAGGGGTATTGTAAAGGCATATATGAATAGAGATGGATATACAGTTCTCTATGTCCAAGTCCCTAGGACAACATAATTAACAAAAAAAAGATATTTAAAGATTGCTGATTGCTGATGATCCGGATAATAACCACGTCCCTATTTTCAATATCGAAAATTTCCTGATGTAGTAAAATTTGGTAAAACACCCAGTGAAAATGAACCCGCCTTGTGAGTTTTTTTTAAAGAAGGTAATTTTATAGTTTTTAAGCTAGTTTATTTGAAGGGCTTAGAACCAAAAGGATCTAAGTAACATCGACGTTGAATTGAGATAATTAAGGATAAGTAAATTACTTATTGTAAATTCTGGGTAAATGCATTTGAAATGATTCCTGTCTAAATGAATGCAGGTTAGTCAGCTAATTCAAAGGATGTTTACTGCAGATGGAAAATAACTGTAAATTTACAAAAATTATTGCAAAAATTTCTAAAAATTATTGCAATAAAATTTCGAACGTTGATTGCTCGGCTAAAATAACATTTAAAAATTTTCCGAGTATGTAGTCTTGTAGCCCGTTTAATTTTAGTAGAATAAAGTGCTAAACTTAATTTCGTAGGACGTCTATAGTTTTATATAATTTCCTATTCAAATATGAGCTAATATCTAATAAAAAAATTGCCAAAAATCAGCGAGACTTCCTACGAACTTAAGTTTAGCACTTTATTGTACTAAAATTAAACGGGCTACAAGACTGCATACTCAAAAAAATTCTACATGTTCTTTTGGCCGAGCAATTAAATTGTATTGCTTGGAGGAGCGTACTTAGATCCTTTTGGCTCCAATCATTAACGCAATAAAATTTAGTATGTTTTTGGTCTGGCAAATATATGGCACTACAATGTCCGAAATGACTCGGATCTCTTTTCCAACAAATAAACACCATATTTCACCATACAAATATGGGTATACCTCAATTTCAAAAAAAATGTCACTTAGACCCTTTGGTTCTGCGCCCTTCATTTTTATTATTCAGAGACAACGATTATAAGAAATTTTCATAAAAGTCTCAAAATAATTATTTCATTTCAAAAGATATTTTTTTGCGTCTTGAAAAATTATTACTTTGCAATAGAAAACATAAAAATTGTTCATAATAATTACACAGTGCTACAAAATAAAGCACTGTGTAATTATTATCGAAAGATTTTTATTTTAAAAGCCTTTGAAGACTCGAAAAAAAAATCATCACAATTCTTATTTTTTCTATTATGGCTGACTCAAAAAAATATTTCTCATTAAAATTTATTACCAAAAGATTTTTTTATATTAGCTGAAATTTCTGTGATTTTTATGAAGTTAAAATTACAAATAATCATTATTTTGGATGTCTGGTATTTTTCTTATAGTCTTCAAGAATACTTCTAATGTTCATAGACCAAATAAGTAATTAAATACTTATGTAATTAGTCATTAATTTATGTATCTGGTCACGCTCAACAACAACTGCATCTGGATATTTATTTTTAGTACCACCCGAAATTGGAGTTTCTTACCTATTAGAATGTGACCTATGTAAGTGCAACAGCTAGACTGTAAAACCTGAACGCACAAGGGCGGATATTTGAAACCAAACAAGCGTGGTCTCCATTGGCGCCAAGCCTTTATAAATTGATACATATGTACATGTACTCGTACATACACATTTCTACACTTTTATGATTCTGGCGCAACAGTAGTGCATCGTAAAGAGAAGTCAAACAACTACAAACAATTACCGTTACAGCGGGTGATCGAACAGCTGTTTTTTAAAAATGTTGCAATTGAAACAGAGCACATTGAGCGCGAGAGCAAATCAAAAAATGTCGGGTTTTGTTTACAAGTCACCATCACATTTTGTTGTTTTTTTTATATTTATTTGAAGCAGGCTTGTTGGTGTCTAGCGCAACACGTTAAGCTGATTACTTGCTTATTGGGTATGACTTAAATTATTTTTTTACGGTTATGTAATTTTTACGATTATGCAATTCATTCACATTGTATAGAAGTGCCAAGTCATTCTACCCCCGGTTTTTTTCCTAATTGTGGTTTATGCTCTATAAATCTTTTTTTATATAATGTGTCTCAGATGAATTGACAAAAGTATATAAGGCGTGGCTGCTTCGCAACCTAAACGAACTAAATTAAATTTTAGTAGTACCTTTGTTGGATTAAGCTAGATGTGCGACATTTAAAACAAATTTAGATTTACACAAAAATTATCAATATCGCACAGACAATAACGAAATTTGAGTTGATTTAACATTGCAAAAACTCATTTATTCGGTCCAACAAAAATACCTACAAAATAAAACAAAGCCGCATGTTTTGTTGAAAATATAATATCAACATCGCGCATGCGTCCAATTCGAAATTACTACTTGTAATAAATGGAATGAAATACAAAAAATACCAACAACAACCAAGTTATCGTATTGTGATATTAATGTGAGCCAAAGTGAACAATGCTTAAAGCAATATAAATACACAATGCAAGAAAGACTAAAAGTAATTGCAATTACATATGTACATATATACATACATATGAGTGTTGCAAAAATTTTACAAATTAAAAATTGTAAAACAGAAATAATTGTTACAAATATTGAATTTTGCAATAATTCGAGGCATCAAAATGGCACAAACCAATTTAGCTTGCTCTTAACTACTTGCTATTTAGGTATAAGTAACCGTGTTAAAATCTGTTTCGATGTGTCGCAGGTTAATTCTAGACCTGTTAAATTTGATAAGTAATTAGTAATCACTTGATTAGATGTTTTTTTTTTCAATCGGTAATGATTATTTTAATTCTTTTCAAAAAAGACCATTATTATTTGATTACTGAAAGTATTATGATTTTATGTATTATGATTTTTTCACGATTATCAAAAATAATCAAAAAAAAAGTAAAAATAATCAAAAGTAATTAAAAACAAGTAAGGAAAGGGCTGCCTTCGGCTTCATACCTTTCATTAATACGCATAACTTACAATTGATACAAACTCGTCAGAATAGTTAATTTTAAGATACATAGCCCAAGCCACATTTATCGGAGCAATCAATTATATGGGAGCTATATGTTATATTGGTCCGTTCTTGCTGGTTTCGACAAATGATTAGTCCTATGCAAAATGGCGCCTCCTTGCAAAGTTTCATCGAGATATCTCTAAAACTGAGGGACTAGTTTGCGTTCAAACAGACGGACGGACAGACGGACGGACGGACAGACGGGCATGGCTAAATCAACTCAGCTCGTCTGATGATTTCGGTATACTTAATAGTGGGTCTATCTCTTCTTCTTCTCATACTTACAAACATCGGACCAAAGTTATAATACTATTTCATGTTCATGAAATTGTTGATTGATTGAAACTGTTTTTGATTAGTTTTGATGGTTTTTGATTATTTTTAATTTATTTATTTTTTGGAAAGTACGAGTAATCATTAAAAATTTTTAACTAATTGGTAATCAATCATTAAATGGATTCTCAGGAAAATAGTCAATCAAACCAGTAACCATTTCGATTATTGCTCATTGTTTAGCAGGTCTGGTTATTTCCATTATTTGCATACTTGTGAAAATGCGCTACCAGCAAGTCTCTATAGGGACTATAACATAAAGAAAATTTGCCTATCTATATGTTTCTATATAAAACTATGCGAATTCCCTCTTTAGGGGCCTATGCAAATGGGTTGAAAATTGTAAATTTTACCAGAGCGAAAGAAAATTCTGAAATTTATCGCGGTGAGTATGCACATCGGAATTTACGATAGCCCAACTACGAATCTGTGCCTATAAACTGTGTTCGGGTACAATTACGTAAAACTCTCTCGAAACGCAAAAAATAAAAAGTTTCAACCAAAACAGCTGATGCCACTTTTATTGGTTAGAAGTTCAAAATTTTAAATTTTTTGTTGTTGCCTTTCCTTGTCACTTGATCAGCTGTTTTTCCCTTACGAGTACAAGTTTGACTGAGTCAAAATTTACTGAATTTAAATATGCACAACAAAATTAAAAATATTTTTACACCATAGGAAATTTGTTCACCTCTTTTTTCCTCTGAGTAAAATTTTTACGTTTAGCACACGGCCTATGTTACAAAATATATTATACCCAGGGGAAACCAAATCGACTAAAAATTAATACATAGTTAATTTTTGACTTCAAACCTTTCGAGTTATCAAAATAAGGGATGTCTTAAATTATAATTTAAATTGTTAATGACTAACCCCAATTTCCGATCATATTTTGCCTAACTTGGTGAGGGGAGGGCATGGCATTGTTAAGTTGCGTCTTTCTTCTAACCGCCTTGATGCGAATCGTGCAAAACCGTGTACATAATTCCCAGCAAAAACTCAACATGCTCACTGTATTCCATGTCCCATTTATAGGAAATCTTGTATAACAGTGCGGTGACAATTTGTTCTCATGAGGACATCAACCAACCGTGCACTGGTACCCTCCCAGTGAAGACACCAGACCCACCGGCTTTTCCCATATGCTTATTTTATATATCTCTCTCTTTTGCCATCACTTTCTCTGAATTTCAACCCTCTCTCTACATATCCAATCACTTGCAAATACCGTAATTTTTTAATATCTCTATCTCTACATATAATAAAATTGTAACAGGTCGATGTCTGTAAATGCAGATATCAACAAAAAGTTTATTGGGGGAAGCATTATTAAACGAGTAGAATCCAAATCAACCATTTTTTAAATTTTTGTGTGTCTGTCTGTCTGTCTGTATGTTTGTGGCCGTATCACTCTGAAGGTACTGAATGGAAATGAACGAAACTTTTTTTGTTGGATTGCTAGATACTCAACTTAAAATTTAGGATATTACTTTTTGCGATATCTCAACCGGTTTTGGAGTTATCGCCCAATATGTGGACCAGGGGTGACCAAAAATGTCTTAGTACAATATGGATGTCAAACGAAAGGTGTCAATGAGTGCTGTAATATGCGATGTCATCAATTGAAATATCCCAAATGGTTTCGGAGATATCTTGAAGTTATCGACGAATATTTGCAAAAAAATGTGTTAGTACAATATGGGTATCAAACGAATGGTGCCAATGGGTACTGTTATATGCGATGCGCTTAATTTAAATATCTCAAATGGTTTGAATTATATATCTTCAAAAATTTCGGACGGAAAAAGAGAAGGGTGGGTAGATGCCATGTACAGACATCGACCTGTTACAATTTTATTATATGTAGAGATATGTATGTATTTCAAATTTCGAAAACTGGCCCAAATGTATTTTTTAATTGATGTTGTGAACAATACAATCAAGTTATAGAAAGAAAGTCGAACTTCGAAAAAGTGCGTATAGGCTATAATGATTAAAAACGGACCCAGTCTGTTATAAGTTCTGATACGCAGCGAAGCAAGCGGGCCTTACTAGTATATAATATATTATATCGACGGTTCAGTGGAAGATCCCCTTTATTAGCCCACTTAATTGTGGGCATCAATTGCATCTTTTTATCACCCCATTTGCTTTCTTCTTACTTTCCTCTTGGTAATGTGTGTGTGTATATTTTTCTACTCCCGTTTTCCAAATATATTTTTCTAAATGTAAATCGACACCGAAGCTAATTCTATCTTTATACATACATACATATTCGTACATCACCTCAGCGTGTCAGGGATTTACTTCTCACACCAAGGGGCTAGTACCGAAGCATGGCGGGCCCATATCCAACAATGGACTGACACATCAGCAACACTCCTAAGGACCTTCGGGGAGTGTTTTTCTCGAAATATAACAAGCGATAATAGATCACTGTCCGTTCATGAGTTGCCTCAATCCACGCGTCTATGCCCCACACAGCACAAAGTCAAGTATGCACATATTTAATTATGTCTTTCTAATTATAGCCCGCCGATACAAGAACAAAAATCACACATAATGAAACGCCGAAAGCTGTTACTCTGTTGGACTGCTCTATACTCCAGCCTTAGCTTTATTGCCTTCCTCACATTACTCCTAAGCAAAACAACACAATCAGCAATTGTTCCACCACCTTGGAGTGATCCCGAAAAGAATCCTTGTGCCAGCATGCCAGGTGGATGGCAGTTGCTTTATTGGCCACCACTTAAACAATGCTTTAAAATTTTCACCATCGGGTTTCCATGTCCAGCAACAATGGAATTAAGCCCAGCGCCAAGTGTTAGTAAATCTAAATCAGCGCTACAAAATGCACCGGCAGCTGAATGTCGTTGTCCTCCGGGTACTGCTTTAAGTGCCATTACAAATAAATGTCACGATATTTTTAAACGTGGCCCATGTGAATATGGTTCCTATTTTGCGCCATTGCCTGAGGAACGAACAGGCGTTTCAAGGTTTTATACTTATACCATCGATTATATGCGAAGATAACTAGTTTTAAAATGATTTTCTTTAAATAGACCTAGCAACCGTTGGGGAACTTGCAAACTGACAAAGCAATGCCCGATGGGCATGATTTATTGGCCAAAAGATGGCAAATGCTTTACGCAGTACACCAAAGGACCTTGTGTGAAGGGTAAGCTCTTAGTACTCAACAATGATAACCTTGGAGAGTGCAAGGTATGTAAACGCATGGAAAGTATTGCCACACATAACTACTTATTTTTTTAAAACATTTTTTAGTGCGAAGCAGAAGGTGCGCTGCGTGATTACTTCTATGATCAAGAAGAAACGTGTCATGAACACTATACCAAAGGTCCATGTTCCTCACCGGGTGATCTCTTTCTGCCAGGTGGTCGCTGCGACTGTCATCCACGATTGCCACACTATAGCGACGAACATCAAATGTGTTATGAATTGAGTATGAAACAATCCATTTATTTATTGTTATTGTATTTCAGGATTTCAGGGAAGGAAAATAATGATTATTCTGAACTTGTCGTATTTCGGCTAAAATTTTAAGAACACGGCCATTGCTCTGAAGTGCCTGATGCCAATGATGATGAGCTATTAAAAATGCGAAACATTTGTGCCTTCATTTCCATCTTACAAATGCCACGTTCCGTTTGAAATTGTAAGCCGAAAATCCGCGTAGCTCAATATATGTATAGTATGACGTTTTGAGTTTCATAATGAAAAATAAAATAGCCACCAGTCCTTAATAAATAAAAAAACTCATTATTTTCCGTCCCGAAAATTAAAAAAAATTCGCGCAGTGAAATTGTGAAGATAATTTCGAGACCATCTTCAGGTAGCTGTGGGTGAAGGGGTGACAAAGCACTCATCAATAATAATTGTTATTTTTGCTGAATTAACTATAAAACAAGTTTTATTGCAAAGTCTGCTTTAGAAAAATCAGTTAAACTTTTTTAAGTTAAAGTTTCTTTGTTTTGGAACAAGAGACCATCGTGACCACTTAATAAACTAAATATTTACTTACATTACATAATTCCAGATACGCCGGGACCATGTGCGCCCGGACACATTTTCAACCTGCCCGACAACTTTACCGTCAGCAATACAGCAACAAATACACAACGCGCCCAATGCCAATGTAAAGAAGGTTATGTCTCATGGAGTGATGGGCTATGCTATCGTCTATATACACGAGGACCATGTGGTCCCAATGAGTTCCTTATAAATGCCACCAGTTGTGTGCGAAATTTTTGCGGTAAAAGTCGTCTTTATTTTCCTGATCAGAATACATGTTATCGTATAGGCGCCCAAGGACCATGTTCTTTACATCAAGTGGTAGTATTTGATTTTACGGCAAAACCATCCGTAGATGGAATCTCTTACAATGGCATATGCGGTTGTTCTGGCGTTATATGGAATCTCGATAAACAATGTTCGCATACCAATGGTGATGGTGACAGCAGCGATGCTACAGATGAAGAAAATACTTGTGAATCTACACCTGGTATGGTGGAAATTAATGGTAATTGTTACAAGTTATATACCAGAGGACCATGTGGACCAGGACAATGGCTAGAGCCACTTAAAACAAATACAATCAATGCTCTGCAAACACAAGCACAACACGTTTTGGGAGCAAAAGCGAAATGTGTCTGTCGTCCGGGTTATACACTTGACAAGGAAGAGGTCGGCGAAGAAAGAAACGAGTACGAACTTGTCATACCACAATCTTATATAACGCGTTGTAATGCGCCAAATGTTGGACTAGCGAGGTATTTGAATAAGCAACGTGTAAATTCTAAATTTTTCGCCCAACTTTAATTTTCCTAATTTCCGATTTTAAACTACTAACAAAAATAATAAGTAGCATGCACTTTCGCATGTATCTATGTATGTATGTATATAAGTAGGAAATGTAAATAGAATAGAAAAATATGTAATACATCTATTATCTCAAGATGTGTCTTGCTGTTCTCAGTTCTGGTCAAATTGTTCATATCGCACCCTAAATCAAAAAACAGTCACAACTCAAAATTTTTTTAGGTCGCTTTCTTGGCATAGATTGCCTGATAAAAAGTAGTGCAGCCAGTACATACAATATGTATTTTTCTTTTTGACTATTATCGTTACTCTTTAAAGAGCACAGTGATGTCAAGTTTTTAAAAATCAAATCACTTTTTTGCGATCCAGAAACAATTAACTGAAAGTTACTCAGATTTTGAGTTGTGACTCTTTTTGATTTAGTGTGCGATATGTGCATATACCTTGAGCTATCATACTCTATCGCCAACTACCACTGCAAATTTCTTGCAGCAGAGCTGGGGGTTACTCTGTATCGCGTTGCGAATGAAATTTCCTTCGCATTTGAAAAACAACTTATGTAATTTGACAGCTTTTAAATAACATTTCGACATATTCTTAAAAAACGCCCTATCGCAGAATTTGTTTGAAGAACGCTCTACCTCGGATTTTTTTTTAATAACACCCTATTTCAAAATTCGTTTGAAGAAAAATTTTTTTGAAAGAAAATTTTATACATTTTCAGCAGAAATAGCGCGATTTTGAATGAAATTTTGGAATAGAGTGTTATTGAACAAAATTATGAGATAGGGGGTTTTAAAAAAATATATTAATGGTATTCATGTAATCGTGTATACAGCGTGTAAAGCTCATAAACGCGTAAATTTACGAAGTGCGTAAATGAACTGTCAAAATTTGTATGGAAAGAAGCAAGGCAAATTGATTGTTATGGTAATGGCAGAGCGAATTCGGCAATATTCGCCTCTATTCGCTTCAAGTTTTTGTAACCTAGAATGTCATAGTGAAAAAAAATTTTAAATGACAACCATCGATTGTTTTTTTATATTTCATAAAAATTTAATTGAACTAATGGTGTCTGGAACAATAAACCATCGCCATCGTACCCTTTTGGTAAGTTCCGATGGTTTTTTGAAAATAAATACCAAATACAAAATTCAAAGTCAACAGTCAATTTTTTCTTTTTATGACATTCTACATTACACTGCGAGTTAAAAACGTGAAGAAGAAGAAGTCAGCTGTTCACTTCACATTACCATAAGAATGAATTTGCCTTGGAAAGAAGTTTACGCAAACTTCGTAAATTTATCAACTGATTTTGGTGCGTAAATGCTCGTAAACTCAATGCTCAAACTCATTGAATCAGCTGTCAGCCGCCAAAAGAAAAATAAAAATGTGGAAGAGGTAAAATAAAATAAATTTGCACAATTTCTATAATTTTATTTGTTTTTTTTGTAAAGTTATTACTAATTTTGCGTTTAGTGACCACATCTAACCATAGCTAACTGACAACTTTACGAGGCTATTTACAGGTGCGTTCATATAACGGGGTGTGTAAACTTATAAAAATACACACTTCGTAAACTTCTACGATTATATGAATACCATTATTGAAATAAAGTGATCTTTCACTCAGCAGTCGATTTGTTCGGGTTAATTTAATTACAGCCCAACAAGCAAAGTAAATGAAATGCGTACTGAAATAAAAATCAATCTTCCTTGACAAAAGTGATGAATGTAAACCTATAAAAAAATTTAAGAAAAACTTGTATACCCCAGTAGAACTTGAAGCGAGATCTCCCCAAGCAAAAATGTTTTTGCTTTAAATTGAACGGCCAAAAAAGCTCTAAATATACTCAAATTAATCAAATCCTTGGTCTGCAGATATTTTTTTCGTTTTTATCTCGTATGCTACTATTTGCAAAGGAAAAGGGCAAATATCCCCAAGCGATGAATAAGAGAGTACTGCCTTTAAGATCATTTTGGATCAAAAACAGGTATTTCTACACTCTGTGCTCCGATTTTACTGATCTTGCTTTATTTTGAAGAACCAAATATTGGACCCACGATACCAATGTGCAAAAAGAAGAATAAGCCGAATTCTTTCGATTTATGGACATTTGCAACTCAATCAAAAAGTTTTCTTTTGACTAAAGAAATTTATTAGTACTTATTCAAAAATGCTGAAATTTCGAGTAATAAATTGTAAAGTGTTCATTCGTTTTGTTTTGTTAAGCAATTGTAACGGCCCAGTAAGGTAATAGTTACTACTCAGCTCTTGCTTGCATGCCATGTCCAACTATTATATGCATGTTTCTACACTTTCGTTCTTTGATTTTAAACATATTCTTCCAATATGAGGTGTTTGTTGATGATTACAATTACAAAATATATTTTTCGATTTTTTTATATTCTTTTAGATGGTTTTTAGAAATTTTCGGATAACACGGATTTATCAGACATTATCAATAAAGTAAATACATTTATAAAATATTATAAAATATAATGTAAATTAAATAACACCATCAAAAGCTTACGATTTGAAAGAATTGGTTAGGAAGAATTATAATTAATTTTAAACATATGTCTAAGCATAAAATATTGTTTTTGTGTGTTTGAGATTTCTGTGTGCCATTTGTTGTAATAAAGTATAAAATATGTACTATAAAAAGAATAATCATGATATTTTTAACATACTATAACAGGAGCACATGTTTTTCACCGCAGTAGCTATGGGTGCATCTCTTACAAGGTATGTACAATTGTTTTGGTTTTGAATATTGATATCCTAAATTTTGCTAACTAGATAGTGCCCGGCTAAAAAAGTTAGTCCAAATTCGGATTCTTTGTTGTAGCTGTAGTGGTTTTTAGCGACAAAAACTCTAATTAATTAAAATAATTTAGAGAGTATATTCGTGAAGTGTTTCTGTCGTTACATGCCCGACTGTCGCGTCGTTGTAAGTCATCTCACACCCTAGTTCCGTAATAAAATATGGGTAATGACAGGATAGAGGCATCATATCCGTGGATCAATCATCGGGTTCATGTAATTACTACCTTTGTGAATTTTGATCGTCTCGTGCATCTTTTAAACAACTAACCCGCAGGGGCAGTTTCGGTTTCACATTGAGGTCATTGCCTGTCTTCATGATATCGCCGATCCCAGCCTTACTTTATATCGGAAACAGGGAAGTTATTAAAACAAAGCCGGCCACACACTTAGGGGGCTCAGATGATTTCATGTAAACAACTTTAAAAATGTTGCCTTTATACCATACCCTATAGCACTTTCTTATGAACTATTACTTACTGTAGTTCAGATTCCAAATCAGTGACCTCCTTTTCCAATGCAACTCGTTTTTCTTTGCAAATTTTAAGCTCGAATTCTAATTGGTAAACTCGTTCAGTTTTAGCGTCTAATTGCGCCTGCGGTGAAAGATAAAATTAAAATACCCGATGAATACATTCAAATGGTAAGTACCTACCAAGATTTTATCTTTCTCATTCTCTAACGACATATAAGTCTTTTTTAATGCAGCAGCTTCATTACGTAGCTGTGTAGCTTCCCGATTTGTGATCTCACGATTTGTATCCAAATCGTTTAGACGTGTATCAGCTGTATGTAGCTGCCTCTCAGCTATAGTTAACTTACTCTGGTACTCTTGCAGCGTACGTTCTGTTTGCTCATTCAAAATTCTAAAAAAAAAAAGAAAAGATAAACAAAAAATACGTAATTTGGATTTAAAGTAATTTTTGAATGATCTGCTTAACTTACTTTAATTGATTTTGAGTTGTACGCAGCTTTGAATTTTCTTCTTGCAATGTAAAAAGTCGTCGCTTCAACTCATCAATTTCCTCTTTTAACAACACAATATGCGTTTCGCTGGGCAACCGTGCGGAGTTCAATTCTCGATTCTCCCGCTCTAACTGTCTTATACGCGCATTCAAATCGCCAAGATGAGACTGTTGCTTTTGCGTCTCCGTCGCTTGAACTTGCAGCATGGATACATGCTTTTCGCGCAAAGTATCACGTTCACAGCGCACACGTTCCAATTCAGCACGTGCACAATCGCGTTCACGTTCCGCGCGTAAAACTACCGCTTGTACGCAATCACTATTAGCAGCACTATTGGTCGAGTTTGCAGAATGATTCGAACGATGGCTAGTTGGAGGTTCATACCCAAAGTTACACCGTTCGATGGTGGCAGTTGTTGTAGCGGCATTCGCTGTGCCAACTGTTGGTATTAGACGTTCTTGTTGGCGCAAACAAAGCTCAGCGCGTAAGATACGAAGTTCATCGTCTTTGGATTTAATTTGTGATTGTAAAAAGTCAACTTCCTGAATGTTATGAAATAATTAAAAGGCTTTTTGAGCATGTATACATTGTTATTTATATTTAATTTATTTTAATTAATTTACTTTTTCAGATCCAGCTTTGCTTATAAGGCGCAAATACTCCTTTTGGAAAAAATCACGTTCAGACTTAATTCTTATTTTATCTGCATCCATTTGCTGATCCTTCTGTTGAACATTGTCTTGAAGCTCTTTTCATCATAAAAGAGCAGTGGTAAATAGAAAAACATAAGGAAATTAAATGAAAAAAAAGAATGCATAGTTGTTGTTTTTAACTACAAAATACTCCCCGTAATTTCGAATAATTAATACTGAAATGTCTCAACTTCTAAGCTAGCAACAAACTACAAAAAACTCTACGCGGTACGATCAGGCACTATCGTGTTGTTGTTGTAGCGATACTATCTTCTTCTGACACTACTCCGACTAGGTGAGCCTTAACAGTTCTATTAAAGATTTTTGTTGTTGTAACGATTGAAGGTGATATGTTATTGCAGTTATGAAGACATATGCATATACAGTGAAATTAAAGCACCCCCTATATAACATCAAGCTATAACAACAACGTCTTCCGTATGCGATTTCGATTTATTTTATGTACAAACATCGTTTACGTTGTAATGAATACCATTAAAGCCATTGTTGAACCTTTTTTTTACAAAATTCAGAATAATTTTGCAAATTTTGACCTAATTTTTGAACTTTTTTACTCGGCACTTTAGAAAAATTCTGAGTATGCAGTTTTGTAGCCCATTCAATTTGACAATATACAACATGACATTTGGTACAACATAAGTGATACTTTTAAATGAAATTATCTGAAACTTTATTTGTAGAACGTCTTAGTTCGATGATAAAACGGAGGTGCGATTGTTTCGTCCGTGCTTGCTAACACCTTGAATCCTGCTTAATAGGAGTGCTCTCTGCTCAATATACAGCAAGTGAGGTTAACAACTGGATTTAATACGCCATTTATTTTAAGAAGCCCTCTGATTTACTCAACTGTGTATCATTAAATAGTCTCTTAGTTTTTAAAAAAACACCAATAAAGGATTGGTCAAACTAAGCACTTTCTATCTGATATAAAGTCTGAACTTATTCTGAACTCTTGTATAAAATCCTAGCTCAGGTTGCTTAAAATAGATTATAACGAACACGAATACTATGACTGCTTGGAAGTACTCTCAGTGTGAAATCGTTTCTGAGTAAGACTTAGTTAGATGACAGTATTTCGGAAGTAATAATTCAAAACGTACCTTTGTGCATGCCATGTATTTTTCCTCGCAGTTTCAATATTTTCTTTTGCAGACGTTCATTTTCGTCTCGGAGTTCAGCATCTGCCAAAATGTGTTTAATTAGGTAAGAAGTAGAAATGAAGTAATATGCGTGAAGGTGTAAGTCATGCATTTCTAAAAAAAAACTTCGTTTCCCTGGTACTTTGGCATTGAGTTCGATAAGCTTGGTCATATCTACTATACCACCTTGCCGGGTAACAAAAAAAAACGTTAATCGAAAAATCCGACCTGACACCTTCATTCCCGCACGTGTTTAAATATCATTTATGTAAGCAAGTACTACCTTTTTGCGTGAGTTCGTTCATGCGTTCATTAAGACGTCTTTTATATGCATTTAAAGCTGCATCATTTCCACTCTCCATTCCGTCTCCAGCAGCACCTCCAAAAGCCCTACGTCCTGTGGGCAGTGTATTACCATCCTCTACACTTTGCCTTGTACGCAGTTTCTTTAATTCTTTGTGTAATTCCTCCAACTCCTGTTCACGTTGCGCTATTTCTGTATTTGCTTGTGTTTCTACAGCAAGCGCTGCTTCTTTGAGTTCATCAAGCTCCTTTTGTAATTGTTTATTTTGAGTTTCCAGAGAAAGTGCACGTTGCATTGCTTCGTGCATTTTTTCTTGATATTCCCGTACTTTATTCAATGTCTGAGATTTCTCACGCTGAAGCAACTCTATATCTTCAGACATGCCATGTACATCTTTGAAACAGCAATCTTTAGCGAGAGCAGCTGGAGGGCGTCCACCACTGAGTAAATCGTTCAAGCGGCGAACCTCGCGGTCTCTTGATTCAATTTTTCGTTTATAAAATTCCAATTGTTCTGTTAAATCTTTAGCATTATTCTGCAATCTATCCAACTCTGATTTCAATGCTCCACTGGGAGTATTATCCGATCCATAATTTGCTGTATTTGCAGCATGCTGTCGCGTAGTTTGTGTATTACATTTTGTACAACGAATATTACTTTCATTATTCATCAACGGTGGTATACATTCACCAGAGCGCACTGTTGTAATAAAAGGTTTCTTCGCTAGGAAAGAAATTAAATGTCTACATCTTTCTATTAATAATCCCAACACATTTAGTTACCCTTTTCTTTTACGGTTTTCATATTTGGCGCAAGCGTTGAAGACTGCTGTTTAGCTAAAATATTTGTAATTTGCTGTTGTAATTGTTCACAATGTTCCTCCAAATGGACTTTATCCGTAAAAAGTTTACGGATCTTTTGATTGAGTTCTAAAATAAACGTAAGGATATCTTTATATACCAAATTTTTATTACAGGCAATTTTCCTACCACAAGTACGCTGTTCATAGCCCTCCCGTTCTTTTAGAATTTGTTGATGCAGCTGATTACACTCAGCTAAAAGGCGAGCATTGTCACACTTGTAGGGCTCAACTCCCAATTCCCAACAAGATTTCTCCTAAACCGAACCATAAATACACAGAGATTAAAAAGACAAAAGATTAATGTTTTGGCATGGCACAATATCTATCCGTTGACCATGACAACAGAACGGAGTTAATATCTCTCAGCTGTTGTATGTATGTAAACATAGGTAGGTATATGTTCATATATAATGTTTAAAGACTTACCTCCAAAAGGTCTACGATTTTCCTCTTGGCATCTCGCAGACTTTCAGTTGATTTTACCAGATCCTCGAATAGCGCCCCCACCAGCGGTATTCCTGCTAATGGCAACGTTTGTGTATAGCCCAAAACATCAAGTTTTTGTCGTAAATTATTAAAAACACTTTCACTTGAGCTCATATTGCTGGGAAGTGTAAAATCCTTTTCTTCGGTATTTATATTCCTCCGCGAAGCGTTTATAATCTTTTATAAATTTGAAGTTATCATAACCCGCCGAAGTCTACCATTAGTGAATGACACACATTGTGAACTAATGCCTAATGCTCAAAACAATCGATGCTGATCGAAAATTTGCATCAAAATCGATACATTCTAAAGGTGTTGGTCCAATGCGCGCTCTCTTTACTCGCTTTACCTCGAAGCGCTTTAAAGTTATGAATAGGCCACATTTCTATTTGGCAGCTTCGACATACTTTTAACACTTCAAGGTTTGGCCAATGCACGCTTGTTTGCCACTAGAACTGTCAAAATTTTGTTCAGGTAGTACGCAGCTCTCAAGAAATACAGGAAGCAAAGGAGATGTATCAAAAGACGTGTTTTGACCTCGGTGTCGATAATCCGAAAGGGGAAAATAATTTTTATTCAAATCAAAAATTATTGGTAAAAGGCGTTTGCTTACTTTTCTTTTGCTTATGTGCTCTTATTCTTGCATGCTTCGCTATTTGCCATAAAAAAGAAAAGAAGACTTGAGCTATCCACTTCGTGACGCGTTCCGTGGAACCAGCTCAGAACTAGCCAAAAGCCAAACTATCTTAGGACTGTCCGAATAAGAATCGGTTCAGGACGGTTTGTCAAGTAATGCACTGGTGACAATTGCCACCTCCAATGACAACGCCATGTTAAATTAGACTATTGAAAGCATTGGTTACGGAACGAGCTAGGACTGGTGGTATCTCGAAAAGGTAAGGCTGATAGATATGTCTGAGCTAGCTCAATTTTCTGCAGTGTAATTGCTCAAAAAAATTTAGGTATTTTCTTCTTTATGGCAACACGTTGCCACGGTACGCACACTTTTTCACTTTTTTGGCTCAGCCTAATGTGCTATTACAACAACCACATGAAAATGACAGAAACATTGTGAACTTTAACTGCAAATATCTCGCAAACTACTGAAAATATTGGTTTTCCGGATTCGGATTCTTGTTACATAGGTCAAAACGCGTCTTTGATACCTCCCTCGATATTTTTGGAGGTGTATTATCAGTTACGTACGGTCGTAAAGAATTACGGTAATACTTTACGGTTTACGTCAAGTGTTAATACACGTCCAAAAATATAGGTAGAGGTATCAATAGACGCGTCTTCACCCCCGTAACAATAATCTGGAGGGGGAAATCCGATATTTTTAGAATTTTGCGAGATATTTGCAGTTAAAGTTCACAATTTTTCTGTCATTTTCATGTGGTTGTTGTAATCACATTACCCTGTGAGAAAAAAATGACCCATAGAGTCGGAACGGTGGCATGTTGCCACCGTTCAGGGCAACCACCTGGAGTTGGAATGGCGTAGCCCAGGGTTATTTTTTGAAGCGCGGCCGAAGGCCGCCTACGCGGAAAGGTGTTCTGCACATAGAAAACGTGGATCGGGCCCCGAATTTGGGATCTAACCCGGGTCAATTTTCGGTTTTTCACTAATAACTTTTCACAGAAACAAAATATTGCTTTTCCCCCTTCGTGTTATTGTTACGGAGGTCAAGACGCGTCTTTTGATACCTTTCTCAAGATTTTTGGACGTGTATTAAGACTTGACGTAAACCGTAAAGTATTACCAGAATTACCACGGGTTACATGTACAGAAATGTTTTGACAAGATTTTGCACCACCGCCATAGAAATCTTATCACAGTTCTGACGGCTCATTACCTAAGCCCTGAGTATCAACTGATTTGTCACTGATCGAACATAATGCACCAAATGTCCGGTAGGGTTGATCACGTCAGTATATATCAAAGATGACTAGATACGAAACTTCGCGCTCTCTGAGAGCGCTCAAAAAGTGGTCATTTTTTATAACATTTTCCAATGATGCCAGTATGGTGAAAACAAAATATGGGCATTTTGAGTAGCTTTTTAGGAATTTTTCAATTCTCACAGACCAAGAGGTGTGCAAAAAGGTGCTATCGAATTCATTTTTGAATTTTTCTTGCTCGGAACGTATAAAATGAGACAAGATATATTTAAAATAAAATATATGAAATAATAAATAATTCATAATATAAAGTTAAAATTCCCAAGATATCTTAAAATAAGGTAAAATCCTGAATGATGTACATTTCGTAATGAAATAGAACATGGTAATGGAAATAACACGATTTCAAATAAAAATAATTATAATTAAAATAAATATTTGCAAATAATACAAAAAGAAAAGGCGTATTGTTTGTATCTTGTAAGCTTTTTTTGTACCTGTAAACCACTCAAATGCGTGAAAAAAATATCATTTTCTACATATATTTTCTGCAGCTATTTCCTTAGATTGTACTATTTCATACTTTACGTATTTTTTCTCAATCGTGTGATATTTTAAGTTTATCGAAATGTTCACTAGTTTGATTTTCCCAAATTTGGTGCGTTTTTTGCTTTCTGGCTCCTCATTGTTTATGTATCTAATGTCAGATGGTCCTCGATTGTGTAGTATTGCCAACTAGCGCACACGTAAAAAAGTAGGCAACACTGCATAATCGAGGACCGAAATGAGAGAGCGGGAAAGAGTTTCGTATCAAGTCATCTTTGGTATATATTGAGCGTGTACCACCTGCCGCTGAATTGAGCTATGGGTGTGAGTGTTGTTGAGTTAGGCATGATACAAATGCTGGATACTCGGTCCAATATCAAATAATTTATCGCTTCTTAACATTCCTTTCCTGATTCTTGATGCTTGATGCTTGATGTATTTTGCAAATATGATAGAAAAGTTTGAATAGCTGGTATAAGTCATTTTTAATCAAATCAATGTAATTAAGACAACAAAGATTCAGCGAAATGTCAGATTCTAAACCAGGCCGGTCTGGACCCACTACATCCACATATGCGCTCATACCAAAGCCGGCAAATTTACAATGCATGGACTTGCAGCAGTATCTCCGTACACGAACACCGGAAACATTGGAAAAATTATACAACTATCCCACAATTTGTTTAGCAGTATATCGAGAACTACCTGAAATAGCACGCCAATTTGTGATACGTATACTCTTCGTTGAGCAACCAGTTCCCCAAGCTGTTGTAGCATCATGGGGCTCCCAACATTATGCGAAGTGAGTATGTTTTTTTGTATGTCGCCTTTGGGTTCGCTGTTAAAAGCTCTTGTTTTAATTCATAAGAGAACAAGTTGCATCTGCCACTTGTCTCAGTGAACTCAATGTATGGCGGGTAACAGCCATTCCAGGTGGATTGTCAGCATGGGAGCTCTGTTCAACATTCAAAAAAAACTTGAAGATTGCCTTGCTAGGTGGAGGTAAACCTTGGTCTATGTCACATACATTGGAAAAGGATTCAAAACCCCGTGATATAGCTTTCCTCGATACATATGCTATGGCACGTTGGCGTTGTGTACTACATTATATGGTTGGCACGGGTAGCTCAAGTAAAAGCCAAGACAGTGAAGGTATCAGTCCGGATGCAGTGCGTATTCTACTGCATGCTAATCTGATGAAACGTGATGAGCGTGATGGTATTACAATAACACGCCAAGGTTTCCAGTTTCTTCTACTGGACACACAAACGCAAGTGTGGCATTTTATGTTGCAGTACTTGGATACGTGTGAAGAACGCGGCCTCTCGTTGCCTGAATGCCTATCTATGCTTTTCCAACTAAGCTTTTCTACATTGGGACGCGATTACAGCTCAGAAGGAATGAGTCCAAAAATGCTCACCTTTCTGCAACATTTACGCGAATTCGGACTCGTATTTCAACGTAAACGTAAGGAAGGACGTTTTTATCCGACACGTTTAGCATTGAACGTAACCAACAAGCATGCCACCGTACCAGCTGTGATGAGCGAAGAGGACAAAGTACAGGAAAGTGGTTATTTAGTTGTCGAAACAAATTATCGAGTATATGCATACACCGATTCGGCGTTGCAGGTGGCTGTGTTGGGTTTGTTCACAGAACTACTATATCGTTTTCCAAACTTAGTGGTAGGCGTACTGACTCGTGATTCCGTTCGCCAAGCTTTGCGTGGTGGCATCACAGCAGATCAAATCGTTAGCTATTTGGAACAGTATGCCCATCCAAATATGAAACTAACTGAAACCGCTATCAAATCAAAATCTCCATTACCACCAACTGTAGTAGATCAAATCAAGCTATGGGAATTGGAGCGTAATCGTTTTACATATACGGAAGGTGTGGTCTACAATCAATTTTTATCACAAGCTGATTTTGTAACGCTTCGTGATTATGCGCAATCAATTAATGTGCTGGTACACATGAATGAGCGGACACGCACCATGGTTGTAACCAAAAACGGACACGACGATGTTAAACGATTTTGGAAACGCTACTCAAAGAGTGGCGGATAGTTGCATTATGTGGAAAAATTAATAATTATTACAGTTCATTTCCATTTAACAACCGCATTAAATAGATGGCTCGTTAACATTGTATGTATATATATTTATAACCTTCAATAAAAGTGTGTACATGCTTGCTTAATAATACAAATGCTCTGCGTACTGGCTTTTCTGGTAGTTACAAACACAAAAAAGTTTAAATAAATTTTCATCAAAACAATACACAGCTTGCTAATCTTAAATGCACTGTTACTATTTTAACACCACAACATAAAAATATAATGCCAACAACGAATGAAACTAAACCTTGATACTGAGCACCTTTAAACGTAAAAAATGACTGAACAAATGTATTAAATTTTCAGTCATCGAAAAGAAAATCGTATTGTTAAATTGTTACAGAATATTGCACATATGACACTTTTTAAGTAGCAAAATCCGCATTAGGGAAAAACTGAAAATTTCGAGGGTTCATAAGCTCCAGTAAAATATTAAATGTGAGATATAATGTGATGTTGCTTTTTTGTGTCCACTTTTTGATAAATGTTGGAAAAGAATCAAATGTTTTTTCCCAAGCAAGGGGAATTTCCGAAATTAAAATGATGAAGGGATAAAATTAGAATTCCTAATAGATTTTAATAAAATTATTGCGTTTTACTTAAGTCGACCTAAGCTAATTTAAAAAGAGTGTCACATATATGCATACATACACGGTTAACATTAAATTTATAGTGTTTAAAACATCATTGGTCTCTGAGGCATACATAGATTATAATAACTCTTTTTATCCCAGAAGTCACTACCTTTCCAACCACACCAACCTTTTGCCTGTATCGTGTGCAATTCATCAGCACCAGTATAATGAGGATCCAATATCAAAAACTTCACTTTCGATGTCTGTGAGCAGTAATCAATGCCAATTATGGTGTGTGCCAACAAACCACCGCCTATCATTATTGGTGTACCTTGTGTTTGGAAATGCATAGCTAAGTCAGAAGCTAACGTTGCAACATCGGCTCCTGAGGTAACATGCTGTATACGTGAATCGACATTTAGAAATCCCTGAAGGCATATGCTAACCTCTGTTGAGCCTATCCACTGAGAGGAGCCAAAAAAGTTTGTTGGTTTGTCGCCAACCTCTACTAAATATTGTTGAATGTCACGATGGGTTGGAACGGATTTTTCTGTATACCCTTGCAGACGAAACCACGAACAAATTGTTTGTAAGGAACGGTATGCACAACCCCACCCCTTATCTTGCATTTGCTGTTGAAGATAGTGGTAGTATTGATAGTTGCCCTGTACAAGATATTGTTTGCCATCGGTAATACCACTTGGGCGTAAGCCAACATGTGTGTTCACTAAAGGCGATGATTGCCCTAATTCATTACGAAATATACAACAGTTGCCACGGCGAAAGTATGGCCGTATTGCAGGTAAGCCAAAATGACGGTGCAACTTTTTACGTTTTTCAAGAACACAGGGTTCATCATCGGACACGCCATCCAAGTAAGAGCACGATAAAAAGTGGCCAAATTCCTGCGATCAAATATTTCTAATAATTAAACATTTCAGAAAATTTTAAATACGTACCTGAGGAAAAAAGTGAAAACCAGCGGGTCGAAGTAACTGCGGCGTTTCCGTAGACTCTTCCAGCTTTTCAACCATACTTTGCTCGAATAACCGTAGTGAACGACATATGCTCTCAATAAGTATATCATATAGACGATTTACTTTTGTGTTCTTGCATAGCATAGCCATTGATTCGATTTGTAGTGGCACGCAAACTTTGTCTTCTTCTCGTTTCACGCACATAGCTACAGCTGGTGGCGGTGTTTCTATATTACCGCTCCCACTGTCAGTAATATTGCGTTCACGGGTCTTGCAACGCAGCACATTGATGCTTAAGACATCATAAGGGCAACCAAGGGCTCCAAATACGTTTGCCAAGGGTACACCAGTATTTTGGCTTTTCTTTTTGTTACCCTTCTCCACATAATCACTTGGCTCATCAGCGCTGCTTATAGCTTTACTAACTGCCAACACTAAGCCAGATATACCCGTATCATTTGTAATGCCCTGCCCTTGAGCCCCTGAGCTGGTTAGGTAGATTTTTGTAGATTCTAGAGAAAAAGCCAAGCTGCCACCTGAAAGTACTTTGCGCAAAACATGCATTTCTCTGCGTACAGCCTATAAATAACAAGCAAATGTGTTAATATTGACACGTTTTTATATGTTAAACAAAACTCCACTCTTACCTCCACAGTTTGCTGTGTATAAAAATCTAAGCTACATTTCAGTCTCGTGAAACAGAAATCCCTATACAGTTGCTCTGCTTCCATTACTTCATAAGGCACCTCTTGCAATTTACTGTGCATAAAAACTGATGCACGCAAGCCCACAAGTGTGCCAAGCTCACAGTGCAATAATATTGGATTGTCTGTAATATCCACATCTTTCAATATGTCTGTTAAATGCGCCTCCGCATCTGTGCAATCACCGAATTTCACCAAACCACATAGATCCAACTCGGCTGGAAATTTAATTTGAATTTGCTCATAATTTAAATGACCAATTGTGGACTCCACATTAAATCCCATAAGTAGCAAAGTGCCTTCCCCGTAGAGTACGCCAAATAGGCATCCGCTGCATTGTTGCTTGATGCGCTCCAGGCGCTAACAGAAATAACTAGGTGTTATCAATTCCATATATATTTCAAAAGGTTTCCCCTTTATTTTTACAATCAATTATAGATACTTGCCTTCATTACAAATGCCGATATCTTCAGTTTTGGTAACATAATTGCACTTATTCCTACAAATTAAAACCCACAAAGTATAAAATTGTGTGTTGGCAGAGAATGTCAATCAAAGATGACAGTTAACGTGTTTTGACAATTCATACTCAAATTCGTTCATGACATTCTTTTCACAACACAAGCAAATCGTCGATATATTTCTCAAATCGAATATTTCGGGGGCATGATCCAATATACCGGATACCGGTCGTGTCAATGGGTGAGCTGCGTTGTACCATGGCAAGCTGATTTTTTATTAAAAATTTGATCAGACTGGCAACAGCTGCTTTTTATTTTTTGTGCCTCGAGAGAGTTTAACGTCATTCTCATTAAGCTAGGTACTAACATCGAGTTTCACGTGAAACAGCTGTCAAAATCCATACAAAATTTCTTGTCGTGAAGTAGCCGTGAAATTTCGCTTGTATTTCACGGCAAAGTAGTACTCAGTTCACGGCGTGTAAATGTAGCGCAACATGACATTAGCAACATTTTTTCACGACTTTTTAAATTGACAATGTCATTTAAAATTGAGGGAAAAGTGACATTTCTTGAAATTTCTATTCTTTTGACAATCAAAGTTGCTAGCATTTTGACGTTTCTTCTCATTGTTGCTAGCAACATTTCACGGCAAGGAAAATGCATGTTGCTGGCGGAATTTCACGGCTGTGAACTTAGTACTTGGCTTTATACTTAGGGCCACTTTCATAAAAGCCGGTTAATGGGCTGTTCATGCTGAGGCTGCATTTTGCATTTACCTCGCATTTTAGCATTTAGCCCGAAAAGCAGCTTTTATTTTCACATTTTCCATACAAAATTTGACACCTAAATGCAACTAAAAGCAACTTTTGTTTTGCATTAGCATTATAAATGCGGAAATCAACCCTGTAATATTCGAAGAAAATCGCGATTCGAATTCAAAAGAGTGGCAATATTGGTTGTTTTTACTTGGCGTTCTCTCATTCTCTGTCTTTCGTAAACATTCTGCAAATTTGCTCGGATTTTAAATTTGTAATTTCATTCTTGTTCGGACTTTTGGCGTGAGCGGTTAGCTGTGGAACGTGCGCGTTTATAAGTGTATCTAGTGAACTGTAATTTATTAGTGTGCCACAGTAAAGAATACTTTTTTATAATTTCTTAAATAACGTGTTGCAAAGTGTAGCAGTGTACATTACACAAAGGCGAAAGGGTGAGTAACCTTGGTTCTTGTCTTACGAATATAGTGATTGTCACGTTTTAGCGTATAGTTGAAAAAATTCCCAAGGAAAAAAGAGTGAAGGTGGCTTGCAGGCCACCTGCAAGCCAAGTAGATAAAATGGCGTCGTCGGCCCAAGGGTCGGGGGCGTCTAAAAATGTTATAGACGCATCCTGTACGTCAGGTGCGGAAAAAAAAGCTAAAATTGCAATAAATGATAGCGCCACGAATTTTTATGAGCTAGGCAGGGAAGGTCTGGTGACATATGACAGCACACGTGAAAGTGCAAGAAATAGTGCAGTGGGTATCAGCAAAAATGTTGAAAAAATGGATACTGAGAATGTATTAGAGTCTTTTGAGGTTAACGTTACAGGTGAAGGCGCGCAAAATTGCGCCAAAAATGCTGAAAATGCCGAAAGCAGCTTAGCTACAGGCGACAGCAACAGTTATACAGGAACGACTGGAAAAGAAACAGTCAATACTACAAATGGTAATGCAGGTAGTGGTAAAACGCCATCTATATATGACAGTGTCGGCAATAAAAATACGGATAGGCCCGTTATAACTTACCCCAAAGATTTCAGCGGTGAAATCTTTGTGCTAGTTGACGCCTCCGAACATGAAATGCTTAAAGCTGAAAAAATAACAAATGGCCTGAACTTATTTAGCCAAATTCGCGACTTGCGCATCAAAGATATTGATCACATTCAGGCGATTGGTAGGACCCTATACAAGGTGGTGTTTAAAAATACTTATGCTGCAAATAGTTTTGTAGTAGACAAACGTGTGGCTGGTAGACAGCTCAAACAATTTGTTCCAAAAACTGCGTTGGAAATCTATGGCATCGTTAAAGGAGTCCCGCTCTGTTTTTCGGAGGAAGAAATAGCAAAAGAGGCTATTACCTCAATCCCTATAATGTCTGTGAAGCGCTTCACGCGTAAGGACGCAGCCACTGAAACTTTCAAACCCACACTTACACTAAAAATAGGTTTTATCGGGAAAGATATCCCCAAATTCATAGTATACAATTACACAAGGTTAATGGTTGAATTTTTCATTCCACCCTTACGGCAATGCGACAATTGTGGCAGAATTGGTCACACCGTAATGTCATGTAAGGCCAAACAACCTAGATGTCTTAAGTGTGGAAAAAGTGAATGTAAAGATCCTCAATGTACGTCCACCACCTGCATTTTGTGCGGTATCCAAGGACATAATCATAAAGACAGGGCCCATTGCCCACAATGGGAGAAAGAATCTAGGATTGCTCGGGTCAGGGCTGTCAAAAAGCTAACTAGAAAGGAAGCTCTAGATCTGTACTATCCTCGAGGGGGTAATAGGTTCGAGATGCTGGAAGTGGAGGAGGCAAATTTCCCTGCGTTAGAGGGGGAAAACAGTAACATTATTGACAAAGATGAGGACATAAATAGGAACTTTACCAGAAAAGCATATAGTCAGGTAGCCAAAAAAGGGAACGAGAGGTTCTTAACCCCGCCCCCTAAGGAAGTGCCAAAAGTAACTAGGACCCCAAAACCAAACACTCCAGTATATGAGTCTCACTCATATCAAAAGGGACTTGTGTCCCAATTTGAAAAATTCATTTACAAAATGATTAACATTACACAAAAAATTTCCCTGGAGCATAACAATGTTAAAGCTCTGGAAGAAATCCAAGGTCTTAAAGACCAATTTGAACTAATTATCTCCCAAAAGGATAATATACAAATAAATCAATCCAACCCCTTCAAATCACCATGAAGATTATGCAGTATAACTGCCAATCTTTAAAAGCCAATATCGATACAATCGAATATTACTTAAACAAATATAGTTTTGACTTCGCTTGTCTAAGCGAAGTTTTCTTATCTAGAAATACCCCCCATAGAAAAATCATAAATTTCAACATTTGCAAAAAGCACCGCAATGATGGCTATGGTGGTGTAGCGATAGCCATCAAACATAACATCAAATACAAAAAAATTACCTTTAACAGTGAGTACGATGTTCTTATAGTTCAAACGAAAAGTTTAAATCCCAATATTGTCATCTGCAATGCATATTTTCCACCAAATCTCAGTACAAATAGCTTCAGCAACGAAATGTCTAGAATTTTAAACTTTCTAGAGCCGTACAACAATGTTATGTTAGTTGGGGACTTTAACGCAAGAGCCGTAGCTTGGGGGGATTCAATCAACTCTAGCAAAGGCAAACACTTAATGCGACTCATTCAGGAATCCAATTTTATGAATCTAAACAATGGGTCGTACACTTTTAAAAGTGATATGCGTGCTGATACAGGGTCTGTCCTTGATCTATCTTTTACAAATAGTCACCTGTCTTACAACTGGTCAGTTGACCACACCAGAATTGGCGGCAGCCACCACTTCCCAATTGCAATTGAATCAGCTGAAATCAATTCCAGAATCAGCAAATTCATTGCCCGTCCCAAACTCCTGCAATCACTCAGTACCCTGGAATGCGAATCTACATTGAATGATTTCGAAAGTAAGATGAAGGCAGAGATTAAGGATGCAATGTATGTTGTGCCAGAAAACAAAACGCCTAACTCTTGGTGGAATGATGATGTAGCCAAAGCATATAGGCTGCTCAAAGCAGCCTTCAAAAAGGCAAAACAGCTTCCAAGTCCGGAGAATTTTGGGGACATAAGCCAAGCTAGGAGAAGTTGGACCAAGGAAAAAAAGAAGGCCAAAAAGGAAAATTTCAATAAGAAAATAGACGAGCTTGACCTCAACAAGGGACAGAGTGCATGGCGATTTGTGAAATCCTTGAGAGGAGATTTCTCTCAAAACTCTTCGGACTTGTGGTGTGAAGACCATAACAAAGATTTTCTTACTATGCTGAATGATCAAGTACCCAGCAACTCAACCACTCTAGAAATCAATAGGCAGGTAGATCAGAATTCTGAGTTAGCATTCACCTTAGATGAACTTAATACGGTTCTTTCACATAAAAGAAAGGACTCGGCAGCAGGACTGGATGGCATCTCGTATAGAATGATCAAGGCACTTCCAGATTTCACGTTAAGCAACCTAAAAACAATCCTTAATGACATCTTCTTATCGAATCAAATACCGGATCAATGGAGGGAAATCAAAGTCGTACCAATCCCTAAAAAAGATTCAGATCTAAACTTGTATCATAACTTTAGGCCAATATCACTGATCCCTGTACTATTAAAACTAGTAAATTCTTGCATCAAAAACAGATTGTACGACCTTCTGGAGAGCAGCGACTCTTTTCCTACAAACTCATTTGCTTACAGGAAAAACAAATCATGCTCCATGTGTCTCAACCATATTCTACAAGAAATCCATTTGTTGAAAAGTGAGAAAAAACAGGTTATTCTTTGCACCACTGATATCTCAAATGCCTATAACTGTGTTGATATAGGCATCCTGAAGGAAATGCTATTGGATTTGGAGATCGATCAATTGTATGTTGAGTGGATTTCCAATTTTCTAGCCTTTAGAAGGCTCATTTTAGGCAACGAAGTCGTCAATATATACAATGGGCTGCCACAAGGCAGCTGCTTATCACCTGTCTTATTTAACATTTATACAGCCAGGCTGCACAACAACAGCAATAACAGCACCAAAATATATCAATTTGCTGACGACTTCTTCTTGGTATCGTCTGGGGACACTCTTGAGGAAGCGTGCCAAAGCCTACAAGCCTCCTTGAACCTGTTCGCAGAGAGCTGCAACAATCTAAACCTGAGTTTCAATGCAAACAAAACCAAAGTCATCCACCTGAGCAGAGGTCGTATGAAGAATTTAGAAGTTAGTACAAACAATCAACAGATCTCACAAGTTCAAAGCTTGAAAATCTTAGGAAGAACCATAAATAGGTCCCTGACTATCAAGGATCATTATGAAGACATAGTGGGTAAAGCGTCTAACAACATAAAATTCTTCAAGTACCTCACCAACATAAAGTCCGGGTTAAACCCACAAAAAGCGTTGAACGTGTACAAGTCGCTTGTCAGGTCCAAAATGGAATATGGCAGCACCACGACTGCCAACAGTCCCAACTCTTCCAATAAAAGAATTGTGACGGTGCAGAACAAGTTCCTAAGAAGATGTTTAGGGGTTACACCCTCGACACCGATTCCCTTAATTTATGCTATTGCAAATGAACTTCCGGCTCCTGAACGAGCCATATGGCTCACGGCGAAAGAACTGGTCAAGATCTTTGCGTATGACTACCCTATCAAGAACTCCATTTGTAGTAATGCCTCCTCTGCTTCCAGCTACTCGAGGGTATACCACCTTTTCTCGGGTATTCTTGACAGCCTTGAGGTGGTCGATCCTCACAGTCCCTGCTCTATCTCCAATCTTGTTATCCATGAAAAATTATTCCCTGGAAAGAAAATAAGCTTGACAACGGAAGTAGTGCAGGCACACTTCTCTAGTATAATGGAGGACTACAAAGCAGGATTCTTTCACATTATGTTTACTGATACGTCGCTATCAGAAGATGCCACTGGGTGCGGTATCTACGACTATTCATCCAACACCGAACACAGTTTTAATTTCAGCTTCAAATCATCCTCTGTTTTTGGTGAACTAATGGCTATCAAAGAAGCCATCAACTTAGCCATTAACGAGGAATGTAGGAAACTAGTAATTTTTACAGACAGCTTGGGCTCATGCCAGGCACTGCGTAATCCTAAGAATACCAACAGCCTTGCGTACAGTATCCATGAAACAATAAATAGTCATAATTTTAACCAAATACATATTATTTGGGTACCTAGTCACAAAGGTATCCCTGGCAACGAGAGAGCTGATGAAATTGCAAAAAACGCAACGTCCAACAGTCCGAACAGGGAAGTTAAGCTCACCATTGACGAAGCTCTCAAGCTAGTAAAAACCTGTATACATGACAATTGGTATGAGAATTTCTTAGAATTTTCCACAGACAAACCAAACTTATTTGCAGCAACTTATCCTGTAAGGAAAAATAAAACTTGGTTTAAAAACCTCAACATTCCGACCACAGAAATTAAGACTCTAAATAGAATACTCACTGGGCACACGTATGACAAACAGTATTTACATAAAATTCGGGCTATCAGTTCGACCAGATGTTCTTGTGGTCAAACTGACAGTTATTATCACCAGACCTTCCTTTGCAGAAACCTTCACAATGTTAGATCGGATTTTAATATATTTGACAATCACTTCAGCTTTGAAGACATTTTTCGTGGGAACGACACAACCAAGATTACTCAACTAGCCTCTTTTCTACAAAGAGCTCAATGCAAATTTTAATTTAAAAAAAAAAAAAAAAACATATATATATGTTTATATGTAACAAGAAAATAACAATAAGAAAATTAAAGTTATACATCTTTCTGTATACTTTTTCAGTATTAAAGTATTTTTTATTATGATGTTAGATAATCATACTCGTTCATACCAAAATGGGTATCTAAACGTATCCACCGTACTCTCTGTCAGTCCTGTTAAAGTACACGTCCACGCACATAACGTCAATATATGTGCTCTCGATTAACGAATGAAATGTCAAATATTGTATACTAAAATATAAAAATACAACCCTCCGAAAAATCACAATGGAGGAAATCAGCACAGAAAGTTAATACATGTGCTTACGTTTCAATCTGATATAAGTCTACAAATCATCTCGATAAAACCAAAAACCTTCAGACACCTGGAGTATAACAGCTCGGAGTTTACAACAAGCTGAAAAGTACAACAATCTGAAATTACACCAATCCGACATTCAACCTGGCTTTAGGCTCACCGGCCCTGGCCATTCGCTCAAACCCCAAAAAAAAAAAAAAATTTGTAATTTAGCGCGCGTGTTGTGTGCTATTGCTAAAATAAATCAATCTACAAATTAATCTGATGTTTGTGAAGGGATTTAAATAAAAGATTTAATAAAAATCTGTACATTTTTTCACACGTGGCATAACCTCAAAAAAATGTTCGAACTTGCTAAATGTGCATTTGATAAATACGCCAGCATGAACGCTTTTTCGAAACCAATGTCCGAAAATGTAAAATGCTGCTTTTTAACTTCAGCATGAATGGCACATAAGCCTAATCGGCGATTAATTTGACAGCTAACCATACAAAATACGTCAATTAAACTCTGGTTAGCGGTTACCGGCTTTTATGAAAGCGGCCCTTAAACTTTTTGCAAGTTTTGTACTCCTACAAAGCTTATGTTTCTCGAGCTCAGTTGGTCATGATCGGAGCCAAGTGAGTTTACCGGGGAATCATCGAATTCGTCTCAGTATTCACCTCACTAAGTTTGCAACACAACACCCTGAATTGATCGAAAAGCATTGTTTGCAACCCCAATCTCGTCATCAAGGTAAATAAAATTTACAGCTGACAATTTTCTGCTTTATTTTGACTCATCGTTTGTTCAATTTTTTTAGATTGGTTGATAAGCAAAGGAAATTATAAAAAACTAATTTTATTGCATTTTCGTTCTCGTTTTAAAGTAGCACTTTAGCAGCCATTATCTATTGATTGGAAATGCTGAGCTGCGGTGTTTGCACACATTGGTGACTGTGAGCCATCGATTTTACCACAAAACGTTTTCTTTATTTATTTATTTTTTCCATAGAATCATAGTGGGTTCACGTTAGCATATAAAAGAAATCATGCAGTATTACATGGAAAACTCAGTTAAAGCAATAGTTCTGCTTACACTTTTTGCATTGGGAAAATGTAGTGATATTACACAGCAGGTGTTTGGCGATGTAAAGGAAGGCATCGTTGCTGCTTTTGGCGACTTTAATTCGGACGAGTTGACCGATGTTTTCATAATAAGAAATGAAATGAGCACATTGGAGATATTATATGGTAGAATAAAATATAATTAGATTGAGTACTTTAACATTTTAATTATTTACTAGGTGCTTATACGGAACCTCTTTTGAGGCATGGTCCATATTGCCCTTATGATGGTCATAAAATCTCAAGCGTTGTACCAGGTGATTTCGATGGTGATGCTTTAATGGATGTGCTGGTAACGTTGCAGCCGAAGGGAAATACTGATGACAATATTTACTTGGTTTATATAAACTGGGGTGGACAAGATGGTATAAATTGTTCAAGCACTGAAACTCCAATTTTACGTACTAAAGGCGAACCATTGGCACTTGATTTTAATCGTGACATGATTATTGATCTATTTGGTCTTGATGAAAATGGAGAACGGTCTTTTTGGATATTCCAGCCACTACGAAAATCACCAATAAAGCGTAAACAAGCAGCACCTGGTGGGCCTAGCAGTTCCACAGACTCAATTCGTATACCCAATGCCAATGCGTATTTGGATTTCAATGATGACTTTACAGCCGATCTTATTGTGCAAACTGAAAAAAGCTATGAAGTTTGGTATGGTCGTACAGAAGAAAAGGAGGACTTCAGCTATAATCACAGCATTGATTTATCTATTATTGGAAATCCAGAATTTACAATTGGTCAAGCCGTATTTGCTGATTTCGAATTAGAAGGTGTCGAGAATATTATTTTACCTGTATGTTTTCGTAAAGATTGCTCAAATTCGACAGTACTGGTTTATGATGGCAAAGATTTCCGAGATGTGCATGTTAACTTTAAAGATCAACAAGGTGTGTTATGGGGTTTTGTACATCCAATCGAATCTGATGTTTATCTTAAAACAATAACGGCACGCAGTGGAGATTTTAATATGGATGGTTATCCAGATTTGATTTTAACATTGCAAACTGTAAGCGGTCCTAAGCGTATGCAAACATTTCTACTAGAAAATGTACCATGCAAAATGTGTAATAAGCCTCTTAAACGAACTTTTGAAGTAAAATGGAACGGACTTAGTCCAATGGGCAATGAAACTGTTGCTGGCGCTTTCTACGACTTTTATCAAGATGGTTTGTATATGTGATACATATCAGAGGTAAAAAATGTAATCAATTTTCAACAGGTGTCTTGGATGTTATACTTATCGAGAAAAACAAACAAGGAAAGTATCGGCCATTGGCTTTCCGCAATACACTGGACTATGATGCAAATTTCGTTAAAGTCATTGTACTTACTGGTCTCATTAATAGTAAAAATCCTACACAAACCACTCCGCTAGGTAGGAAAAGGCGTACTTATGGTACCAATTTGCCTGGCCCACGTATTACATATGGTACGACTACACAGGAAGGTGACCAACAGCAAGGATCTAGTGTACAGCTACCACAATCTGCATATTTTGCATTGCAACTACCATACACTATTTTTGGGTTGGGCCGTACACCCAATTTCGTTGATTCACTGACAGTTGGTTTGGGAAGTAAGTCACGTACTTGGACACAAGTTATTCCTAATTCACAAATAATAGTTGTACCAAAGCCAGTAAGTGAACCACAATATTGGAAAGCACAGCTTTTTGTAACACCAAGTAAATTGATTTTAATGAGCGTGGTAGCATTGGGTGGTACATGTCTGGTTATTGTTCTCATTATACTGGTTTTATATATCAAAGAAAAGCGCGAAGATAAGCAAGAAAAATTGCAAGAAGCTCATCGTTTTCATTTTGATGCTATGTAAGAAATAAATATATGTAGTGCTAGTTGCAAAGTTTTTCCGAAATTATATACTTACCTAAAGACATATGTGTGTTTAAATCGTAATTGAACCTCTGGCCTGTTTCTATTTATTTACAAAAAAATAACAGTTTTATTTTTTAATACCGAATTTTGTGTGAACTAATATTAAACATTTATCGAATGTATGTAGAAACTATATTCCTTTGATTTAAAATAATTAGTTAAGTTATAACACATAAAAAAAAAAATGTATATATATATTCGTATAAGAAACATTTTTCAGATCAGCTTATTCCAATAAACGAAGCTAACCTTAAATGTTCGAAGTGAATTAGCATTACTACCAAATCTGATCCTGGGAAATGTTGTTGACGTGACAGTCCTTATCCAGATATGAACTCCGGTACCCCCTTGCAATACATACCGCACTGTCGCGAGTGATTTGGTATAACCAGAGGAACTTTTTTGGCCATCTCAACCCTTTTCTCGATTTGTGCGCTTCCCTGGTGGCGCGTCTAATTTCCTTGTCGACCGGCTGATGCAGTACATATTGCCAGCGAAGGGCGCTCTTTCGATTCCAATTGGACCTTGTCATCAAAGGTGATCGGGCGAATCTCCTTAATTTTTTCGATGGCATGTATTGTGTTGAAGTTGAGTAAATGATCATTCGGAATGCTCGACAAAAAATCCAGCCAAACGGTGCAACTTTTTAAAAATCGTAATTCTATCTTACACCATCCTGAAGTTATTAACAGTCGAATTTGAAAGTTGCTTGATACAAAGGACAAAACAGGCCTTTTGATACCTCTCCCAACATGTTTGGCCGTGTATTAGCAGTTGGCGTTGGGTGGATAATATTACCAGAAAATTTACGTAAATGCCAAATTTAATCACTACCTGTAGCAGACAATGGTATATACCCTCGTCTCCGACAGCTTTTATAAAAAAGTAGGCGTTGTCAAAAGCGATTTCACTAATTTTCTATGAGTGTACCACAACAAAAGTATACCTCCCAACAAATTTCGTTTTCTAAGCAAAACGGTAGTTAGATATTTGCATTCGAAGTTCAAAAATGCTGTTGTTAGCAAAAATGTGTTCACAAATACGTGCGCGGCCCCGTCAATTTTTCAAAAATTTGGTAAAGTCGTCAATAGAATGATCAATTAAATTAATCTACCAAATTTCATTATTTCTGCGCTTTTATTATCTTATTTATAACGTTTTTATACGAAAACAAGTAAGGAAATGCTGTTGTTGTTGTAACACTACTTTGCCCTGCCTAGGTAGTCAGTATCAACCTTACCCAATATTGTCATCGAACTCTTCTAACGGATGTCCTAGAAACCTAGCGGCTTCAACAGGGGAGGACCAGAGGGATATGGGTGTTAGAAGAGTAGGCTCGGATGAGCAGACAAAAAGATGGTTAGTAGTATGGGGGGACAAGTCGCATGACGGACAAACATTAGGCAAGTCGGGGTTCAGTCTGGATAGGTAAGAGTTTAACCTATTACAATATCCAGACCGGAGTTGGGCCAGCATCACCCTAGTCTCCCTAGGCAGCTCGCGCTCCTCTTCGGCAACGGGTGGTGTTGTTGCCTGAAGAACGGCGTTTACCGGGAGAGAGCCAACATAGGAATTTACCGAGTTTGTGTGGATGAGGGTGAGGGCCTGCCGGTGCACCTTAGGATCAAACGGCGTGGAAATCAGGTGCCGGATCTCATCGTAGTGTTTGCGTAGATGGCTCCTTATGCTCCTGGGGGGCGGATCCTCGTTGATCAGGCGTCCGTTCGGATGCTGCGGTTTGCAACAGTTGAACAGGAATTGCCTGGTCAACATCTCGCTATGCTCTTTAACGGCGAGCATTTTCGCTTCATTATGTAAGTGATGCTCAGGAGACATAAGAAGACACCCAGTGGCGGTACGAAGGGCGGTGTTTTGGCAGACCTGTAGCCTCGTCCAGTATGTGTCAGCTAGCCCCGGCGACCATATAGGCGTCGCGTAGCTCAGTATCGGCTGGCCAATTACTTTATATGTAGCTAGTAACGTTTCTTTGTCTTTACCCCAAGTGCTGCCAGCTAGGGACTTGAGGATTTTGTTACGGCTTTGGACTTTATTGGCAATTGCGGTTACATGAGCGCCGTATTTGAACATGTTATCAAACGTCACCCCTAAGATTTTGGGGTGTGAGACAGTTGGTAGCTTGACACTATCAACGTAGACGTCTAATTCCAAAAATGCTGTCTTCGGCTGTGCCTATGGCTTTATACCTTGCATGAATACGCATAACTTTTTTGAGTGCCCGAACCTTGGTATTGGTATTTGTACAAACTCTTCAGAACTGTTAATTTGAAGATACATAGTACGAACCACATTTATCGGAACAATCGATTGTATGGGAGCTATATGTTGTATTGCTCCGATCTTGCTGGTTCCGACAAATGATTAATCCAAAGCAAAATGGATGATTGCGTTCAAACAGACGGACGGACAGACGGACATGGCTAAATCAATTCAGCTCATCGCTCTGATCATTTCGGTATGCTTAATAGTGGGTCAATCTATTCTTCTTCTCATACTTACAAACATCAGACCAAAGTTATAATACAATTTCATGTTCATGAAAGTCATAAAAAGGGCCTTGGTTATGATTCGATTTCGCCCATATTGGTTTCGATTTAAATTACCTACCTTGGGTAGAAAGTAACCTGTGTCCCAAATTTCACTGATATATCGAAATGCACATAGCCTCATTGATTCCGCCATTATTTTATACCGTTACAAATCACCGTTATATGGACAAAACTATAATACCCTTTGTACTACTACAGCTGTGACCACACTTGATATCGTACACACTGGAATGAATAAACTCATCATCTGGAATTAATAAACCGTTTAAGTTTAACGTTCAACATGGTCAGAAATAAAAAACGAAAGGATTTATGTATGATGTTTTCTTTTCGTTAAAACATGCACAAAGGTAACGACGTGCAATTCGATGGTCTATGGATATGATACCTCTCATTACCCATCTTATCCTTCCAGACCTAATTTTTACTGGACAGTCGGGTAGTACCGCAAGGGAGCACCGCAGCGTAACGGGTTTATATCCGGCCAAAGACTGTTAATTCGACAACACTCCCCAAAACCTTCGGGGAATGTCTTTGTCGTTAACACAACAACACCATCAGAAATTACAACAGTTACTTGGATTTTGGCATGGTCCAACTAAAAGAAGAACAAAGGAAATCTATTCACAATTACCCGTTTAGGGCACAATTAGGTCTTCATAGGATATTCTAAAACAAAAAGGTTTTAGACTTAAGGATACATATTGTTAAATAAAAAAAAAAAATAAAAAAAAAGAGGATAAAAAGGGGACGAGTCGCATCATCCTAGATTCATCGTTGACCATTTGCATTTTTGAAGGGATACTACTTTAAAAATCACAGATTTTGCAGGGAGTTTAGGAACATATTTATGTATTTGCAAAGCAAATTACATATCGACAGCCACACTGCAAAACCCTGTATGTTCAAAACCAAAAAGTTTTCAGGTGAGGTGAAAAACTGTGATAGTTATAACATATGTATATGAGCTACGGTTATTACATTTCACCACTGGAAAGAAACGGCAAGTTGTAACCAGATTTTGACCGCATTTTTATGCGCGAAATATCACGATCTATGGGAAAAGCTCAGAACCTTATTTTTGGAAAAATAGTGACTTACGGGGTTTTGCAGTGTGGCTGTCGATATATAAAATTACTGTAAAAAAAGAGGTTATGCTGCACTTAACAGAAGCCGTGTTTATGTCTGATCATCGTTATCAAAATTAATGCGTATTTTTTCGATCTTTTTTATTTTAGCAAAAAATATTTTCACAATTTTTCGTTTCGGGTTTTGGATAATTTAAAAAACTTGAAATTTCGACATTCATTTTCGATTAATCGCACGGTTCCCGCTAATAAAAAGTAAAATCTTTATTTGTCATGATTATTAATTAAAAAGGGGGGATCCGCATGTTATAGAGAGCTTTTAATCACTGATATTTGTAATATATGTACATTGCATTTTGTTGTTATTTTATTAATATGTTTCAATATTTATTTTATTAAGTTTTTGCTTACATCTGGGTCGTTACTCTTTACATTTTCTTTTTTATTGGCTGCTTATTGTTTTTTTTTTTCTTATTTTCTTAAAAAAACACTTAATTACTAATTCCTACTAAACACTGCCTGTTAATTACATCCACACAGCACTCATATAATAATTTTTATGCGTGTATATGTACTATATATTCATGAATGCTTGTCTGTTCGTTTATCATATGATTTACAAAAAATAATTACGGTAATTTTTGCTTATTGCTTGTTCAAAAAGTTTCTCTTTATATTTCTAAATGTTTAGCATAAGTTTAATTGAGTTTTTCTTATAATTTGGTTGTTTTTGTATTTAACACTTAAATAAGTGCTAAACAGTTTCCTGAAAATGGTTCCCACTTTTGCGCTGAATTAAAATTCATTTTACGCAGATCTTGTTTACTTTACTTTTATACCACATATCATTTTGCAGTTAAAACAATCAGTTAATGCTGTCTAAAAGTGAATTACGATGTCTCACCTTTACCACTGTCATCGGCCGATTCGTCAGCTGTGCCATTATCTTTACGTTTCGTGTTATCATCTTCGAGATCATAGTCATCATCATCATCTTCATCGTCATCTTCGTCAGTTGGCAGATCATCTTCAGTTTCTAGATCGAAATCATCGTCAAAGAAATTTGTGTCCAATGTTGGTTCTGTTGTTGGTTTACGTGTTGGCTTAAGACAGTAGTCCTCGAGTGTCATTGGTACAACAATACCTTCTTTTATAGCATCCGCATTTGCAGCTTGAGCTTGCTTTCGTATTATGCTTGGATATTCGTTATCCTTTCCCTTAAACAAAAGATAAGGAAAAATGTTTAATATAGAAATGTAAACATACTCCCATGTTGGGATACCTAAGCATTTAAATGATTCCTTGTTGTTATTGTTTGTAAGACAAAACCACTCCCCTAGTGTGTTGTGGAGTGTTGTCGAAAGTGCAAGTCTTGGTTGGTGAGGGGAACACACCACATGCCGAGCAGGCATTCATACCGGAGCGTTCCCGACTTAAATCTGGCATAAAACAGCCTTTGGGTATATGTTTTTGTCAAACAAACACGACAAGTACTTATGCAAGAATAATAGAAAATAACAATAATAACCATAACCATGTTAATTCAAAGTTGTTGTTTTAGCAACAAAATCGCTACCCGAAGGTTTTGGGGAATGTTGTCGAAATAACAGTCCTTGGGCGGATATGAATCCGGTACGCTCCGGTACTCCCTTGCGGTACTGCCCGACTGTCGTGGTAGCGATTTGTTATGACCAGTTTAACCTTCTAGGTCATGTCATCCCTCCTTCCGAAAGGAAAGAGAAGATGGGTAAGGAGAGGTGAGAGACATCATATCCTAAGATCAACCATAGAGTTGCACATCATTACCTTTGTACATATTAGTCGATTCTTACGACCGATATGCCTACCGCGGGCATATTCTAAGCCCCAACCAGCAGGGGTAACTAGCCAAAACCTCCTCAAGCTCACCTAACTCTGCAATTAGTTCTGATCATAAACATAAAAGTATTAAGGCGCCTCACGCTCCATACAAAAAAAATGGACACCCTGTTTCCATAGGAATTAAAAACTTCAATGTATTCTAAGACCTTGGTCAAAATATTTCGAAAAAATATTAAGATTTACCGGAGCTAAACCGTGCTAAAAAACACTAAAAACATCCTTTTTTATGTATAAAAGGAGTATGAAAAAATATTTTTTTAAAAAAAGCACCTGAGATGAATTAGCTGGAGTACAAAAGGTAAGCATAAAAAAGTTTGAAAATTTTATCAATCCAAATATTGAGATGTATGATGCTGTTTTTGTCATATTTCGAGGGGTAGGTTTGTGGAAAACTTTAATAACTCAGCAAATTATTGACGGATTTGGACGATTTGGATATCATTTGAAAAGTATTTTCGAGACGTTGGTCCAATTTTACACATTGCGAATATTAGCACACAGGTATACAATAATAGTTTTGATACAATTTTTAAACTTTTTTATGCTTACGTTTTTTTAACGCGGTTTAGCTGTGGTACATCTAAATATTTTTTCGAAATATTTTGGGGGAGTCCTTAGAAAAGAGTGAATTTTGAAATTCCGGTTTGAACAGTGCAACTTTTTTTTGCGAGGCACCGGAAAAAGTATTAATATTAATAATGAAATATCGAATTTGTAATCTTTTATATGAGAAGTTATAAGAATTCCGAACATTCTTAATAATTTTATGTTAATGAACAGACCTAATGAATTGTGCTTTTTTTTAATTTCTTATAGATTTCAAAAATAAAAATAATTAAATTGTGAGATAGAAGCTTGTAATAAATACCTGCGAATCACGCCACCTTCGATACATCACCGATGCATCAACATTGGCTGGAGAGAATGTGTTCGGCTCATTCAATAGCGATATAACTGATAGTAATATAGTACGAACATTCTGTGTTGGATTCCATCTTTCACAAGGCAATTCACCGCTTTGTGGATCATCGACTGGTGGATGTAATATGGAGATACATAGATCACCATTTTCATAAACATTTGGATGCCACACTTTAGTTAGGAAGCGTATAGATGGCGGTGAATATGGATAGTCTGGGGGAAATTTCATGTGTGCTTTAAAATAACCGCCTTGGTAAAGTGTATCTGGAGGTCCAAATATTGCTACTTCCCATTCAAAAAGATTATCTTCATTCAGCAATTTAACGCGGAAACCCTCGACAGGTTCTTCCTGCAATGATTTATATTCTAGAGCTAAAGCGCGTACTGCTGGTCTGCTAGGTGTGCTGCTACTTGCAGCGGGGAAACCGTGAGAAGTCGTCGTTGTGTTGGACGATCCCGTGGGATTCGATGAGGATCCCGTATTTGCGGACATTTGGTGAAATTTTGTTTCTTGAAAAAATTTTGTTCAGCCTTTTACAATTTTAGCTGTTGAAATAAAATATAAATAAAAATTAATTTTTATACTTTACCATGTATATACCATGGTATATACTCAGCGCATATATGTATGTAATATTTGCATAGGAAACAGAAAAACACATTTCTGATTATGAGTAAATTTGTATATTTATAAACGCTTTTGAGGGTTATTGCCCCCTCACACCGATCGCTCGGAAGTCCAATATCTGGTATTAACCAAGGTGAACATGTAGCGTCAGTGGGACCAATTTCAAACCACACATATAGTATATCATATTCTCCGTTTTGGTGATTTATTTGAAGAATTATATTATAAAAAAGTATATCAAATTCCAAAAAATCATCACTTAGCCAAGTAATTCGGTGATGGCAATGGTGGAAACGCTTTTTTCAATATAAAAACAACAAAACAATCAGAAGTATTCGCTTTTTTTTCTTTAGTCGCACGACAATCGAGTTTTCCCCAAAGCAATTTCCATACCTGTATGGTTATTTAAATCCTCACCCAGCTTTATTTAAAACTTAATTAGGTTTGATTTGTATTCCCTGTTGCTGCTTTTTGTTGAAACGGTTTATTTATATATAAATTCCTGTTTTTCCCTGTGTGCAATATAAAATGATATTTTGCCGATTTCACTTTGTTCAAACACTGTGACAAACTTAAGGTAAGTTCTTTTGTCCGTACGAGGCGCAAATTATTATTTCGAAATATGGTTTTGCGTATCAAAAAGAAAGCAAAATATTCTATTTTGGGCGACTTTGGGTGCTTTGATGTTGAAAAACAAACGTCATGTCAGACATGTAAGCAAGGGCAGTGTTTCCAAACCCCAATATAAAAAGTGCAGTGGTTATGCGAAAAATTCAGATAAACTCACGGCCTAACTTGCGCTTGCGTTATTTTTACCAATACTGCAGAGCAGTGTGGCAAATCTAACCGTGTGTTTTCTGTTTCTTTGCACACGTACGTATACGGCATCTCATTCTAGCGCACGTAAAACCACATAAATCTGCACTCTTCACTCATGTTATCAATAATGAAAAGTTTGGTTAGCGCTACCCATGGCGCTACCACTCAGGTATAATGCAAACGCAAGCCAGCGCTAATGGTTATGAATGACGCAAATTTTATATATAGCTAACTATGAAAAGACAATTGTTTGTATTATTAGATTTGCTTTTAATTGTTTAATATAAGTCAAAATTGCACAATTTTCACGTTTACAATAATCAGTAAATTCTTCAAATATGTACATATTTCTATCACTAAACATTTGCAAAAATATAATTTTATTCAATTTGCCTAAAGGTTCCTTGATTTTCTCGTCCTTCTGAAAGTATAAATATTTGGTGCATAAATATTCAAAACAGTACTTCACTTGTTAAATAACAATTATAAGCACTATATACTTTTCTTATCAAGGCGTTTTAGTTGTAATTTCACTGCTAAACTCCGTTTTTTTTTAATATTTTTTAAATTTTTTAAAGACGCAGTTGCATTTTGCTCACACTTTCAAACAAGAAGAAATACAAAGAAAAAGCAAAGTTTGAAAGAAGGCTTTGTGTGTGTTAGTAATTTACAATTTTCGCTTGCATGTATTAGTGAGAGTGGTTAGTCCGGCCTAGTAGGGGAAGCATTCCATTGCAACCCTAACCTATTCCGTTTCCATCATCTACGACTAGCATTTTATAACCGCATGATATTTGTCAAATAATCTGTCGGTCCGCTTAATTTGGAGTTGAGTATAGGTGTGTTCGGTGATAAAGTTAGCAAGCATTGTTCAGCAAGAACAAATTGAGAATAAATTGTCTTACTCCCTCAAAGAGTAAAGCTTGCTAAGTTTTCACCGAAAAGGAATTAGTAAATATTTGCAAGAAAGCTGAAAAAACAGCTGTTTGTGTTGAAATGCAGACTGCTAGTTGTGCAGGCAATGCTTCCACTGCGCCAGCACTAACTCATTTCCTTCCACCGGAGACCTTACTTAATTATTTAATTGTCTTTATCAACCAAACCCATTTATTAGTCATATTTTCCTACCTCATTTTCCATTAAATCACTCATTTGAGTGTCTTTGAAAGTTTTAAATTTTAGTTAAGTTGACAAAAAATTTAATCAGCTGATGTCAAATCATATGTCTTCTTGCTTCAGTAAACCGAAAGGAGTTCAGTAAAAATTATTACGAATTCGTACAAATTTTTTATCACCGAACGCAGCTTATAGCTTTGTTCGTGTACATTAAAAATTTTATAAAATTTTTACAGTGAAAGTGTTCGCTTACACCACAATGGCTTACACAAAAGACTTGCACCGGGAGAGCACATTTTGACATTTCATTGACTGTTGGAATTCCACTCCGAAAAAACAGCTGATCATGACACGAAAAAGCAACACCACAAATTTAAAAATTGGAACTTTTAACCAATCAAAATGGCAACAGCTACTTTTGCTGCAAGTTTTTACTGACTCTCCTGTTCGGTTTACGCTTTTTACTTTTTGCGTTTAAAGAGAGTTTTACGTCATTTTCATTTTACTTATGCGTCAAGCAGATACATACGGCCATGTGTTTAAACTAACAGCTGAGTATACTACAAGTGTTTTTTACGTATTACGCATACGTGGACGCACTGTAGCCGCTTTTCGCAACCAAAGATTTATATATTTTATATTTTAAACTTAATTTAAATTGTTCAGATTTCTTTCAGTTTTTTACCGTGATGGTTGTTACCGAGGTCAAAACGCGTCTTTTGATAAATCTCCCGACATTTTTGAACGTGTTTTATCAGTTGACGTGGAATGTAAAGTATTATCCTTTTTTCAGCGCTCTGATTGCAATGCACGTAAATTATTTTCTTGCTTTTTTAACACGGCCAATGCGTTCTCTTCTGACGGGTCAATTCTGGGCATAACACGGCCATTTTGTACCTGGAATATTATCTAACCTAAAATCGTAACCGTTTGCAATGCATAGCGCATTGTTTGTTTTTGACCGCGTTGCCATGTACGCTAGAATCGAGTTTACATGAACTGCATTACCAACGGTTACGATTTTCGGTTAAGAGCTGTTCACATTCACCTTTTAAGATAATCTTACACCCGCTAACTGCACAAAATTGCAGGTGTTTTGTAAAATTTGGACTTGAAAGCGGAATTAGCGAACCTGCGCTGGCGGTCACGTCACTGTTGATACATTCAAATTTGAAACTTTGAGGGACTTCGTCAACGAAAGTAATGTCGATGGACTCAGCGAAGAATCAATCTTGCTACATGTACTACTTTGGACTGAGTACACAATTAAAAAGTTCTATAGCGGCCGCGGTGTGGTGGTAGTGTTGCCGGCCTACCACACCGAAGGTCCAAGGTTTGAGTACAGGTTACATCAAAAGTGGTTTGAAATTTTTTTTCAAAACGGGTCGCCCCTCTCCGAGTATATTTCTGCCATGGAAGGCTTCTCAGCTGTTGTATATCGCGCCATATATATGTATATATATATAGAGATCAGCGGAACAAAGACTTCCCTTTATAAAGCTCTCATAATACCTGTCTGCATGTACAGCTCGGACTTATGGACAGAGATGAGATGGCTCTCTGATCTTTCATCCTTCTAGTGTTGGCCACGGCGAGTATCGAAGGAAATTTAACAATGACCTTTATGCAGATATCACCATAGTGCAGCGAATAAAAGCCCGAAGACGCCGTTGAGTTGGACATGATACGGTTATGAACAAAGATGTTCTCTCGACTAAGACAGGTGGAGGATGACTTGAACAATTGGCGTCAGTTATCCAGGAAAAGGAATGACAGGCGTTATCCTCTGCAGTTTCGCCATTACTTCAATATTGCGACGCATCCGATGCAAATGGATCTACTCTCCACTAACGAATGATAAAAAGACATACAGCATGAGAGCAAGATAGACCTTAAAATAGTAAACTATGACCAAAGTACGGTAGCGTAAAAACTTTTATGATGGCTATGCTTACCTATGTATGTATACTGTGATGACCAATATTGATTATGCTGAAAAAATAGTTTTCTGGTTTAGCACGGATCTAATCTAGAATAATTTCATTCTCTTCCTACAATAATTTCTCAAACTAGAGTTTAACACGAGGGCTAAGGTCTAATTTATCTGTGTGCTAGCATAAGGACAATGCATAATTTCTTACTTTTTATTAATTAAAATGACACCATTTGCATTGACATGAAATGAAATATGTATGTACTTTACAAGTATATGTACACGTGTTTTACGAAAATATACCTGTTTAATATGGAATGGGTGGCAACCTGCGTGTTGCTGAGCGAACAAAATGAACAATAAAAAAGAAAAAGACTGGCAACCGGAGTTGTGGAAAATAGCATAAAAAAGTGAATGTGTTCTGAATTTTGGGTTGGTGTTTTGGTTTGTATTTGGGCATAGTGGGATCTTCTCTTTACAGATTTCATGGATCGGAATTGCGAGTTACTGGCCCCGAATGAAACATTGGTCCTAGTAGAGCCGGATAGCGGGAATATTGGGAAGGTTTAATCATTGATTGCATAAGCCTTCCACATACATACATACAAGTATAGATACATATGTCAAACGATTCGGGTGCTGGTGGCGCATATAAGCAGCTGATTGCTTGTGCCTTTCACATGGTGTGCAAAATGACTTCGACGTTTTTATTTGTTTGTCACCACGATGTACCCCAGTGGAGTGCATGCGAAGCTGTGCAATTTCAGTAAGTGGAGTATGTGCAAACTGGTGAACATTTCCTTACAGTCCACAATGCGCCTAAATATCTGCAATGGCTTTACACAAATGCCATGGTGTAAAATGTGTACACCATAAAGCTATACCCAACAAGCTTTTTAGCTAAGCTCAACTTGTGCATTTCGGAATCAATCATATCTACATACGTTTCTAATTTGAGTTGAAGTAATCGGTTGATAGCGTTTCTCAAACTGAATGGCTTATTAATTTCAAATTGAGAGCGCCAGAATTTTCATTTTTTTTTTTCTTCTTATAGAATGGTAATATAAATTGTTAGTTAAACCCAGTTAGCGTAATATACGTACCTATGTAAGAGTTATCTCTACACAGCATGTTGTGCTATAATAGCTTGGAGAGAGTTCAATAATTGGTTGAACATTTGCGATAGAGTTTAATAAATGGCTGGACAGGCTCGATAGAGTTCAACAATTGGTTGGACAGCTACGATAGAACTTAACAATTTTCTAAATGGTTGCAACGGAGTTCAGGAATGGCTGGACAGTATCGATAGAGATAAGTGCAGCCGATGTCTGAAGAGTGACGATAGAGTTCAGCAGGTGGCTGAACAGTTCCGAGAGAGTTTAACATGCTGTTGGAAAGTTTCGATAGATATGGATGAGTTATCAGACAGTACCGATAGATTTAATGATATGTGGATATTTGCGAAAGAATTCGAGAGGATAGGATTTACTATTTTATAAAACTTCATCACGAAGCACATGTGGTGAGCACGCTCAGCAAGCGTTTTGGTCAGAGAACGATTTGAGAAGCTGTCGAGAACTAGAGCATTCTTGACAAGAAGGTTATATTTCTCATCTAGTTCTAATGCACTTCTCTAATGTGATTCAAATATGCCCGATTTACGTTAGTTTCTAACATTTTTATCGACTTGAGAATCATACCAGTTGCGAATGTGCAAAACAAATTCCTCTAACGTTAGATTATGTGTTTGCTGGGTTTTAGCAAACCTTGTGCCATGGTGTAAATGCCTGTGGAACGAATTTATAAAACCTCACCACGAAATGAGTCGGGTGCGCAGTGGTATAAATAGGTTTGGGACCTCGCTTATAGAGTATGACAAGCATTAAGTGCATGGCAATGTTGCTTGAATGTGGATCTTTTCAAGAAGTAAAATTCGATGGAAAACAGCACTGTTGATGAGTTTTATACCAATAGGAAAGAAATATGAACAAAAGAGAATGTCAAAAGATACTGTGTGGTGAGTAAATCAAATTAAAACGGTTCAATAAATTACGCTGCTGAAAGGGGAACGTGCCATTTTATTTTCTGTGACAGCTGAAAAATAATTGGCATAGTATTCTGCGTTCGGTTGTTAAAAGGCAATTTAATTACGCAGTAATCACAATATTCTACAGGTAAGCAGGCGGATAATAATAAAACGCGATAATCATATTCATTCGTTGATTAGGAAGAATGACAGAGCTATTAGAAAGTTTGGCGAAATCCATCGCACGGATAGTGGAGTATACCCAGCTGCCAGATTTTGGAAACGTATTGTTGGAACAAATTTCGGTACGTGCAGAGAAGCTGGATAAGTATTATGAGCGTTTCATGGCAGCTCACGAAAAGCAGGTGGAGTGTGTTCCAAAGCAGGCGAAGAGGCTGGACGAAATCGTTGCACGGGTGGAAAAGCATTATTTTGCTGCACACGCCGCACTCACAGCGAGAGCAAAGAGCTTAACACCATCGCAAGCACCCACGGTTGTGGCTGCACAGCCGTTGGCGGTACAGGTAAATTGGCCATATCAACAACACGACTTAAAAAATACTTGGGGGGAGTTCGATGGCACAATCACGAAGTGGCCTGGCTTTCGTGATCGGTTTATAGCGGCTATACATAATAATAATAACGTTTCTCCCGCATTTAAATTCTCCTATTTAAAAAAATCATTGGTGGGTAAGGCTGCGCGCACCCTAGGGGAATGGCAGCTTACAGATGAAAATTATATTGAGGCATGGGCGCGGTTAAACCAATTATATGACAAAAAATACCCAATATGCCGTGAACATTTGCGTCAGCTCTTGCGTCTCCCAACTATTGAAGGCACTGCCAAAGCAAACGATTTACAACGTATGTCGAATGTTACACACGAAGTGTTGCGTCAGCTGCGGGCGCAGGGAGTTCCGGTTGAGGGGTGGGACATGATGGTTGTACACATACTGCATGAGCGGCTCGATCCCGAAACAAGTAAGCATTGGGAGTTGCAAAGAGAATCAGAGACACCAACCGTCAAACAGATGTTAGAGTTCCTCGATCGCCAGGCATCAGCTATCGCAAACGTAGTTGATGTGTATCGCGAACGTACAAATGGCAAAAACGAGGATGCTTCGAATAGTCGTGGGTCTGGTGCAAATGGGAATCGGTCGAAGAAACCTAGCGGCGCAAGTATGACTGCCACGGGTAATGGGAGAAATTGTGTGGCATGTGGACGCGATCATGCAATTTGGACATGTGGGGAGTTTATGGGCTTGAGCTTGCGTGCACGCGAAGATTTTGTAAAAAAGCACAATGTTTGTCAGAATTGTTTGAAGCGTGGGCATACAGTTAACAGTTGCTTTCAAGGTGCATGTCCACGTTGTGCAGGGCAGGTTAAACATAATAGTCTGTTGTGTCCGACTAAGGAAGTCGCAAAGCAGGCTCTCATGGTCAGAGATATAGGTAGCCACTACGAACGCGAGCCTGAAAGGGCATCGGACATTGTGTCAACCAAGCGGTCACATGATTCATCTGTCGATTATGTACAGGCAGTGCAGTACAAACAGCCGAACAATTTCTCGGACATAGAGGAAGAAATTAAGAGGGTCGATAGGCAGCTGAGTCTACTGGAGAAGCAGGAGCAATTACTAAAAAAGCGGAAAGTGGTGCTTGACCAAGAAAAAGAGTGCAATGCTACTGAAATAAAAACAAGTCAAAAATACCCCATGTGTTTTCAATTTGATTTAGATTTAAGGCCAGCCCTTCTGCCAACTGTAATGGTAAGACTAGAAGCTGAGGGTTACTGTTTCGGTCCTGTTCGAGCATTATTGGATAGTGGAGCTCAGCCGAACCTTATCGCGGCTAGCTTAATGGATATGTATAAGGTTAGTAGTCTTCCCGCAACGCGTAAAATGATTGGGATTGAAGGGAAGTCGATGGGGGTGAGCCGCCGTGTAGTTTTAAAGGTTAGACCTTGGTATAATGATAACAGCTATCTAGAAGAAGAGTTCTGGCTATTGCCAAGCGAGAGTAACTGGGAGCCGGTTCTGCCGAACGTCATGGGGAGACCGATGCAGATATCACAGCAAATGCACCTAGCTGACCCGGAATACTGGAAGCCAAATAAGGTATCGGTGATTCTAAATGTCAAGGTGTTCTCAAGAATACTAATCGCAGTTCATGAGGCGGATTCAGCTGGTATGGCAGTTATCGAAACACGTTTAGGGTTGGTAGTATGTGGCACTCAAGTAGGTCAAATGGATGATGGTGAACATAAATCGGATTCCTATATTAATTGCACCTGTGTAGAAGAGCTTGGTGAGTTGGTCAAACGGTTCTGGAAGTTGGATGATATTGCGTCATTTTCGAAGCGCACGGAAGAAGAAGAGAAAGTTGAAAAGTTATTCTTAGAAACGTACTCCCGAGACAGCACAGGAAGGTTCACAGTGTCGATTCCTATAAGAGATGATGTTGACAGCATAGGGTGCTCAAAGGGTTTTGCACTCCAACGTTTTTTGGCATTGGAAAGAAAGCTGAAAAAAGATCCAGAGTTGAAAGAGAAATACGTCGAGTTCATGAGGGAGTACGAGCAGCTAGGGCACATGGAACAAATTTTAGAGACAGTTCCAACTGGCGGGATGGTATATTACATACCGCATCATTGCGTGACAAAAAAATTCAGGGTAGTTTTTGATGCCAGTTGTCGAACTGATAGGGGGATTTCACTTAACGATGTGCAGATGTTGGGTGAAAAGCTACAAAGAGACTTGGCAGAAATCGTTCTGAGATTTCGGCGGCACAAGGTTGGGTTTACAGGCGACATCAAAATGATGTTTAGACAAGTCTTGGTCAGTAAGGAGCAGTGGAATCTGCAACGTGTATTTTGGAGGGAGAACACCCACGAGCCTATCAAGGAATACTGGTTAAAAGTGGTCACCTACGGAATGACATCTTCAGCCTTCAACGCTGTTCGAGCGGTCATTCAATGCGCCCGAGATGCTGCTAATGTATACCCGGAGGCAGCTGGGATAATTGAGAACGATCTGTACATGGATGACTGCATTTCCGGAGCAGGGAGTGAGGAGGAAGCCATACGCATGGCCATGTTAGTTAAAGCCATACTGCAAGGTGGAGGTTTTGAGATGCGGAGGTGGAAATCCAACTCTAAAAAGCTGATGGAGAGCATGTTATCAGGGGAAGAAGAGACGAAAATGTTTATTGATGAGGAAGGTGCTTCAGTTTTAGGCCTGAAATGGAATATTGTTCGTGACCAATTCTCTTTCGTCGTGAAAACTCCCATGGTGGGAGACGCGGTTACCAAAAGGCAAATTCTGAGTTGCGTTGCGCAGCTTTATGACCCTAATGGGTTTATTTCCCCAATCACGATTAGGGGGAAAATCCTTATACAGGACTTGTGGCGTCTTGGATTAGACTGGGATACCCCGGTAGCTGACGACATACAGAAGCGCTTTAAAGAATATTGGGAGGGGATGGTATACCTCGAGCAGTTTTCCTTGGACAGATGGCTCGGTACTGGGGTTGGTGAGCCAGTCGAGCTACACGGGTTCTCGGATGCATCCACCGAGGCATATGGTGCTGTTATTTATGTGCGCGTGATGACTTCGTTTGGATTGGCAAAAACCACTCTACTTGTTTCCAAAGCTCGAGTAGCCCCTATGAAAACAATATCCGTGCCACGATTGGAGTTGGCGGCTGCTGAGCTTTTATCACGTTTGCTGGTTGAGGTCACTAGAGCTATGGAGTTTTCCGACATAAGGTACACCTTGTGGACAGATTCCCAGGTTGTGTTACACTGGATAGGCAAAATACCGCGAAATTTGAAAACGTTCGTAGCAAATCGTGTGTCTTCGATACAGATGAATACTGATGTAACCAGATGGAAATATGTAAACACAGACGACAATCCTGCAGATAAACTAAGTCGTGGCATGACACCCTCGGAAATTGTACACAGTAAGCTATGGATGCATGGGCCAGAGTGGTTACAACAAAACTCGTCAGACTGGCCGAATTGTGTGTTTGTGCCAAACACAGCCGGGGAGGCTGAGGCGGAATTCAAGGTGTTCTCATCAGTAAGCTCGGAAAAGGCTTTGCAGATACCGAAGCGCGCGACAGGGGAGTTGGTGGCCTTGGTAGATTATGTCGACACATTGGATAGAGCGGTCAACGTGGTCGCATACTTGTACAAATTTATCTACAACGCACAGAGGCACGAGAATACTGGGAGAAGGAAAAGGGGTGAAATTATTCACACAGCCGTTAGCAACGAGCACAGGGCCAAGGCGATGAGCTTCTTACTGGGCGAAGAGCAGCAAAAGTTCTATAGTACAGAGATTACCCACCTGAAGGGCGGCAAACCAGTTCCAAATAACAGCAAAATTGAGTCCCTGAAACCAATGATGAAAAACGGTCTTCTCAGAGTTCATGGACGGTTGAAGAACGCAAGCTTAGACGAAAACATGCGACATCCGGTAATTGTGCCTGGTGAATCAAGATTGGGATGGCTGATAATGGATCATGCTCACAGGGAGACGAAGCATGGAGGTGTGCAGGTCATGATGCAATTTATTCGGCGGAACTATTGGATTCCACGTCTGCGTAGCCTGTTAAGACAATATCTGCATAAATGTATGGTCTGCGTTAGACACAGCCAACGAGTTGAGTCGCAATTGATGGCAGATCTACCCTCCGATAGAGTCCAAGCAGGGAAACCTTTCCTACATGCGGGCGTTGACTATGCCGGTCCTCTGGAAATAAAAACGATTGATAGAGAAGGTAATCAAATAGTAAGGCAAAAGGTATGGATAGCCGTGTTCGTGTGTCTGAAAACGAAAGCGGTGCATTTAGATGTGGTTTGCGATCTAACAACTGTGGCCTTTATTGCTTGCTATGAAAGATTTATCGCGCGTCGCGGGCGATGTGAACGGATTTACAGCGACAACGGGACAGCGTTCGTGGGAGCAGCGAAAGAAATAAAGCGCGCTATGGAGAGTTGGTATAGAAACGAGATGTTCCAGCATTTGTCGATGAAGGGTACAGAGTGGAAGTTTATGACGCCGGCAGCTCCGCATCAGGGAGGTATTTATGAAGCTGCTGTCAAGTCGATGAAGCATCACCTCATTCGAGTCATCGGATTGCGAGTTCTGCCTTTTGAACAGTTAAGAACTTTGCTTGCACAGATCGAGGCAATACTCAATTCCAGGCCGCTGCAGCCATTAAACGACGACCCAGATGACCTGCAGGCACTAACACCTGGGCACTTTATAACGGGAGAGCCTTTAGTACTTCCGCTACCTTTTGATATACCGTCGACGTCTTTAAGTAAAGGAACCGTCCTATGGAGAGACAGGCAGCGCATGGTGAAAACCTTTTGGGAAAGATGGCATAACGAGTACCTGACATCACTCCAAGAGCGGAAAAAATGGAAGAGAAGCGTTGACCGTGTGCAATTAGGACAGTTGGTACTCATAAAGAGTGAAAACTTCCCTCCCGCTCAATGGGCCTTGGGTCGTATAGTTGAGCTCCATCCCAGTGCGGATAACCTGGTGAGGTCAGTGACGGTTCAGACATCGACGAACAGCCTCCGCAGACCAGTGCAGAAGATTTGTATTCTGCCTTCAGAAGGTTAAACTATTGATCTAATTTGGTACTTCGCATTTGGAAAACCGTAGGTTTTCGGGGGGACTGTTTAATATGGAATGGGTGGCAACCTGCGTGTTGCTGAGCGAACAAAATGAACAATAAAAAAGAAAAAGACTGGCAACCGGAGTTGTGGAAAATAGCATAAAAAAGTGAATGTGTTCTGAATTTTGGGTTGGTGTTTTGGTTTGTATTTGGGCATAGTGGGATCTTCTCTTTACAGATTTCATGGATCGGAATTGCGAGTTACTGGCCCCGAATGAAACAATACCCAAACTCCTCGCGGTGTTTCAGAACTTTTGCTTCATATTATTTCGCGTTTTACAAGAAGAGTTTTCGTGATCTCTGCAATTGCGCGGGAAGCTTCCGAAATTGACTGAATGGCTTGAGCATTTGATGAGCTGCTTTCGGCAAGAATCTAATAATACATTGATTATAGCATATATAAAACAATAACTATCTGGTTTTTTTCTGCAAATCACTTTCAATGGAGATTGTGTTCCGGGGCTATGTAAATTTGCTGGTTAAAGCAAGCGAAGCCGAGTGAAAGTGAAATGCAGGACATGCCTGTTAATAATATTACGGAGGACGTAAGTTTATTTCGTTGTGGGACGCTCGACTTTATTATTTTGTAAGGTAAGACACTTGGGAGGTAGGGGAGTGCAACACGCCAATTAGGTCCATGATATATAACAGTTTCAATTGTATTTCACTGCCACTGAGGTTTCAACTAACGATTTTGTCACCTCCATTATCGACTGTGCTCTTCACTAATGGTTCAGTTAAGCTTGCATAGCAGGGCATAGCATATCAATACACAGCACGTAAAAGAAAATGTTGATTATACTTCGCACAACGCACAGCCCCTCAAAATCAGATATTCGCGAAACATACAGAATTTCATGAGCTCGCACACATTCTTTCAGCTTTTCTTCTTCCATTACAACGCTTTTATTTGTTTTTTACTAAAATTTATAAGAATAATAAGCAAAAGCTTTGACAGTAGGTATGTTAAGTTACATAGAGATCAAAATTCAACAGACTTCTATGCCATGCTCTGGGTTGCCATGCGTTGTATAATCGAATACATGTAAAACCCATTTAACAGATATCGAAAATGACAGAACCCATGCAATGTACTGCCATGCTATGCAAGCATAACTGAACCATAAGGCCCGTTTACTCAATGTCTGATTAACTGCTGCACTAACCCTTAACAACTCAGTCAACCTTGCAGTATAGTCACTGGTCCCTATAAAAGTTGACAAATCATTTGTGTAATTGCCGGTAAAAGGAATGTTGTTACCAAGCTAGGATTAGGCCGCAGCAGTCTAGTTATTTTTACAGCTCGTTACCAATAATGGGTATTGCGTTATTATCCTACAACCCATTCTACAACTCTACCTTGACAATGCTATAAACCCATGGGTATATTCAGCCAGTCCGACGCCAGTCCGACTTAAACATTTTGGGTCATAATCATAGTCGTTGCTTAACACCAGTTTTAATTAAAAGTTTTACCTAACCTTAAAAGGCATTTAAAATGTTGGTCAATCATTTTATCTATTTTTGCAAGATCATCCTGTCAACTATTTTATACGCTAAACGCTTTGGCAATAACGGGTCGATTCTTAGCGTAACCGGAAATTTTGTACCTAGAAGATTATCTAAACGAAAATCGTAACCGTCGGCTATGCGGTTCATGTTAAAAAACAAACAATACGCAAAAGACAACAAAATGAAAACGCGCATAGGCACAAACCGTGATTTAACAAGTAAGGAAGTCTAAGTTCGAGTGAACCGAAAATTAAATACCCAGCGTTAGTTTCCAGGAAAAGGGGCGTGGTTTTCATCCGATTTCGCACTTTTTAACCAATCTATTCCCAGCCTAAACAATAGCGAATTTTGGTGGGCGCGGCCACGCCCCTTGCTTATAAAGCATTAACCGCTTACATGAGCCAAAATCCATCCATCTATTCAAGGGTTATACCATGTCCTACATATATGTATATAACTTTGGAAAAGAAGGTATGGCACCCATAACTTTTAACGTAATTTGTGAAATTTTTGATATACGGATATATGTGTCTATTAATCAATATTTACATAACTTTAAAAAAGTGGGTGGTGGCACGCCCACGGATTTTATTATGTTGTGTGTCCCTATTTGAAGATCAGTTTTCATTGCAGATCTTTATGATACTTTCACAGTGGCTTGTTAATAGTGAAATTTTGATATTTATTCACTTGTGGGCGGTGCCACGCCCATTTTCCAAAATATTACCAAAAAACCTTTAAACATCACTAATAACATCATCAGGTGAATGAGTGTACTAAATCTTAGCATTATATCTTTATCAGTTAAACAGATATGGCATATTCCGGTTTCCTAACTCTCGTTTAGAGAACTTTAGTCCAAAAGTGGGCGTGGTCGTTCACCGATTTTTCTTATTTTCTGTGGTAGTACTCTACATAAACATAACATGCCTGGTACCTAGTTTGGTAAATCTATCTCACACCGTTCTAAAGTTATTAGCAGTCGAATTTGAAATTTGCGTGATAATGTAAAGAATATGAAAATTGATGGATGTACCAAATTATATTATTATAGCGATATCAGTTAATTAGATATGGACTTTTCAATATTTCCACCTCCTTTCAATATAACTTTTATGAAAAAGTAGGCGTGGTCGCTAATCGATTTCGTTTATTTTCTATAGGTGAATTTAACACAACAATAGTATGCCCTCTACAAAATTTCGTTATACTAGCACAAACTGTTCTGAAGTTATTGAGAGTCAAAATTTTAAAATTTCTTCAAAAATATGTGGGCGGTGCCACGCAACTTTTCAAAAAATTTTACAAAATCGGCCTTCACATCGAAATCAATACATATTGCAAATTTTATCATTGTATCTGCTTCTAATATTGAATTAACCCGTTTTATACGTTTTTCGAAATTTTCGATATCGAAAAAGGGGCGTGGTTAATAACCACTGGTTATGGCCCGATTTTACCCATTTTCAATACCAATCTATTCTGAACAAAAATAAGTACGCATGCCGAATTTGGTGAAGATATCTCATTATTTGCTCATGTATCGTGTTAACGGACAGACGGACGGACGGACGGACGGACAGACGGACGGACATGGCTCAATCAAATCTTGTTTCGATCCTGATGATATTGATATATGGAAGTCTATATCTATCTCGATTCCTTTATACCTGTCCCAACAAAGTTATAATACCCTTGTACTAGTACTAGTACGCTGGGTATAAAAAGGTTAAAATGACATTGTTGCACTATGTGGCAATACATTTATATCTGTTGAAAAATGTAAAATTGAAATAAACAATATTTTTTGTAAAAAAGATTTTAAAGAAACATGCTTAATATATTTGTTAAGCAAAAAACCAGCAAATTTTAGAAAAATTAAAGAAATAAATAAACAAATAGACATAATAAAAGATGGAGCTATTTTAATCTCAGGAAAGCACAAAGTTAATTAAACCAACGTAAATGGCACATATTTAGTAACTTTTGATACATCTGTAAACATAGACAATAAAACATTCGAAAATCCAACTGGAAAAATTGTAAAATTGTTTAAACAAAACGATTTAAAAAATTATGAAATACTAGAGTTCATTGATTCAGATGAAGAACCTTTAAAATTTAAAAATATACATTTGTTACACAAAATTAATAATAGTTTCACTCAAAATCCAGTTTCAATGTCATTATTAACCCTAATGTCCTTTTTAATTGGTTCATTCGTTGTATACAAGATAATATTGCAGTTAAGTTTAAAGCGACAGGAAAGATCGCATAAGATTCAAGCGGATTTGGATGTTGAAATTCAAGACAAATTAAATACCCTACTTAAAAAAGAATTCGAAGAATTATGAATTCGGGACGATTCATCTTAGGGAGGGGGGAGTTAACGGCAGCCTCCACACATCAACCTTATGGTAACTGTAAACAAAATTTGGATTCTTCATACCGCGAGTTATAGAACAACAAACCGCCTTTTAATTAAATCGAAACGCAGCCCTTAGAATAACAAAACTCTTTTGTTTATGATCTGCTTTTTCCGTTATTGATGGAAGTGTCCATTAATAAGAAATCGATATCTTCATTCCAAGGCCAAGCCATTTCAACATACATCTTCGCAATTTCAAAGCTGAGCTTAGTTCTTAAGTAAATAATGTAAACACTATAAGTAAGACCAAATTGAAAATAAAGAGTTAGTTTTTGATCAGCAGCACAATCGTTGTGACATTGACTCCTTCACTTGCCGCGAAGTAATAAATCGGCTATCTTTTTAAAAAGCCTTTGTCTATAGACAAAAGCATGGTAGAAGTATTTGAAGGTAGCATGGCATACTCATACAGGTAATATCGGCGCTGTCAAACTAAAAATCGCTTTCGCTAAAACGTCAAAACAGGCAGTAGCAAATACAAAATATGAAAGCGTTTGTAAAGCATGTTTGACAGTTTAGAGAAAAAGAAAATAAAAAAAATCTAATCAGCTGCTGAGTTGATATTACCTGTATGCGTATGCCATGGAAGGTAGTTCCACTTCTTCTTCTTCCCCGTTTGATTAGCCATCTGACAGAAATCGTGTTCCGTACTTTTCGTACTACCAGTTCTTTAAAAAAAAAAATCCACCATTTTTCCTATAGTTAAATGAAAAACAATCGAATCATTTTCTTCGGTATTTGTTACCCTTAGGAGACAACTGCTAAAACACGACCAAGAATCCTGCTCGAGGTATCAAAAGACGCGTTTTGACATCAGTAACTATAATCCGTAAGCAGATTTTTGAATGTTTGTTTTTGTGAAAAGATATTTGCACTTAAAGTTCGCAATTTTCTGTCATTTTCATGTGGACCTTACAATTACGAAAAATAATTGGGATCGCATAGCTGGTGTTGGACCGGCTGAGGGTTACTTTTTTAGCGCGCGGAGGCCGAAGGAAAGGTGTTCGGTACATAAAAAACATAGATCGGGCCCCCAAATCAGGATTTGACCTGGCTCATTTTTGGCTTTTTGTTAATAACTTTTCACTGACAAAAAAATTAAAATTTTGATTTCGGATCATTGATACCGAGGTGAAACCGCGTATTTTGACACCTTTCTGGATAATTTTGGACGTGTTTTAGCAGTTGTCTCGTAAACGAAACAAATACCAAATGCCAATTTTTTTAAATATATATTTTTACATGCTAAACCGCTGCTCATAATTACATCAGAAAATTTTGCAGTTTAATTACATATGTTATATATTTCATTTTGCGAATAACTACACATTTTCATATACATAAAAAATACCCAATAAAATTTTGCAAAATTTCCAAATTTAATAACAACAATAATTCAAATGTGGCAACATCATGCCCTCTTGGCGAACACGGTTAGTGTCAAAAAATTTTGAGTGAAACTACCTTCAAATATTTTTATCATGGACAAAAGCTTAACTTGCATGGTAAGGCTGTCAAAATCAAACAATGCGCAAAACATAATAAAATGCAAACTCGCACGAAACTGCTTATATTGTTTATTAATTCTTGTGAACTAGTGTGTGTATAAAATTTGTGGTATTTTATGTCCAAAAAAAATATTAACGTGCAATTTTTCGCGGTTACGTGACGTTACCACCTATTTTGGTGGTTACAAAATTGAGCCGCAACTTAAGCCGGCAGAATACCAAAAGGGTGTAAAAGAAGTAGAATTGCCTAGTTAAATGTATTTCAGGTTGACTTTGACAGACATGAAATGGTGCTTATTTTAGAATCTTGTTTAAGTAGATAAGTAGAAAAAACAATCACGTGGAAACTAAAAGGCAGCGAATAGCACCGCAACATCCCCTAGAAATCCTAGTTTTTATTAATCCCGGAGTTCTGCTTTACGAGTATGGGATTACTCCCTATACTTCTGTGTATTACTATATAATTGTGTATGCTCCCTTTTAGCATCGCATGTCCTAAAAGGTCGAGTACAAGAAAAACGACAAATGAAATACTTTTGGAGAGACATGCGTAAAACTTTGTATGAAGAGTACTACTTTGAAACTCGTGAGCGAGCAATGGAAGAGTCATAAATACCTTACATATCCGCAATAAGGGATAGATAATTTTATATCGATTCTAACGGCATTAAACGTTATTTAAGCCTATGGCCCATAATAATAGTAAATTTAAAATGTAGGTTTTTTTTACTTAAAAGACCATTTCATGTCTGTCATAGTCACCGGGTAAGCCCTCTTGTGGGCGAGTACTCTCGTATTTATGTAACGACAACTGCAAACTGAAAGGCAAATTCTTGATGGGCTAGGGAAACGACATGCGAGGTGTCCAGGCAAATGTGGGCCCGAATCTGCAATAAACAAACCGAGTCCATATTCAATCTCAACCGACACTCCCTTGGCCCCTTGGTTGGGATGCTTACGGAACATTGTCTTATGGGAACACATGCATGGGGGTCCCTTCAAATGACTTCTGTCGCAGCTACACGGACAAGGAGAAAAGAAAAAGTGTCGAATGTGTAAAGGTAAAGGAGGGACTCAAGTCGCTCAGATGTATCGCAATGGGCCAGTCGCCATCTTAACCTAACCCAAGCTAGTCCACTTTATTTAAAATGTAGAAAAATCTTTTTAACTTTTAAAATGGCGAAAAGCCATTTTAACTGTTAAAATTACGGTTTATGTCTATGGTTGTGCGATGTCACAACGCTTACTCCAAACTTGAGTTTGGCTTTTTCATTTATTGTTACAATTATGATATGGTTTGAGAATAAATAGAAATAGCAAAACAAAAAATCTTTTTTAATATGACTACGAGAATGATTGACCAACATTTTAAATGTCTTTTTAAATAAACAAAAGATATAAACTGGAACGCGTGTTAAGCAACGACCAAGATTATGGGCCTATTAGTTTTCAAAATATTTTAATTTAAATAATGCGAAATTTATCTTTTCACACTGGATGACCTCAAAAGTTTTTATCAATACATGACAAATACTGCTATAGGTTCCTATATACATTTTTTGATTGCATTCTACACCTAAGCCAAATTTATATTTTCACAGAAACCAGGGTCGAAAAATAATGATTGTTCTTCATTATTTCGACCGAAAAAATCACAATATTCTAAACATTGCAGAACAAATAAATATACCACCATATTTGCTATGGTATAAACTCCGGTAATTGCATTAATTTCTATTTTTTCAGTTTTATCCATACCTATTCATCAAAGATAATCATTAAAACGTGATAGAAATTGTTTGATGTCAATTTAATTATTAAACTTTGATTTTTATTATTTAAATCGTGAATAATAATTATATATCGATTTGAATATCTTTGATCTCGTACAATTATTATGTTTGATTATAATGGTTTTTACATATTCATAATCATTACCTTTAAATTTTTATAATTTGCCTCAGCTGTAATCATTATCTTTGATTTTTATGAATTTTTCTTCAAACGTAATTATTATCTTAAATTTTTATCCTTTTTTTCATGTGGGACGGTGTCAAATCGTTGGTAGGTAATTTACCACTGTACCTGTGTGTACGTGCTTGAATTAACCGTATTTTAATAGAATATTTACCCAAAAATTGAGTTACAAAAAAGTTTAATTGTGAATTTGATTTAAAAAGCTATGGCGGTTGTCTCTAAAATTTACCTAGTCTATTCAATAAAAAACTTTTAATAATTCAATAAATTATTAAAAAAATGAAACAATAATTGAAAAAAAAACTGTTAATAATTAACTAAATAACTAAAAAAATATAAGACAATAATTTAAAAAAAAAAACTTTTAATCTCTACATATAATAAAATTGTAACAGGTCGATGTCTGTACATGGCAGATATAAAAAAAAAAATTGATTGGGGAAGCATTATTAAACGAGTAGAATCCAAATCAACCATTTTTTTAATTTTTGTGTGTCTGTCTGTCTGTCCGTATGTTTGTAGCCGTATCACTCTGAAAGTACTGAATGGAAATGAATGAAACTTTTTTCGTTGGATTGCTAGATACTCAACTTAAAATTTAGGATATTACTTTTTTCGATATCTCAACCGGTTTTGGAGTTATCGCCCAATATGTGGCCCATGTCTGTCTGTATGTTTGTGGTCGTATCAATAAAAGTACTGAATGAAATTGAATGAAACTTCTCCGTTGGATTGTCAGACGCTCAACCTAAGGTTTAAGATATTAGTATTTGCGATATCTCAACCGGTTTTGGAGTTATCGCCCAATATGTGGACCAGGGGTGACCAAAAATGTCTTAGTATAATATGGATGTCAAACGAAAGGTGTCAATGAGTGCTGTAATATGCGATGTGATCAATTGAAATATCCCAAATGGTTTCGGAGATATCTTGAAGTTATCGACGAATATGTATTTGCAAGAAAATGTGTTAGTACAATATGGGTATCAAACGAATGGTGCCAATGGGTACTGTTATATGCTATGCGCTTAATTTAAATATCTCAAATAGTTTCAATTATATATCTTCAAAAATTTCGGACGGAAAAAGAGAAGGGTAGGTAGATGCCATGTAGAGACATCGACCTGTTACAATTTTATTATATGTAGAGATATGTACATATGTATTTCAAATTTCGAAAACTGGCCCAAATGTATTTTTATACCTTTCATGAACATGAAATGGTATTATAACTTTGGTCCGATGTTTGTAAGTATGAGAAGAAGAAGAGATAGACCCACTATTAAGTATACCGAAATGATCAGGGCGATGAGGCGAGTTGATTTAGCCATGTCCGTCTGTCCGTCTGTCCGTCCGTCCGTCCGTCCGTCTGTTTGAACGCAAACTAGTCCCTCAGTTTTTAAAATATCTCGATGAAATTTTGCAAGCAGGCGCCATTTTGCATAGGATTAATCATTTGTCGGAACCAGCAAGATCGGACCGATAGAAGGCATAGCTCCCATACAATCGATTGTTCCGATAAATGGGTTTTGGCCTATAACTCTTGCATTTCAAAAGCTAGGAACGTAAAATTTTGCAAGTTTAGTACAAACTGTATTTGCAACGTGTGTAGGGAAAATGACTCAGATCGGACCAACATGACATATAGCTCCCATATAATCGATAGTTTCGACAAATGGGTTTTGGGCTATAATTTTTGCAGTTAAAAAGCTAGGAACGTTAAACTTTGCACGTTTGCTACATATTATACATGTAACATATGTAGGCAAAATCAGCCAGATCGGACCAACATAACGCATAGCTCCCATACAATCGATTGTTCCGATAAGTGTGGTTTAGCATTCATGAAAGGTATAAAGCCTTCGGCACAACCGAAGACAGCCCTTTCCTTACTTGTTTTCAATTGTTGTTGTGAACTATACAATCAAGTTATAGAAAGAAAGTCGAACTTCGAAAAAGTGCGTATAGGCTATAATGATTAAAATCGGACTCAGTCTGTTATAAGTTCTGATACGCAGCGAAGCAAGCGGGCCTTACTAGTAAATAAATAAATCTCTACATATAATAAAATTGTAACAGGTCGATGTCTGTACATGGCAGATATAAAAAAAAAAATTGATTGGGGAAGCATTATTAAACGAGTAGAATCCAAATCAACCATTTTTTTTATTTTTGTGTGTCTGTCTGTCTGTCTGTCCGTATGTTTGTGGCCGTATCACTCTGAAAGTACTGAATGGAAATGAATGCAACTTTTTTCGTTGGATTGCTAGATACTCAACTTAAAATTTAGGATATTACTTTTTTCGATATCTCAACCGGTTTTGGAGTTATCGCCCAATGTGTGGACCAGGGGTGACCAAAAATGTCTAGTACAATATGGATGTCAAACGAAAGGTGTCAATGAGTGCTGAAATATGCGATGTGATCAATTGAAATATCCCAAATGGTTTCGAAGATATCTTGAAGTTATCGGCGAATATTTGCAAAAAAATGTGTTAGTACAATATGGGTATCAAACGAATGGTGCCAATGGGTACTGTTATATGCGATGCGCTTAATTTAAATATCTCAAATGGTTTCAATTATATATCTTCAAAAATTTCGGACGGAAAAAGAGAAGGGTGGGTAGAAGCCATGTACAGACATCGATCTGTTACAATTTTATTATATGTAGAGATACATATGTATGTATTTCAAATTTCGAAAACTGGCCAAATGTATTTTTTAATTGTTGTTGTGAACTATACAATCAAGTTATAGAAAGAAAGTCGAACTTCGAAAAAGTGCGTATAGGCTATAATGATTAAAATCGGACTCAGTCTGTTTTAATAAAACCCATGGTACCATGATAAAACCATATAAAACTATAATTTTTTTAATTTCCAAGAAAATTACTAGTAGCCCTGAGCTTATTCATAGTCATGCCACTTTGATAAAAGTAAATGCAAATTTCCCCAATGGGGAAAACTTTTTATTGATCACAAAAGTATTGCCAAAATCAAACGTCAAATAGCACAGTTGATTTTGAAATTATTCTTCGCCAATTCTGAATTTAAATTGTAACTTTCTGAATATAAACTGAAATTTAAATTGTAACTTTCTGAATATAAACTGAAAAATGTGTAGAGATTGAGATTTCTTGTCGGACTGGAGACATGTACATAGTGGTACATATTAAGCACGATATAAGCACATCAGAATACACCTAGCTAACATACAGGAGCGGTTCAATTTTTAAATATTAAAAAATGTTGGCGTCAAATAGACGAATTTCGAGTGTCGGTTTGGCTGATTGAAGCATTAGATTTACAGGAAATTAACGCTATTTAATTATACCCTTTTTGGTAACCAAATGCACCAAATTCGTCCGTTTCATTCCCCTATTCCAAAATTTTCAAAAATTTAGCTCGTAATTAATCACAAGGAAATAGACTTACATACGTCCTCCGTACTATAATATTTAAAAGCAGTTACCCGCAAGGTATCACTCTGTTGTTCGATAATCCTTAAAACCTTTGCCTTCGTATCTGCATCCGTGGTTATATTCTCAGCGCTCTTAAATTGCGTTTGTGAAATTAGTTTTGGTGAAGGACCTCGTACACCTAAATCTTCTTCCTCCATCATCGATGATGATTGAAAATCACTCCCTTCTTCCGTATCACCTAATTGCACAGCCCATTGTGAAACTGTGTCATTAGCACTGTCTACTGGAAATGGCCTTTCCTAGGAGTTGCAATAATGAAAACCTTTAAGTATGTTGATTAAAACGGATATAACTGCTATCAAATATAAATTACATCTTCTTCCAGGCTTTTTTCTGCATCAACAAAATTACACTCTTGATAATTATTCTCAATCAAGGCGACTACTCTGCACTCGGTTTCTGTCAATGGTGTTTTGGTTAGTTGGACCTTTCCGAACCCACGTTTTTCTCTTTTCCCGAGACGGAGTCGAATCATAGTGCGGCTTTTCAAGTCACGCCACACCTTGGTAAAAGTAAAGACAAATAAACGACTTAAGCTTAAATATTTTCGAGATTGCTTTCAATGTACTTACTGTTAGCCATTGATCTACCGATTTTTGGCATTCTCCGGCTGCATTGAGTTTATCTTTAATCTCAATCCATTGTGTTATGAACTTCATCTTGCCATGGAGTTTGCGATAATCCCCATTAGCTAAACTAGGGTTCGCCTCTAATAAGTCCACCATAGTCCTTAGTTGGTTTACTGACGCTCGGCTTCTCCTTGTTGCAAATTGGCTGGACATCGACATTTTTAACACATATAATAAAGTTATACTAATAATAATTAATAAAGTTATACTATCATATATGTATTTCAAAACAACTCCGTTTCTAGCTTAAATTTGTTATCTATTATATCCTGCGTTGTCAAAATAATTGTTTACTTCTCTCCAACTACCGAGGCTGTGTACCGCTGCTCGGCTTCACGAAATTGCACTGATACCGGTGGTGGCTTCACTGGCGCTGATATTTTTTTTTGCCGTACCGCCGTCATTTCCCAGTAGCGCAACCACAGCACAGCCAGACTAGAACAAAACTACAAATCAATGTCGCAAACAGCGTCAGATACAATATACTGAATGTTAAATATTCTCATGGTAGTTCATCTCCCAAGAATTTGTGTCTCCCAAAAACGAATTCTCGCAATTACGAATTCCTTGGGAGATTTTTTTTTTTAAATTTTGCAAACGAGGATTCGATGTTTGAATCAGCTGTTTCGCACAAATTTTGACATTTCGTCTATAACCGCGTTTTCCAAAAATTTAAAGTGAACGCTGTCAAATCGATGGTACATAATTCACGGCTGTGCCAGCGTGTAAAATGCTTGAATTAACCATGTTTTAATAGAATATTTACACAAAAAATTATAGATGTACAATATCCCCCAAATCCCAATAAATTTAATATTTCCAATCCAACATCAACTGCTAATACATGTCCAAAAATGTCGGGAGAGGTATCAAGGGGCATATCAATAACACAGTGCAACAGCCATTTTACACTTTTGAAGCGACCTAGTTGAGATTGTTCATCGAGTTCATCGTCGAGTTATACACGAAACGCCCTTTAAAAAGTTTGTAACACCCCCAAAATCTGGTTTTAAGGCCAAAAAACCATTTTTCAGTTTCTTCGTAAAAAAAATTACACTCATTTTCATGTGGCTGCGGTAGACACAGATATAAGGTGTTCGGAAAACTGCAAAAGGGTGTTCTGCCCAGAAATACTGGGGGTCGCGTAGCCGGTTGTGGGCCATCTGGGGGTTATTTTTCATAACCGTGACCGAATGCCGCCTTAAAGTCAAAAAGAGTTATTTGATAGCTGTCACGTAAAAACCATAGCCGTAGGTATAAATGCACCTGTTTTATGCGGAGTGTTTTTTGCTGTAGTGTGGACATAGATTTAACGTTATTTTCGTACAATGATTCTGGCGCGAAACTTTCGGAATGTCAACGCTGTTTTTGCTTCACTTATTTTTTGTCAGCGAATGTAAGGAAAAAGGTGGGGCAGACAAAATTTTCAACATCGTGAGAATAGAATTTTACTTTTGTGAAAATATAATATTACTGTTTTAAATAGCCGCAAATACGTTTCTTTATATGTTTTCCTCATTGTTGTTTGGCCATCGACCTTAGGTCGCGGAAATTGTGCATTACAGGCGCAGGGAACTTGACCAAGTGTTTCACTGCTTGCAATTTCTGACACGGGGGGCTCCCGTTGTAGACGGTGTTTCTTTGTTGGGAAACTTCAAATATTAAGAACTTGGACTACATACAAATTAATGGCTAGTGGTCTTGGATCTGTTGGAGCAGCTGGTCTGAGCAGCTCGAGCAACAGTGGTGGCAATGTTGCTATGGGTTGTAGTACAGGTCCAAACGCCATCAATCTACAAGCTCTACAAACATTTCACCAGCGCTGTGGGCGCCGGATAATACTTTCCAATGGTAACCGCACAGCAGCACGTTCTGTAAGGGATTTCAGCCATGCGCTTGTGTTTAGTGCAGAGCCACTGATTGACGATGTGATATTCGAAGTGGTTATAGAAAAAAAGGTATAATAAAAAACAGTTGTTAATTATCATTTTATTTTGCACTTTACATGTTTTAGAACGACTCGTGGGGCGGAAGTATTGAGATTGGTGTAACAGTGGAATCACCAGAAAAGCTGGAATTACCATCGTGTGCAACAGCTATGCGCAATGGCACTTGGGTAATGTCTGGCATTGATGTGCGCAAAGATGGTGTGTGCCTTATAGAATTTTATGGGTCTGATTTGGAGACACTAGGCGAACGTGATCGTGTCGGTGTAATGCGCACATCGAACAATGAGCTGGTATTCTACGTTAATGGTGAACCTCAAGGTGTGGCTGCTCGTAATATGCCAAATACATTGTGGGCTCTTGTTGATTTGTATGGTCGGTGTGTGCAGGTGTCAATATGTCCCACAGATGTTGGCGGTTCGGGGGTAAGTTTAATGTTTAAAGTTTTTAATGTTTAAACCCACCCAATTCGAAACCCCTGTGGGTAAGGTTTACAATATACACGTGGTAGGTATGCATATCATAAGAGGGAACTAAACCCGATATCTTTTTATCTCAGAAGTCTGCTAAAGCGAAAAACCAAATGAGTGGCGTGATCCAAGAATTTCTGCAGAAAACTCACTTCTGTTCATTTCTGGTGCAACATGAAATATATATAAAATTTACAACTTGCAAATTTCTCTTCACAAAATATTAATACGGAGGTCAGAAACGCGTCTTTTGATACCTTTCCATTTGATTTTGTATAACCAGTGGGACCTTCTATATCATGTCAGCCCTCTTTGCGTAAGAGTATATGCCAAGCCCCTAACACGCAGGGGTTCTTTTTCTGTGCCCGAAGTGCTGCCAGTTACTGTTCCCTCTACGCCGAAATGTATTTGGAGTTTTTGGAATTCCGAATGGCCTCATGAACATCTGTTGTTGTGCTTGTGCGGTTCTCTTTAATTGCCCATGACGGAATGGATTAATTTGCGGTTGAAGCTATTACCATGTTAACGCTTTTTACCTTCTCGTACATAATAAGAGCAGCAAAAGAAGCTCCCAGTAAAATTGAAAACACACCCAATCAGCTTTAGTAATGTTAGTGAATGTGCGTTTCTCAGATGTTATGAAGTCGGTGGGGTGATCTATTGATAGTATTATTGGTAAGTGGTCTGATACTAGAGAGAGCATCGCCCGCCAGTCAGCACAATTTATTAGGATAGCGCTTGCGTTGGTATGGTCTGGCGAACTTTAACAGTTCACCACTACTCTCGGCGGAGCATCCTCGGTCTCAGTGCAGAACGCCGAGTCATCTATTTGCTCTTCCTTTTTCTGTCTCCTACCATCGAACTATAGGCTTGAGTGGTACCACGTTAAAAATAGCTTTCGGGCACATTTCTAGGATCCACAATTAAAATATCCTTTGAACTAAATCGCTATCAGTCGTATTGTGAATATAACAAATTTGGAAAATAGTTCCTCTTATTTCGAATTATGTTCGGAAAAGCGAGACCGGTTAGGGGTGACAAGTAGCGAAAGTTGGACAAGGGGAGATAAGGAGGTAATTTTTTAAGAAATTGTGCCACGAGTAATCATAGTTTGGCTCCACCACAACGACTCGGTAGACAGATCCCGAATACCTCGGCTTGCGAACCTGGTAATTGACATCCATTTGGGGCTGTTAGCAAACTTGATGAAAGGCGATCATGAAATTGTCTTTTCGAGTTGCTGACTGTGCAATGTAAGATACCGTAATTATTTACTGAACAAAGTTGAAAATTACTTTACTTCTCCATAGAAGAACATAATTGAAAGAAAATTATTGAATTGAAGAGAAAATGGTTCCGTTAGAATATTCTGAATTGAGCTTATTATATTTGGAATTATTTTTCGGCAGAATGCCTTGCTGGTAAAATCATCTTATTGGAACAAGCTTCAGAGCGTCCGGATATTTCAGTAAACTTTACACTTTGACAGATAATTAAAACCCTCGTTCCACTGTACTATTCTAGTATCTAAGGGATCCTGCAAACCTTTATTTCCTTTCCATCTTGTATAAAATTCCCAATCCTGATTAACGATCACCTTGGCTATAGTACTGTGAATGCGACGACGGCACAGTAGACCATACGTAACAATGGAATACTGCATTTCTTATCAAACTTTTTTTCTCTGTTATTATTGTAGGATTACCTTGGTACATGTTCGCAGCAGGCTCAACAAATCGTTCAAAATATTGATGTACCCATGTGTGTCGACGTAACGGTGGCTTCTACTGCATCGCCGACAACAAACAATGCTGGAGTTGGTGGTTTAGTTTCAACTATTAGTACTAATGCTGATATAAATGCTGCATTATCTAGTCTTGGCAGTGCTGGTGCTGCCGCAATTTCGGCAATATCACAAACGGGATTGCATAACGCACTACCGCTTCCTTCATCAGCCACTGTAGTGATTTCCACTAACAGCGGAGCGCATCAAAGTGCTGGCGACTTTTATGATATGGATAGATTACGTTTTCACACACGCTGTGGATCATTGGTTAAATTGTCTCCTAATTGTCGTTGTGCGGAACGTCGACGGCCTTTGGATGAATTCAATAATGGCGTGGTAATGACTCATCGACCGCTCAAGGATAATGAATTATTTGAGATACGCATCGATAAGTTGGTGGATAAATGGTCTGGTTCCATAGAGGTTGGTGTCACTACACATAATCCATCTGTACTGCACTTTCCAGCAACCATGACTAATATGCGTAGTGGCACAATTATGATGTCTGGCTGTGGTATTTTGACCAATGGCAAAGGTACTCGTCGTCAATATGGCGAGTTTAATTTGGATGAATTACGTGAAGGTGAGTTGTTGTTGTTTTATATAAGGGCTTAAAATATATGTACCTTTTTATTTCTAATAGGTGATCGCGTGGGCATGATGCGGAAATCTAACGGTAATCTACATTACTACATTAATGGCCAGGACCAAGGTGTAGCTGCAACGCGCGTCGCACAAACACTTTGGGGTGTTATTGATCTTTATGGCATGACGATAAAAGTAACAATTGTGGATCGTGATGAACGCGAACAGCAGAATCTTGTTACCAGGCGTAATAACCTCATACTCACTGCTGCTTCAAATCTCACCTCAAATAGCGTTTCGACTATGAATAACGCAAGCGGTGCTACGAATGCGTTTGTGACTACAAACTCCACTACACCGACACCAGTGTTAAGTTTGCTCAGTCCTGAAGGTGAACTAAATTCCACGGTAGCCGCTGCAGCAGTCCTAGGTGACTCCACGCAGCGTAATGATGATAGACTAACATTCCATCCACTTTGCGGTTCACATGCTACTGTAACGCATAGTGGACGCACAGCGTTACGACCAAAGTAAGTATGTTGATTGCTTGAAAAGGGTTCTACCCCTGGGGCTTTAGGATATGCCCGAGATAGGTACGCCTCACACTATTTAGCATGTACTATGTGCATAGTATTTGGAATTCCAAACTTATTGAAACCAAAAAGCAATTTTTTTCATACGCAGCGGCTCGGATGACTTCAACAATGGCGTTGTTTTAACTCGGCGTCCTTTGCGTCCCAACGAACTATTTCAAGTGAGACTCGAACGTGTCGTTACAAAATGGGCTGGTTCTGTGGAAATGGGCGTCACCACACATAGCGCTGAAGAACTTGACTTTCCTTTTACCATGACCAATGTGCGGTAGGTTGTTGTTGTTATTATTATTGTTATTATTATTGTTATTATTATTATTATTATTATTATTATTATTATTATTATTATTATTATTATTATTATTATTACTATTGTTGTTAACAGTGCTTCGCCCTGCCTAATGGGCAAGCTCACTCTAAATTGTCATCAGGCTTTTCTAACGTAAGTCCAAGGAATCGCGCATTTTCGACAGTTTCGGAAGGACACGCTCCTCCTCAGCTAAAACAGATGGTGGTATATCGATAACGGGATTCACATCCCGACCTCTTTTGGGAAGGGTAGAGAAAGGGGACTGACTCTTTGCGATGTTCATGTCTTGTCTACTCCGGAGGGGATAGGAGTTGAGCGGCCGTTCGAGATGGAGACGCTGGTGAGCGTGAGCTGCAGTAGGGAGTGGGTGGCGAGGAAATTGCAGCAATGCTGCTAGTCGTGCAGACTGAGCTACTATTGTGGCTGCTTGACGACGGTAGGTGGGGTGCGCTGGAGCGGCAAGCACCGCGGGGCGAGCTTAGGCATAAATAACATGGTGCCTCGAAAGTACTAAAGAAAGTACGGGGTCTGGGGTTGGTAGGTTTAAGCCCGGAGCATCCGGATCTGTGAAGCCATCTCTTACACGTGACGCCTTGAAAATAATGCGGACGTTTAACACAAATTTTCTTCTAGCAGACGCAGCACATCCAGTCTCTTGGTACGGGGTTGGATTCGATACCACCCCGTAACAAGAGAGAATGGAGCAACCCTGCTGCAAGGGATTGCTCCGATGATGACAATTTTAGGGTGGGACTAAACAAATTAGACAGGGTTACACTGAAATAACAGCCCTTGGTCGGGTGTGAAAACTCGGGCCATTCCGGTACGATAGAACTGGCTGTTGTGGGAATGTAATGCGGTAGTCTGTCTTAAGGTCTATTTGTACTATTATGCACGGATTGTAAAATTTTACTTTGACCGTGTTTTACTTAGCTCTGGTACATGGATGATGACTGGCAACGGTGTTATGCATAATGGTATTACAGTAATCGAGCAATATGGGCAGAACCTTGATCGTCTCCAAGTAGGTGATCGCGTTGGCGTTGTACGCAAGGATGATGGCACGCTTCATTTTTGGGTAAACGGTGTTGACCAAGGACCAGCGGCTACCAATGTGCCAGAGCGTGTCTATGGTGTTATCGATTTGTATGGCCAGGCAGCGCAAGCGAGCATAATAGATACGTCTGAATGTGGCAGTCCTGATACAGGAAACTCCACCATTTCCAACACTACGTTATATAGTGAACCCCCATTGCGCTTCCACACGTTACATGGTACGTTAGGATCACACCATTTTTTTATGTATTTTTTTTAACAATTTGTATTCTTGTTCTTTTTTTTAGGCAAAAATGCTGGTATATCTAATGGCGGTCTAACAGCTTCTCGTCCTAATTCTTTAGCTGAATTCAATGATGCTATAGTTTTTAGCAATCGCCCTCTGCGTCAACGTGAACTCTTCGAGGTAGTGCTGGAAACAATGGTGCGTCATTGGTCGGGTAACATTGAGATTGGCGTGACTGGTACACGTCCCGAAGATATACAACTTGCTGCCAATGCAACTGATTTAGATGCAAATGATATGATTATACTTTGTGGTTCAATGATATTCCATAATCGTAAAACTATACGTTCAAATGTACTTATCGATTTGGATAGTTTGGGAGCTGGTACACGCGTTGGTGTAATGCGTAACGGCGATTATGTACATTTCTTTATCGATGGTGTAGATCAAGGGCCAGCCTGTGAATGTCGAATGCCAAACGTTTGGGCTGTAATCGATTTGTATGGACAATGCGCCCAAGTAACGCTCACTCAGGCGCAACCAGATATACGTGCGCCATATGCAACTAGCGAGAATTCGCAAAGTTGCCAGGCGACTTCGGTTATACAACCAGCAACAGCAGAAATGAAGCATCGTTGGACATGTATATCAGGCAATGTGACTTTATCGCAAAGCTGGACGGTCGCTTCTCGCGTCACTGGCGCATCGGCGGCACTTTCTCGTTGTGTAGTCTTCTCTGAGCATCCATTGAGTGTTGGAGCACCGTTTGAAATTAAACTTATTTCACACAACTCACTATTTGCAGGTTAGTTAATTTTTTATTACAGCAACATTGAGTCATGTGCATTCAGATTGCCGTAGTATTCTGTAAGTTAGTTTGAAAATTCTACTTCAAATAGTAAGAAAAAGGCCAAATCCAATCTCGATCCGAAAACTTATTTAAATTTGCTTGTACAGGACAAGTTGTACCTTATATATTAAAACAAAACTTTTTAACCTTATAGGCTGCCTTAACATTGGTGTTACGGATTTAAATTTATCTGATGATTATGTGCGTAAAAATATACCGTTAAGTATTAAGCGTATACCGGCCAATGTTTGGTATGTATCAGGCAATGAAGTGCGACACAACTCAACGCTGTTGCAGCGTTCGATGGCTTCATTGGAGTGGCTGCGTGCTGGCGACCGTGTCGCTCTGGAGCTAACACCAGCACGCACCTTGCGCATACTACTCAACTCAGAGGACATGAATATTCAATTTCAGAATGTACCAAATGTGAGTAACAAAATAAAATCGCACTCGTAAATATTTGTTAATTGTAAGTATTATTATTTTCGCAAAGGATGTTTACGTAGTTGTGGAGCTTCAGGGCTCAACAATGGCTGTTCAAGTAATCTCATCACAAGGGCCGACCTCGCCACTACGCCCCTGCTCCTTGCGTCTACAAGACTCGCTCGACTTTGGCGTTGATCCATTGAACAAACAAGACTCCATGTTGGAATCAATCGATTCAGAAATGCAAACATATGAGTTTTCTGAAATTCATGGTAAACATGTGCGTCTTTTGGATGAGCAACGTTCGGCAATGCGGACTCATTCATACAATCAAGGATTGGTATTTGTTGGCAAACCATTATGCAAGGGCGAGAGTATAAGTGTGAGTAAAAATTTATACATGCTTGGCAAATGTAAAACCTCTTAACGATGTTTTGTAAAATTTTACTTACCTCACATTGGCAATTGGTTGTTAAGCGGGTTTGCATATCGACAGCCACACTGCAAAACCCCGTAAGTCCCTATTTTTCCAAAAATAAGGTTCTGAGCCTTTCCCATAGATCGTGATATTTCGCACATTAAAATTCAGTCAAAATCGGGTTACAACTTCCCGTTTCTTTCCAGTGGTGAAATGAAATAACCGTCGCCCATATACATACGTTATAATTATTACAGTTTTTTCCCTCTCCTGAAAACTTTTTGGTTTTGAACATACAGGGTTTTGCAGTGTGGCTGTCGATATATACATTGTATAAATGTCTATAAAACTTTTGTTTAATTTTCACGTACACACAGATCAAAGTCGATTCAGTAAATCCAAAATGGAAGGGTACATTAGGCGTTGGTGTTGTGGGGGCATGCCCTCAACCAATAAACTCCTCACAATTTCCGATCTCAATCATACAATGTAAACGTCCCTGTTGGGTGGCAACACATGATTACATCAATATCAATGGTCAAAAGATTGCTTCCAAGTATGGTGAAGCATTGGAACAGATACAGCCAGGGACTGTTATTACCATGACCCTATCAAATGTGGGCATGTTAGGTGACTGAAATACACGAGATCTTACATATTACTATGCTAAACTTTTCACATTTTTCTTGATATGCAGTAATTATGGTCGGTTCTATTAATTTGGAGGACTTAGCTGCCGGTTTACCCAATCATGTCTATCCCGTCTTTGATCTATATGGTAAATGTGAAAAAATTTCACTTATTACATGCAATGATGTTGGTCGGAATAGTACGCCAATTATTGAAGAGGCGGCAGCATTGGAATACGACAATTTACATGAACAAGATAATGGAGTGCCACAATGTGAAAAGGCCGATTTAGAAGTACATGAAAAAGAAACGGAACAATTGTCACAACAGCAGACAATGCAGACAAGTGGTGGGGCAGTTGGTGGCCTAGCTGCTGGGAGCAGCAGCAGTACGGCCATGTAAGTTTGCTAGATAAAACTTAATTTAATCATAATTAACTCATTCGTTTTTGTTAACAGGAATCGCTCAGTGATGGAGAGCGTTTCAGAGAATTTATTGCTAAATATTTCTATAAAAAATCGTACTTTGGAGCAAAATCGGGCTGCTGATTCAAGTGCTATCAACAATTCGTGGTATGTTAATTAATCCATATGCAAACATTATAATCGTTATCATTAAGTAAGATCCTTGCCTAATTATCCTTCCAAGCGTCACCAGCCCTTCAAATCTGCCTTCTTAGCTCCGTCTGTGTCTTCCACTCTCGATAATATATAGTCCAAATTGGCATTCCTTCAAGAGATTATACATATATGACGTCCTTATTTTCAATTCAATCTCGCAAGAAATGTCACGCCACTAAATTGTAGTACCTGAAGAAAAGATAGGAAAACACTGCGATAGTAGACAGTCAGTTTAATACAAAGGCTGTTATTACTGTAGCAGTTATTCGCCCCGCTTGATCGACGCATATATTCGTGGAAAGGGACTAAATATGGTTAGCAATACTTTACCACATATGAATCTGTTACGCTCCAATACAAGCGGCACCAGACTGACTGACTTGGTAGCGGTTTTGTTTTGTAGCGATGTGGATTTGGTAGTCTCCTTCTACAGGCATAGCTACATACATACTTCGGTCATATTCCAACTCCCTAACCCGTTGGAGCCGCCGTGGTACTCAGGTAGTGCTGTTATCCTAACACACCGAACTTCCCAGGTTCGAGTACCGGGAAAGGTAACATCATAAGTGGTTTGAAAAAGTTGTTTAAATGTGGTCGCACCTCTTCTGTAGGTCCTACCAATTTATTAGAAAAAAATTCGAAGCACCATACCACAAATTGGAAGAGAGAAGCTCGGCGTGATATATCTTTTGTATATCGCGCTATACATTTATTTTATTTAACTTGAACTTATTTTTTAGGTATTATCTTAGACTCTAAGTATTCGTTCAAACAACATTGTCAATATGTTAGAAGTAAACTTTTTACTAATTTAAATATTATTAAATATCTTTCTTGTAAACGATCGCTAATCGGCACGGCTCTTCTGGTTAATATCACCAAAGCTCTTATGTTATCTATCATCAATTATGGTTTGGAAATATATGGACACCATTCAAAAAACCATTTCAAAACTCTTTCTGCTCCCTACCATTCTGCAATTCGTCGATCTCTTCGTGCCTTTCCCACGTCTCCTATAAATAACATTTTACCTGAATCTGGTCTTCCTTCTTTAAAGGATAATATGGAAGACAGCTTATGTAAACTTTATCCAAAACTCATTTACAGTTCAAATACTATTCTTAAAAAAGATTTTAACACAACTCTATCTCGGAAACGTGCGCCAAAAATTGCTTCAGCTATTTATATTTGCTCTAAATTTGTTAAAGACAACAATTTACCATTCAATATATCTTCAAATCGCAATTGTAATAACCCTCCATGGTGTTTAAAGGATTCATCTTTTTTAAGTAATTTGGTTCATTTACGCAAATCAAATACTCCTAATGTCGTATACCAAGCACGTTTTAGGGAATTATATACTCAATTTAAGTCTTCTAGTTGGCAATTTATTTTTACTGATGGTTCTAAATCAACCAATACATCTTTTGCTGTGGTTGGAGAGAATGAATCCATAATATCTTATGGTTTACTATTTCCATTTTGTTCTGTATTCACAGCTGAAGCAACGTGAAGCGTTGCTCAATGCCTGCAAGTATGCTAAACAAAATAGAGGAAAATTTATCATCTGCACTGATAGTTTATCTTGCTTCCAAGCTATACAAAATTGCCGTAATTCTAATTTTATTATTGAAAATATTAGACTTATTTTGACATCTTCTCCAAAAAAACTCAAAATTATGTGGGTACCAAGCCATTCTGGTATTATTGGTAATATGTTTGCGGATTCAACTGCTAAGATAATGTGCTTAACTCCCACTATATACTCAAATTTGTTTTCTAAAAGTGACATTTATAAATTTATTAGCCTTCAGAGAAATACTAAATTGGCTGTTTTTTGGACGAATTATAACCACCATTATGCAACTATAAACCCAAATAGAATCAAACCAATTTTTCCACTGTCATTGCCTACTAATTATATCACTCCGTACATAAGGCTTCGTATTGGCCATTCAATTATTACTCACTCTCACCTATTAGAAGGAAATTTTTCTAACCAATGCCCTTTTTGTGAAGTATCAGCTATTAGTGTATTACATTTTTTAGTTGATTGTCCTGCTTTAAAAATTTATCATCAAAATAATTTTGATAATATTAATCCTATTGATCTTCTAATTAATCCCTCAATCAATAATATCAAACAAATTTATAATTTTCTAAAAGAGTCTGACCTTCTTCGTCGTATCTAATTTAAATTAACCAGCCAGCCGAAAGCCTATGCCGCTAGCGCTGCGTTGTTTAGTTTGTATAATAATTTGTATTATTATGTAAGCTTTTTAAATAAATAAATAATAAATAACTTGAACTTAAATAGTAATTTTCTGAATTTGAAATTCAATCATTTTCTATACTTGAATTTCAACATTTTGATTATAAAATGCAACTTTCTGAATATTAGCTGTAACTTTCTGAACTTAAACTGAAAAGGTGTAGTTGGAGCTTAAGAACTATTTTCTTTTAATATTCTTCCAGTTGTCTACGTGAATCATTGCAATTGCAACATAATACTAATCTTAACATCCAGCGAAGTCAGAGTACGCAACGTTTTCAAAACGCCATGAATACCTCGATCAACTCAACATGTGGGGCAATTGGTGATGCCGCCGGGACCTCCACATCAGCAACATCCACTGTCGGAGCACCAAACAATGGCACAGCTGCTACATTCGTCCACGATACAAATAAAGACTACGATGTCTACGAAGAGGCGGGCGCTGTTGGCGGTCTATCATTACAAAATGAATTGCGTCACTGCAGCTCTAAGGAGAATTTACTAGAACAGCGAGCATCAAATAATTTAGATGCTTTAGAGCAATTAGTTAGTAGTGTTGGTGGTGGCATACATGGCGGAAGCGCTAATACTCAAGTGGCACATACTGCTATTTCTGGAATGACGACTGGTTCAGCGGTCACAGCAACGAGTGAAACTGATAGTAATTTGATTGCAAGCGTTTTAGCAGTAGGCACTACTGGGAGTGTTGATGCAAATATTGACCCACGCGATGATCATGCGCCTGAGGAGCATGCCGATGAAGAAGAGGTTGAAGAAGATGATGCTGATGATGATGATGATGATGACGATGACGATGATGAAGATTTGGCGGATAATGATAATTTGGAACATTTGCTATTGCTACAACAGCAACAATTTACAATGATACGGGCACGATATCAACAATTGAATCAACCCCTATCACAACATTTAAGTTTGTTATCCTCTTCATCATCTACACATTTTGATTCACTACAATCCATCGCCTCAATTGAGCGCAAAGACTGTGAATATCTAAAATTAGTACAACAATTTCGTACATCGCTTGTATTGCCACAATCATTCTTCCAACCCTTAACGGATCCAGTTTGTTTCTGTACGCATTGCAATGCAATTGCTTCCGAAAAATTACATGGTTGGGTGTATTTCAAATTGAATCAACAAACAGTCAATTCGACAGTTGCACCACAACATTCACTTGATACCGGTGAATGGTTACCACTCTATTATATGACACGTGTGGATAAAATACGTGCCATACTTGATCATGGTCAACCATTGCCATTGGACTCGAGCTGCGAATCGCATGCTAGTACAAGCAATCAAAAAGATGAACCAGGTACACGTCTCGAATTGCATTTCTCGCCAAATGCTACTGGTATTGTTTCGATGAATAGCCAACACAAATACAATGCCAATTCACATTCCTATCGCATTGGTACAGCTTTCGAAGTTTATGTTCGTCGGCAATCACTTTGTTTAACCAATAGCAGTAAAATGAATGTAACAGCTGCTGCGGTGGCTGTATCGTCCAGTTCAACAACAACAACAGCAGCAGGAGCAGCAACTCTGAATTTGTTGGATCGTCGATCGTCTGGTGATTTATTGCATCCACATGAAACGAGTAGTGGGTTAACGCTTGAGGAGCGTAGTAGTAGTAGTACTGGTGGTTGTGCAAGTATTAGTGGTGGCGGTTCAACGTCCAGCGCAGCATCACTTCAAGATATGACTTGGTTTACCAAAGAGGCTGGCGCCTGTGTTATTACGGCGCTTATACTTAAATTAGAAAAAATAACACCACCAAATATCGAACGTAGAACGTCCACCATGAGTGTTGGTTTGGCTGCAAGCAGTAATCTCAACTTGTCTTTAGCTGGCAATGGAAACTAAAAAACAAATCGAAAATGCAAGGTAAAAATGAAAACTTGAAATAATGCAAAAATTGTCGAATATCAAAAACGGACATACTTAAGCTAAGTATGACTGCTAAGCCTTTTATTTTTATTTACATTTTTTGATTTAAACAAATTAATGAATTTCTATTTCGCACTTTTGCATATAACTATGTATCTAAATATGCACATGCATAAAATTCAAACGCATACATATGTACTTTATACATTCATGCGTACATATGTATGAATATGTAGCTTTATAAATTAGTAAATTGTCTCAATAATTATTTATTTCATGTATTTTTAAATTAATTCATGCCTATTACGGTATCCGACGGATGCCTTGAGCAGGGAGTGCGAATCGTTTGGCGGGAAAATAGTTGTGGATTTAATCTTTAAAATTAAAAAAAGGACATGGTAGGATATTTTCTTCTATTTTTTGTGTTGCTTAGGTTGGCAAATCAAATGAAATCGATTCTTTTAACCGTCGGCTATCGGAATAGGCATGGCTCTTCCTATTCATTTAAAAAATTAGAACATGATAAAAATGTTAATATCTAAATTTTGTTGTTGTAAGCAGCGCAAGCGAAACCCACAAGAAATGTGAGGATTCTCTGGATTTCTTGTTACGTCAAGTTTTTGTGATATAATCTAAAATGAGATTTTGGTTACATAGATGAGTTTTGTGAGTTAAGTAAACTTATAAAAGTTATTTAAGTTGTCTGCAAATGTAAAACTATCCAATTCATTTCATAAGTTATTTAATTTTTGTCAATGTTCGAGTCAGTCTGATCCCAGATCTATCTAAGGGAGCACCATTTAGCCCTTTCTTGTCAGCCCTTACACCTTCATTCGTAATAGAATGCCCCGAACGGCATCCTTGAAAACTCAAACTGATCTAGATTTGTTGTAAACGACGGATGCTTAACAGAGTCTTCTTCAACGAAAAAGTGGAGAGCCACGTTTTTAAGATCTAGTTACGTGAACACTTTTACTAGGCTATCTAAAAAATCGTCTATCAAAGGTATGGGATAACTATCTTTGAGTATTGTAGCAAATCATTTTTTTTTTGGATATGTGTGATACTGCATAAGCAAGTATCGGTTGGCAAGGTGCTTAAAAAAACCCTTAAACTGTCAGATTGTCATATTTTTAAGCCTCCAAATAGTTTTTTAAGGCATCTGTGGATCGTTTATCATATCGCACACTAAATCAAAAAGAGTTACAACTCAAAAAATCTAAAATGTTCAGGAGAAACAGTAAACTGTTTCTACAAATATAGTTGTAATTATATGATCAAATGTAGAGCAAACCATCGTAGAGGATGATTTAGCTAAAGTTTTTTAAGTACAGCAGCGTAAATTAGGGAATAACGAGTAATTTTGACTTACATATGACACTTTAGATGCAATTTTTTCGTTGGATGCTGAAAATTAAGTCAAATTGTGTCTCTTTAATTGAAAATTGTATATTTTTATATACTTCTCAAGTCCCCTAATAATAACAATAATAGGTCTGTTTCTTGAAATCTCCAGCAAAGAACTGTCAGCAGAAGAGAGTCTCGTAAAAAGCTGTAAAAATCTCATTTCTGCCAGTTTTATCTCTCTTCTGCTGGTTTTTCACCGAACAGGAGCCAACAGAAATTCTGTACTTACTTCATTTGCTGGTAAATAACTCATAGTTTTCAAAATATTCGTAAAAAATTTAAAATTTCACAAAAATATGCAATCAATTTTGATTTTGGCATTTGTCACAGTCAGCTGTTTGTTACTTGCTGGTTATTGCTGGACGAAAAATCTCCAGCAATCCCCAGCAGCGAATTGGCGCTCTTTCTCTCAATCAAATGTCAAAAAGCTGCTGGATTCGCTGCTAATTTTTTCAAAGAACAGTTTTTAGGAATAATTATTCATAATTAGCAGTCAAGAAACAGACCTAATGTAAAAATCCCGAAATTTAAGCATTACATGTTTATATTTATATTGTGTGTTGCAATTAAATTTTGTTCAGGTCACAAAATGCAAATTAAAATATATACATGGGCATTTCCATCGTAACTCACGTTACATCAGAGACAAAATTTCACAAGTTAAAACTATATATTTTCTTATATTGGACATTTTTTAATAATATTGTAACATCGTTATATCCCTCATGTGGAGCTCTTTTGGCTATGCCATTTTTTTTTTAAATTAAATTAATTTAATTAAATAAAAAATAAAAAAAACTTGTTCGTAACTCACGTTACAATTTTGGACAGAGAGTTTTAAAGGGTTTTGTATTATGCAAAATTCTCTGAAGTGAATATTGTGAACTTGTGTTTAATAATGGGACTTTGATTAGAATTGATTGAAGTACGATATATGAAAATTTTGCAAACCTACTTTAATTTGTTTCAAAGATATTTAAAAAAAACCTCCGTAACTCACGTTACAGGCATTTCGTAACTCACGTTACAGGCATTTCGTAACTCACGTTACTTGCGAATTGTACAAAAGTAAAACCTTATAAAGTCAATACTGAGACTACAGGCTTGTCGAAAATACCCTAAAACAAAGTAATAGAGATACGCATCTCCTTTTTTTGTTTCTAATCCAAGAATTTTGTACCATTTTATTATCCAGAATTAACATTTTTCCACACATACATTTTTCGGGTAAAAATTTAAAAAACTGGCGTTAATGAAAGAGAGTCTACGTATTTCGCAGAAGCAGCTTTTTTACGAGCTATAAAAGAGTATTGAATAAAGTTTATAAACAACTATAAGCATTTATTCCAATAATCTAGCCAAGGGGACGTCATCTTCGTTGATGTAAAAAAAAACGCAATCTTAAAGGACTTACCCGTTAAATAGGTATATAATATTAAGTTTGAAACTAATTTATTACAACACTTCGATTTAATAATAATGAAATTTATTTGCGCATTTTTATTTATGAACGCGAGCATATCGGCAAACAGGTCAAGTATTATAAAAAATTCACGATTGAGATGCCATTGGGATGAAAACTATGTGCAGGCTACTGAGATAATCAAAAAGCTATACATATTCTGAAACGAAGTGAATTCTTTAAAGGTATTAATCCCTCCAAATTTCTATTTGAAAAAACTTAGTATTGTATATAGCAAACTTTTTTTAAATCGACGAAGGATTCCATGCAAAGCCGCTTAGATCTCGAAAGTAAAAAATCATTTACCGTACGCTACAGGAAATTATCTATTATCAGGTATTTGGGCATCACAATTTGAGAACTGCGGTTAAATTGAATATTGACCAAAAAATATATTTTTGCCCTCTGGCGAAAGTCAACGGCTACAAAACTATGAAAAATTAAATATTTGTTAAAAAAATGTAGTTATACTGGTATTTTAGAAGATTTTTATAAAAATCGTAACTCACGTTACAACAATAAATCACTAATAAAAATGTACCCCGATTAGATGATGCGGTAAAAACACATTATACCGAGATGACCTCCTGGTCAAATAGAGAATATGATTTTTTTTTCAATTTCAACAAAAATCTTGGATTTTAAGAGCAAAAACCTGTATTGTCGTAACTCACGTTACATACCGGAACCTACTTTGCATTTTCCTTAATAACAACGAAACTATAAGTAGGCTATTAATTTTTTTTTTAGAAATTCACTGTTAAGACAACAGTAATGAATGAAGTAGATATAAAAGTAGATAAAATTAAAAAACAATGACACTAATATCTCCTCAAAAATTGGATTATTATTATTTTTTTTTTTTTTAATGTAGTCACTATTTTAAGTAGGCATTTAATGTAGTTAGATTCTAAATTTGACCAAGATAACACCTTTTCATGAAAATTGCATGTTTTTACTATAACTTACATGCTATATAAATCAAAAGCAAAAGAAAAAAAATTTACGATTTTCACTTTCTCCGGATGGAAATGCCCACATACATATTTCATTACATAGAAAAATGATAAAATGGAAAATTTGATTTTCAAAATACCAATTAATTAATCACATAACAGGTTTAAATAATAGGCCTCATAAATTTTTTGATTTATATATGATTTTTGTTGACAAGTTCCTTTATATCACGTTGCTTTATTATGGGTAACGGAAGCTTTTCGGAATATAGTGAAGGTAACCTGAAATAAGCCATATTGTTTCAGAAAAATGAAGTGGAAATTTTTTTTTTTCGAAAGCCTACTGCACTTTCACCCTCCGATTTAGTGCCCTTGACAAATTATCAACCATGATAAATAGTTACACAAAAATATTTGTATACAATTTTTTACATTTTTGAATAAAATCCAGTAAAAGTTGTTTTATTTATGACTCAGAATTCAAAACACTTAATGCAAACAAATTTTATTTGCCATGGTTGAAAGTTTTTTTGAACAGTCCCACTGCACATTATAAACATTATTTGAGCAAAAAGGGCACTCATCAAAATATTCCAGGCGAAAAGCAAGAAATCCCAAAGTCTAACAAAATTTTTCAGCAATAGCGTCACAACTCGAAATAAAACTTTTAGGTGCAAAGTAAATACTCGGTTGCTCATATGCGTACATTCACAACTAAAAATGATACTCTTTAGCTGATGCTGTTCAAGCGAGTTCGCTTAAGCAGGTAGTATAAAAACAGACAAAATGGTATTTTTTGAAGGTAGTTAGAAATGTGCTCTGTGAACTGATTTATGGGAAAAAAACGATTTTGAAAAATTTAAAGTTGTGACTCTTTTTGATTTAGTGTGCTATGATATTGTTATATTTTGAGGTGTTAGCCGTAGCTCAATCTTTATTAAATATAAAATAACATAAAAAATACATAAATACCGGTAATAATAATAAAGTCTTACCGCGTATTTAATTACAAAGTATTTAATGTTCGGCAGACAAATAGGAAATTTTAACGTTATGTGATTTGACACTTATTTATACGTTACCTATGCCACATACATACATATATAAAATGAACGGCACAATACAATAGTAGATACTGATACAATTCGGAATTAAATCTACAATTGAGGGTTGCCAACATCCCTTTTTCTTTTAGTTAGATGGTAATCTGGAGTCCAAGCTGTAGGTCTCTTGCGTCTCGTTGACCTTCTTAACTCTGGAGAAGCTGCAGGTGGTTCAGTAGTTGACTCTCGAGCATCTGTAGGTGTATCGTTGCTAACTGTAGGTGTATCCTTGCTAACTGATGTTAATGCTTCGTTAACAGGAATTTCTACATTCGGAGACTGCGTCTGTTCCTCGGCTGGATTACTTAGCGTTGACTCTTGCTCTGTGACAATGTCATTTTCTTGAACTCATGAATTGCTTGAATCGGAATTCGAAGTTGTTGGTTCGGGTGGAAGCTCAAAATAATCATATAAAATATCCAATGTTTTGTTTGGTGTTTTTTCGAATCTTGGTCGAAGCTGGTTTGAATGAGATCTTATCGCTCTAAATATGTCAGAGTTTTCGATTTTAACCTCTTAGTTAACTTTGCCTAGAACCTTTACGATTGTCCCGGGTGCCCAATAAGATTGGTTAAGTTTATATAACTTTGCGTACACCAGATCTCCAACTTCGTAATTTCTTTCTTTAGCTCCATGTCGCTTATTAAACTGTTGTTCCATGTGTTCGTTACGTGACTCATTGGATGGCTTCGAAAGTTTAAGCATGTCGAACTCTGTACGTAGTCTTCTCCCTATGAATAATTCAGCTGGCGATTTCCCTTGCGGTGCATTACGATTGGGTGTGGTGCGATATGTTTGCAAAAACATTTGTAAAATTTAAAGCTCGCTTAAGTGTGTCCACAAACCGTTCCGCTTGACCGTTCGACTGCGGGTGATACGGTGCTGTGCATGTATGAGCGATACCATAACTTCTGCAAAAATCCGCAAACCTCTTACTTGAAAATTCTGTACCATTATCGCTCACAATAAGCTCAGGATTTCCAAATTGTGATGTAAAATCTGAAATGCACTCTAAAATCTTTGATGATGTGATCGACTTAATTTGATATATTTGAGGCCATTTCGAGTATGCGTCGATTATTACCAAATAGTAAACGTGATCAACCGGACCTGCTATGTCAATATGAAGTCGTTGCATTGGATGTTCTGCGTTACGCCATGAAGAAAGAGTTGTTTTTGATAATGTTTTAGCAACAGTTGCACATTTTTCACATGCTTGAATATACTGCTTTATATCCTTATCTATACCCGGCCAGTATACGTAACTTCTTGCTAGCGCTTTAGTGCTTTCAATTCCTTGATGACCTTTATGCAGTTGCTTTAGGATTCGATTACGAAAACATTTGGGAATAACTAGACGATCTTTTAGCATGATGCAATTTTCAACTATACTCAGACTATCACGATGTGTATAGAAACTACGTAAATCGTTGCTGATTGTGTTCGGCCACTTCCCACGTGTTTGTAACATCTTGTAAAAATGCGTCTTGCATTGTCGCTTTTTGCACCATCTGAAAAGTAATTGGTAGAAATTCTATGGCATCAATTGTAATTTGCTTAATATCACGTTCAAGCTGGCAACTTACTATGACTGTTTCTTCATTAGGTTTTGATGTGTTTCTAATAAGACGTGAAAGTACATCAGCTGCACCAAATTCTTTTGTAGGTACGTACTCTAAAATAAAATCATATGACATCAGCGTTAAAGCCCATCGCTGAAGGCGGTTTGCAGAGTGTGTCAGTGTAGCAATTGTGTCTTCAAAATTTACATCGCGTGGCTGTGCAGGCAAAATGTAGTCCCGGTATTTGTCGAACACATTTGTGCTTACCTTGCGTAACAGCAAACGCACCTTAGCAGCATCGTCTAATATTGCTGCATCAACTGTGAAGTTATCTTCGTAGCGCACATACCATTTAACAAAGGTTTGTCCATCTTCCGCATCATAGCAAAATTCACGAATACCTTTAGAAATTGTTTCCACAATAGTCTCGGAGCTGCCCGTTGTACTTTGTGGTGTGCTCCTACCACTTTGTTCATTTGCGGCCATTGCATTGATCAGCCGCCCCAATAGTTGTCTTTGTTGTTCTGCGATTTCTTGTTGCCGCGTCAGAAGTGTTGCTACCACTTGCTCCAACGGAGTTGACATTTTGGTACTGATTTTATAAAGAGCCTTTTATCTTGTCGCCACTGTTATATTTTCATTTAAATGATCTTCCAGTATCTCCACTAATTTGTGTGTAATGTCCCCCTAGGAAGGGCCATCAACATCTTACATGTGATTCTATTTTTTCCTCCTGCCGAGGCTCGTTTCCTAGCTATTAAATTCGCTACGTCCTCATATTTTTGACATTATTTATAAACAACCACGATTTTTTAATCGTGGGTTCCTGATTAACCTTTTCGATTGCTTTTAGAAAATTCGTTTTCTTTGCGTCTTTGACCATTTTTCTCCAGCCTACTAGCTGCAAACTGGCTTCAAGTCTTCCTGTGAGTCGGTATTTTTTTCTGGTTGCATTTAATAGACGATAACTTCTGGCGAGAGAGTCATTCCACCATGACTGCGGCACATGTTTGGAGTTGTTTAAATCATATGAAGATTCTAGTCCAGCATCATTAATGGCTACCATGACCTCATCTATACCTTGAGCGTTACTAATATTGCCTAATTTATTGAAGAGAAAATTTTTAGCAACAAACATTAGCGGCAATTTTGAAATGCTATCGTCATTTTTATCGTCGAAGGTCGGTGATGACTACTACCCACAAATGCCTTCACAACACCATGTTACATTTGCATTGAGACTTGTAAAAGATAAGTCCAAAGCACTACCAGCACCAACATCAAGCAAGTTAGAGTCCCTGAAAAAAGTTTTGGACCCATCATTCAGACATCTAAGCGACGCATTATTTGATATATCTAGCAGCAATTTACCTTTGGGAGAATCTACTGAGTCACCCCATGATATAAGGAACAAATTGTAAAATTGTTATCTAAATTGGTTGTTTTTGCAATTATAATGTCCATGTTTGTGTGATACTTTACCCTCCTGAACTTGATATTATTTTTGAAACCTATGACTACACAAACCATAGCCATCAGCTCTAGTTTTCTTAATTAACTTAAAATTTATAAGTTTATGCTCTTTATATCTCTCGTCGTCAGAGAAAATTTCTTGTAAACATACTATATCAACATTATTTTGCATATTGAACGCATCAATATGCAATTTGTTAGCTTTAAGACTTTTACAATTATGTTGAAGAGTCTCTTCTGAAACGCCCTGGTCTCTCATTGAGAGACTCACCTTGTTCCCCATTTAGGGATGCGATTACTGAAATAATAGGGTAATCCCTATTTAAATTGAATTGGGTACATAGCAAACTAATAATTGTTTCTACCTCAGAAACGACTGAGCACCCCTCTTTTCTAAAGCATGGAGTGTTACTTTGTCTATTGTTATCCTTTCTGGTGGGAGAAACAGCCCTAGGGGATTGTGCACGCCCTTGTGCCACTACAATATTTTTTGTTTTAACCAACCTGCTTTTAAGTCTTTGTTGGTGTCAATAGTTTTTGGTGTCCTACTATCTAATTAGGGAAATTCTGCCTCATAGTCTTCTAGTTCACTGAATCTGTTTGCGGAGTGTAATTTTACATAGCTATCGCATGCTTCTTTCCTTGGCTCTTCTTTAAAGTCATGATCTCTATGGCTTTTGTCTCCTTTTCCCAAACTGGGCACACATTCCTCTTCAAAGATATTCGGTATGTCGATGGAATAACTATGCGTTCACCATGCAATAATAAATTATCAACTACTAAGGGTGATTCCCTATGGTTATAATATGGAATCAAGTCGTTAGTTTGCAATGATTTTGTGTCTTTTGGCCAAGATGTCTGAACATGTAGCATTACTTGTTGTAGTAGCTCATCTTTACGTGTAGATTCTTCAATCATATGGTGAGTAACTGGTAATGTAGTCATGTTGTCTTGTACTATTGATCTGATATTATATTCTAATGTAGCGCAAGCTATAACAAAGTCTTCATCAGCAACTTGCGTTTATGGTATTGTAGTATACTAACAGAAATATACGTTTAAGGGCGTTTCCAAGTAGCCGTTTCTCACTCACATCGTTGCAAAACGTGTCACCCAACTTCCACCACCTTTTTTCGAATTGCGCCTGCGGACCAAAATGCTTTCCCTGTTTTCGAAAACATCTCGTTGATGACTTCTTTAACAGTTTTTGCAAACATCATATTGGCGTTGTACCACGTGAGAGCAGCTCCTCTTAGTTTTAAGCGCAATACGATACCCAGTGCGTCATCTTTTACTCTAAGCGCCGATTGAAAATGTAGAAGTTGGGATCGCCACAACTCGAATCCTTCTCCGCCATCGTACTCTCCCATCAACTTTTTGAGTGTTTCAAGCGGTATCTCCGGTGTAGTCATAGCGTCTTTATTTGCGTTTAGTTTAAGTTTCAACAATTCTATTTCTTTTTCAAGAATTTTTAGTTTGAGTGAGTTTGGTTCATTTTCGCGTGCCGTCGAAGCGCTGTCTATTGACTGAACATTCGTATCTAATTGTTCGCCGCTATTAATTACGTTTCCGTTCATTGCTGGGGTGTCGTCTCCGTTATTGCGGTAAATGTCGGTATTGCTGCCGTTACGAATTGTAGCGTTGTCTACGTTTGCGCCGCCTGCGCCGTTGTCTTCGTATACGCCGTCTGCGTTATCGCCTTCGTCAGTGTTAATAGCAGTACCTGTGCTGGTATGTTGTATGTTCGGGACGGAGCCGCGTGTTTCCGCCGATAATTCACTTAGGCGTGCTGCTAATGAAGCCTTTGCTCCGCTGGCATTGATCCCCACGGCAGTGCACCACGCTTTCAGCTGCATTAGCGTATAACGTTCAGCGCTAATAGCGTCTTTTTGCATTTTTAAACAAAATTTTGTAAAATGTAGGGTGAAGTTCGTTACTACTTCTGATGTAGTATACTAACAGAAATATACGTTTAATCAAAACGACCGGCAGCTTCTAATGTTCGTCACAGAATGATCTCGTCTTTATTTTTCTCTACATCATCAAGATGCCGTCCTGCAATTTTCTGTACATGTCACATGAAAAAACTACACTACATGAATATACATTATCTGTTTCATTTACACTTATTACTTAACATACTAATTGTCATCAATTACAAAATGGCATTCTGCCTTTTAAGTACTAAAACAGTGCAGGCAACCTAATACACATCTCTCATAATTAACCTTTAGTGAACCACTATTTATTATAAACTTGTTAACCCTTAGCCAGTTTTACATACTACAGTATTAACCTTGATAGCATGTCAACATTTCCAAAATGTTCTGTTTTTACATGTTCAATTGTAAAGTTATACTACACCAAGGTGAGAGCCCACCTCTGTAGTCTGTTGAATTTATTAAATCAACGATGTGTGTTTATAGTTAAAATCGATTTAGTTGCATCGTCAACATCAAACTGCCTGTATGCGTCATTAAAGGCGAAACGAGTAAAATACTTACGTCCTTTTCGATTTATAAAGATATCTTCTGGCAAAGGTAGTGAGTGAAAATGTGAGACCTGTTGAGTAATCTGCAAAAATTCTAATCTTACCATTTGGACGTTTAACTATGACAATCGGCGCTGCCCAATCTGAACAGTTTGTTGGTGTGATGACCCCTGCTTTTTGAAGTCGATTTAACTCCGTCTCCACCACTGTTGTTACGGCATATGGTACTGGACGCTTAGGGCAAAAATTTTATTGGAATGTCCGACAGACCAAACTCTTCAAAAAAATCTACACCGGCGATATTGAGGCCGTCTACCAAAGTAACTAAAATTTTCATTTGTTTGGTTTCACCTTGGTGTGCTATATTTGCTACAAATTAGCCTTTAAACCAGTGTTACCCTCCGGAGCAATTAAGAGCATTCTGCTCTCACCTACACGTCGTGTGAGCGCAGCTACTAATTTTCGACGCGATAGCAGCGATCGATCAGTTTGCATTTGAAATTCAACCAGAACACAACGCATGGGCAAGTTTTGTTTTCCACTGCGAGCAGTTACCCTGTAAAAAACGTTGGAGTATGGGAGTACTCCAACATTTATCCTCATTCATACAAAAAGGTGGTCCAATTTATAAGCCCATGTCCGGTGATTGGATCACCTAATCCATATCGGAGCACCCTGCTGAATAGTCTATGGAACACCTATGTGAGAGTACTTTGAAAATGCTGGCAAAATATTACTCTATAGAGTACTTTGCAGTAAAGCGATAGAGGGAGTATGTGTTCTTTTGGAGGACCAACTACTCCCTCTCTCGCTTTGCTGTTGAATAGTCCATAGAGTAATCCAATAGGAGTATTTTGGGAGTACTCTCATGTAGGTGGTCTATAGAGTATTCAAAAGCAAAGAAATGGAGTACTCCGAGTCGGATTAGGTGATCCAATTACCGGCCATCGCCATGTAAATTGGACCACCTTTTTTATATGAGCGAGGATAAGTGTTGGAGTACTCCGATACTCCTTAAGGAGTACTCTATAGAGTATGGAACGGAGTATTTCGGTTTTTTGCAGGGTAAGCAAGCCATTGTTTTTTTTTTTTGACACGTAAGCAAGACAGTCAGGTCAGTTGGGCTTTGAATTTCAAATAGCAAACAACGCATGAGCAAACTTTTGTTTTTGATTTGCCCTGAATATTCTTTGAACATGTTTCGAGTTTTGAACATCAATTTAAAAAAATTTGAGCTCCACTGAATATGATTGATTATTGGAAAAACATCAAATAAAAAAAAATTTCAAAAATTTCCATTTTTTTCTTTTAATAAATATAAATATCATTTTTGTAATAGAATTAATATGAACTCACTGCAGAATAAATTTTTTTTATTACTTTTTATAATTGTTTGTATGGCTCCGAAAGAAGTCTTTTTTTGCACATTTGGTTAGCTGGGTTGCAGTGTTCTGCTCATTCACACACACTACGACAACATTGTTGCGCATGTATTAGTAGCTCTGCTGGCGCTGTGCACCACTGCTTTAAACTTAATTTTGTTGGAGTTTGCGTCACGTGCTGTATACTTGGTGGCGCAAAACGTTGGCATGTTTATGTTCTTCTTCACCTCTTTCGATATCATGGAACAATCCGAAGCTGTGTCCAACTGCAACTGTGTCTTAAGACCATTTACAAAATTTGTATGTACCGCATAATGCATATTATTTTTGTCGCATTTGTTTTAACTTTATTTTGGATCTAATCTACATACATGCGCACGTACTGCAAATTAAACTCTGAGGTTGACTTTTCAGTTTCAACTCCAAAATGAGTCGGATTTTATTCTTAAATAAAAACCTTATGCCGCTGCAATTTTATATTAGTTGTTTTATTCTATTTCATTTGATTCCGCTTATGCATGCATGTAAATTAAGTTTTGCCCTTTGGCAAAATGGTTTTTAAAAAATAATAAGACTTTAATTTATTTTAGTTCGCTTTTTGGCGAACGAGTATTTATTAGAGCGTAATATAGTATTGAACGCGAGTTACGTTTACCTCACGGGGGTAAACAGGGTGCAGGAGGAATTTAGCAAATTACCTTGGTTAAATAAATGAACGAACACCGTTATACATTAAATATGTTTTTTTTATTGAATTGTATGTTCTTAAGATTAAACCGGGACACATCTGGATCGACGGAGGTATTAGCGGCAACTGCCTTTACAATTTTCAACTCCGTCGTTCCTAACCAATACATAGCTATGGTCATACATACATAGCTATGCTCAAAAATACATAAATTATTTTCTTAGCTTAAAACATATATGTATAACTTAACGTACATAAATGCATATACATATGTATGCATGTATGTACGTCTCCATCGTCCAGCCCTATTTGCTTACTCAGCATTCCCACGGATTTTGTAAGCTATAGCATTCAAGTATACCAGGCATACTTGAATGTTTATGTAGGTGTGTATGTATGTATACCAGGCCCAGGCACTTAGTGGGACAATTGTCCGCATTATTGAGAAACAAATTCACACAGATTATTACGCTCTTTGCTTGCTTCGCTTGTGTGAGCGCACTGATAAACGAAATGCTGTCGTTTGTTTGTGTTCAGTGTCTTACTAGCAAGCACAGTATAATACAGTAGGAAAACTGTGGTAAAATCGGCGGCTATATTCACCTTTTTCGTGTACTCGGGGTTTCAGACAACTATTTTTCAGCATTTTAGGGTGTTGTGTTGCAAATTGAATGAGGTGTATACATTATATTAAGAAAGGAGAAATTGTTAAAAATACATTAAGATATTTTTCATTTAAACAAAAGCTATGCGTATATTAGTTGGGTAAAAATTATAACGCTATACTTTTATGTCAAAATGTTGCACACATATCACTATGTCGGTAGGTTCGTTAAATTCACGTTTTCAAAATCACATTTCCAATGGTGTTAGAACATTTTACCTCGATTTCTATGTATCTAATTTTAGCTTTTAATAGGTTTATAAATTGAAAATACATATGCTTGTAGTCTAACTACTTGCAGTGCTACCAATACAAGGAAGAAAAGGTGATGTTATTAACTATTAAAAAAAATTTTCTGGTCAGCGTATTACAAATTAGTTGCCTACATAAAATTTTGCAACGCGCCACCTATCAAAGTCAGAGAACGTATATGTTGCGCGTAATTTCAGGCGCGGCAGTCTAAGATTTTTAATAAGAAACACAAATTTTTAATAGCATACTAGCGCTTTCCTAGCGCTTTAAAACTTTTTATATTTCGTTTTATTTCTTAAGACTGTGCTGTTTTCACAAAATTACATCCATTTATAGACGTTCAAGCGGCCTGACAGTCCAGTTACTTCTTTTTAAATATTTAGCAAAAAACAATAGAATAGTAGATATGTTTCAAAATATATACATACATATGTAGATGCAGAGATTGCAAAATAAGAGAAGTACATGAATATGTGAGTCTATGTATGAATAAAAAGAAAATGAGTATGCAAGAGGATAAAAGGATCTTTACTGCTTGGTCGTACTTTCCGTCGGTAACAGTATATAAATTTTAATTTCAGAAAATTCACATATTTCGTTGGTGGCCACGAACGCCTAAAGCCAATCTTTTGGTGTTTTTTAAAATTTGAAGGCCGCACAATCAAATAAATTATTTCATATATGCCATAAAATATATGCGCTACATGCACTTATGTGATTACATTTTTAAAGTTTTTTTTTGGTATGAAAATACAACTATGCGCCCTTGAGATCACGTACTACGAGGAATATCAACCCTGAAAATTCACCAATATAACGTACTATTCACCACAGTTTTATTACTATATAACTATGCTAGCAAGCAATGAAGCAACAGCTTATGCGGAAGTATTTCACTAATGCGCAACAATTAATTTATTGTAATTATTTGTAGCATAATATGCATTGCATTTGTTCAAACGCATTTTTTATCATGAAATAATTAGTATATTCATGCATTTTGAATAAATTAATTGTTGCGCATTAGTGAAATACTTCCGCATAAGCTATTGCTTACACTGAACACAAACAAACGACAGTATTTCAGTGGTGCGCTCTCACTAACACTACCTCAATTGCAAAATTGCCTGGGCCCGATGTATACACAAATGAATATGTGACAATCAGAAACCTACTTGGCTTTTGATGTCTATAAGTATATATGAATATATATGAAATTAAGCCAGACTACATTGTTGCTGGCAGCAATAGACTTATTGCAAGCCCAACTATTTATTTATACAAAATGTGGAATGCCGAGTATTAGATTTCTTTAATTTTCCCAACAAGAGACCAAGACTCAAAATATACTTGGTGTCTTGTTAGGTTTTGTGGGTTGTGGGCCATTCCACATAACTCGCGCTTCTCTAAAAACTGAAACTTAATTCTAGATTCAGGCTTAAAAAAATTTTCCCATCGCGCAAATCAATGTGTGCTTCTATTTTCTTCAAAAAATTATAACCTAGGAGCAAATCAGACTCCAAGTTATCTATTTCATAGAAAACTTGCTCTACTCCAAAAAGTGTTATTATATAATAATGTTTAATAATTGAATGACCATTCACTGTTTTTACCCTTTTGTAAATGGCTAATTATTTTCTATTTTCTAACCATCCTTGCTTTACATATATAGCAAGAAGTTGCTCCTGTATCGACAAGAGCTTTATATTTTTTATTTAATTTGTTGTTGCAGACTGTGATGTAGGGGAGGTTATCCCCTCTTCTTCTAAAAAATAATCTTCATTTAAATTATTTACTCTCTGATTTTTCTCCTGCGGCCTGAAGCTGTTATTGCTTTCTCTAGGTCGCTTTATTCCATGTGAACTTTGGGCTAAAGGGCTGTTCACATGAGTAGTTGTATTATTTACTGTGGGTTTTGTGTTTTGATTACTTGATTATTTTGATTACTTTTTTGCCCTCTGGCATTATAATTTCTGTTATACATTCTTGACATAGATGGATCTACGTCCATGGGTACAGGCTTTGTATTATTATTCTGTTGATTATACACCCGATTTTTTGGGAAGTCATTTTGTTGATTTGCCTGTGAATTATTCCGATTGGGAAAACGCATATTGTTGCTTGGATAATTTTGTTTTATTTTTAATCTTTCATTTGAAAAATTTTGAGCAAAACGTGCTCTTTGATTATTTGACTCAAGTTCTTGAGCCTTTGCCAAAGCATCCGGTAAGTCTTGAGGACTCAAAGAGAATATAATATCTCTTAATTGCAAATTCAAGCCAGTAATAAAGATTCAAGGGCATGATCCCTATTTTTCTTATTCAATTCTTTGGTAATATCCGCTGAATTACCATGGGTCATTATAGTTTTATTTATTAAAAAGAGTCAGTTTTTTGTTTACTAAATTATAATATTCTACCACAGACATTGAGCCTTGTCGCAAGACACTCAATTCCTGTTCGATAATATGAATTGGACGTTTGTCCGAATATGCGAAATCCAATCGTGCGATTATCGCATCAAAGTTTAAAACTGTGCCATGATTTGTTAAAACATCATTGGCATCCTGGGTTATTTTGTTTCTTAAAATAGTTAAAGCAGCAAAATATTTCCTGCTCTTTCTGACATAAAGGCTCATAGCATTATGAGCTGCTTCTCGCCAACTTACATAGGCATTTAATTTTCCTGAAAATTCAGGCAATGATTTAATAACGTCAAGAGATTCTAGACAAGCAAAATTATCGTCAATAGTTTCAGCTACGTAATCGGTAGCACTATTGGTATTAATTTCTAATTGGGATTTTAATCTTACAATCTCCTCTCTTAATTGTATGTTGCTATCAGATATCAACCTTGTGATCAGATCTACTGTTAATCCTTCACCGTTAGCCATTTTCCTATAATTTAAAATAAGGAAACCTTATTTTCCTCTTTCTGCAATTCTGCTAGAATTCTATCCAGCTCTTCAAGATCTTCGTCTAATACTGGGGTATTATTGTTATGTGACAAAAAAGGATTATTTCTTTGATTTAGAGTCTCCAGAATTTTAATTATTTCATTATTAACCTCCTCAGTGGAGAAACTTTGATCATTATTTAAAGTAGGCTTCTTTGACATATTTATCTGCTATTAATTCTACTTCTTTTTCTTAATCAAGGGACACCTTAAAATATCATGTTCCCCACCACAGTAATCGCAATATTTTAGCCTCAAATACTTTGGCTTATTTGGGATATTACCCATTTACATATATTATTTTTCCTTAAAATAAAATTTAAAATTGCTGAACAAACATCAAATTTCAATTACACAACTTAACTATTAACAAATTCACTTATTTCAATGTTTAATCATACCATATTCCGCATGACCAGTCAACTAACCAGGATAAGCAAGGGCGTCAGTGTTCCGTATTTTATTCTCGAACTGATTTCCAATTTTTATCACAATGAGTACCAATTGGGTTGTTGGGTAAAGTTGATTTTTTCAATAATTTGTTAAATATTTTTTTTTTTAGTTCTTTTTATTGTTCAAAGTTTTTTATGCTCTTGATTTTTGTAAATTTTTTTATTACGATACACAATAAAAATCTTTTTTAATTATGATTATGTCGATTTCTGCCGGGACCAAAGGAGGCATCGGAAAGCATATATATCGGTGACTCCGCCAGTCACTTTGCTGACACTCTTCGCTACAATAATGGTCACCACATCTCTGGCAAATTCTGGATGTTGGGTTTTGGCACACAATACACCGACCCGTAAGATTTGGTGCAGGCATAAGGACGGTTTCAATGAAAACCTTTTATTGACAAGGATCAAGGATATTTTATTCCTTATTTGATCCTTAACTTTTCGAATTCACTCGCGTACTAGGGTACTTGTACTTTTCCCCTTAAAATTCGTATCGCGAGCCCCACGTTGGGCGCCAATTAATAACTTCCTACTTTAGGAAGTATTTTTAAAAAGATAATAAAATTTCGAGTGGTTAGTTGCCGACAGCAACGTTGACACCAAACTGCCTTTATTCATTTAATTTACTCTTATGTATGTATAACATAATTTTAGCTTACTGAATTTGAAGCCTAACTTACTTAAATGTTTATAATAACTGGACACTTAGCATTGCATCGGAAACCAATGAAAGCCGATGCCTTAGAAATTGAGTATTTGTTAATAAACATTTCACTCGACATTGCATCAGTCTCTCTAATGAAATACCAGTAGCTTGAGAAATGGAATATTTGTTTATAATTGCCATAAGGGCACTATGGGAAGTGTACTGTTAACTTGCGTCCTGGAAATGGACCCATTGAAACTTTCACATTTCAAAATCGTTGCCGCCGTCGTAGTTGGTTTTCAACGTGTCGATTGGTATAACCGGTTCCGAGTTGTGCTTAGCTGAAATCGTTGACTTTTGTTCTTCAGCGTTTAATTTTAGTTCCAACAACTCGATTTCCTTTTCCAAAATTTGTAGTTCCTTTCATATTCGTTGGAGCATATGACCGTGTTGTTGTCTACATATTGTCGGTGGTGTACCTCCCAGGTATTTTCAACTATGCGTCCACCGAATGTTCCCGTTACGTATAAATTACTAATTACCGTCTTTATCGTTTTAAATAAAACCAACAACCTTAATCTCTTGTCATACGTTTATTCAAGAAACCGTTTAATTCACAATATCTGCTTATAGCTATAAGAGCCTGGCAAAAGACTAACGACTAACTTTACATTCATTAAACACCAAACCTAAGGCGGCAGCGAATTGCGGTCAATGTTGTTGTTGCCTTATGGTTTTTATTTCACTTCATTTGGCTAAAGCGAGCGCATGAGATGTTGTTGTTGCCTTTTTGATATTTTTATATTTTGTCACGCGCACATCACAGACATAGTGTCAGCTTTTTTTGGTGTGAACGGAATGTTCACTGTCAAGGGTTTCATGTTCGGTTTCTTATTCAAATGGGAATGTAATTTTTCCCATGAATCTGCTATGGGTGCTTAACAGGTGTTAACTACTCCCTCCGTAGAAATGGAGCTGTCCTCGGCTTCTTTTACGACTCTTTTTACTAGATCTACATTTGTGCGATGTTGATGACATTTGTAAATTGTAACAATATCAATGGAGACGACAGCGATGAATATTAAAATTAACAATGCAGTTGAAAATTGTTGTTGTTGTCTTGTAAGCCTGCAATATGCTCTAGATTCTTCAAGTTCGCATGATGGAGGTAGGGTAGAGATAACAGGGGAACGAGCTCGGTTATATTCAATATTTGAACTGGTGCGGCTCTCGGGTGGGAGCGAACAGCTTTCCTCCAGTTTGTGTAGCTGATGTTGTTAATATTGGCACTATCCTAACTGTCTTCCCGTACTTCAACTGTTTGATCGTTGATGACCACCATCGTCCATCGTCAATTTCTTCTAGAGGAGCAATATGGTCAGCTGGTATCGACTTACATGTAGTTGTTTGACGACTCAACATATTTAGCAGGCATGTGTTGCTTGTGTTTGTGATTCGACAGATTGCTTTTGATGTTGTTTCTTTACAATCACTATGTTGATGATACTCGCTACTACACTCCGCCACTATACCTGCACTTATTATTTAACAAAATAGGATTTATTGTTTGTAGTTTACCCAAACTTATTGAGCAAATAATTGTTTCAAGCTCATTTATGATGTGCCTATTTCTGGATGAGGCGACTTCAAAAAGATGTTCAGTATTAATTTGGTGTTTTTTTGTTGCATTAATTAGCCTGTTGACGGTATCGGTCAGTTCGTCCATTCTACTTTGGAAGTCACGTTTAGTCTGGTCAGTGGCTAATGATTGTACGAAGTTGCGCTTCATCCATTTTTTTTTTATACCTTTCATGAACATGAAATGGTATTATAACTTTGGTCCGATGTTTGTAAGTATGAGAAGAAGAAGAGATAGACCCACTATTAAGTATACCGAAATGATCAGGGCGATGAGGCGAGTTGATTTAGCCATGTCCGTCTGTCCGTCCGTCCGTCCGTCCGTCTGTTTGAACGCAAACTAGTCCCTCAGTTTTTGAGATATCTCGATGAAATTTTGCAAGCAGGCGCCATTTTGCATAGGATTAATCATTTGTCGGAACCAGCAAGATCGGACCGATACAAGGCATAGCTCCCATACAATCGATTGTTCCGATAAATGGGTTTTGGCCTATAACTCTTGCAATTCAAAAGCTAGGAACGTAACATTTTGCAAGCTTGGTACATATTGTATTTGTAACGTGTGTAGTGAAAATGACGCAGATCGGACCAACATGGCATATAGCTCCCATATAATCGATAGTTTCGATAAATGGGTTTTGTGCTATCAATTTTGCAGTTAAAAAGCTAGGAACCTTAAACTTTGCACGTTTGCTACATATTATATATGTAACATATGTAGGCAAAATCAGCCAGATCGGACCAACATAACGTATAGCTCCCATACAATCGATTGTTCCGATAAGTCTGGTTTGGTATTCATGAAAGGTATAAAGCCTTCGGCACAGCCGAAGACAGCCCTTTCCTTACTTGTTTACTTTAATTTACAACTTAATTCTCAAAATTTTTCAGCTATGCAATTTTAGCCTTTATTTATTAATTTAACTCTTCACTGTTGCTTAGATTTACTGGCTTACAGCTTGTAAATTTGCAATACACAATTCAATTGAGCCTATTATATTTTAATTTTTTGTTAAAATTCACTGGCTAACAGCTTACTTTTTCTCTCTAAATTTTCAGTGCACAATTCAATCAAGTCTATTATGACTTATTTTAATTTACTTAATTCAAATTCACTTTCTTAAATCTATTTCCTTACAATCATTTCTTTTTTGTTGAAATCTGCTTCCCGATATTTTCCAATGAGTCCGAGCTCACACGCAGACGAGCTGATTTGGCTTGATAAACTTTAAGTTAAGAAAACAAGCTCGTTTCGCGTTTGCAAGATTAACAGGAAGTGACTCCTTCTTTATTTTCTACATTCAGGGTTGTATATTTCTTCTTATTTTATATCTCATTCAGGGTTGTGTTTTCTTACAATAAGGTTGTTATAGACGGCAGGCAAATAAAGAAAACACTACATTTTAATTACATTAATGTTTAATAAACGCGTATACTTTTGTACTTTACATTGCACTTTACAAATACAATATAACAAAGTTGACGGCAAAAGGTTGTGTGGACGTGTGTGTGTACTAATAATTTGGTGTTCTTGCCGGTGGTCAATCTCCAAATCGTCTCTGTCTTCTATGTTGATGTTGGCTGCGGTTCTTTTCTCGTGTTACAGTGTTGCCCTTTATCGCAGTGTGGCCCCATCGTTCGTAGCAAGTGTTGTCCCACTATTATTTATCAGTGTTGTCGATAACAAAGGTGATCTCACTTAATAATAAAAGGTGATCTTACAACTCGGCCGACCTGACAATATGATAACTTCTGGAACACTTCCTTCAAATTTCGAAACATTCTGGGTAGGTACTTGTTGCCACCTTCTGATTCGGTAGGCCTCGATTACTCATCATATTGCAGTTGTTTAAGCTGGCAGTTGTCAATGTACATATATATCATTACCGAGTATCCTATGTATTACATACTACCGACCTTTGTATACAGGTATCAACTTTTTGTTCGTACCAGGACTAGTATCAACGTTCCTTATAACTACATATTCACCTACGTGATATGTTTTGGGCAAAGTATTCTTTTGTGTCGACCTATGAATGTCATATTGCTGCTTAACGACTATCAAATTGGAAGCGTCGGTCCGTATGCGTTCTAAGCCTCTATTAGCGTCGGGACTAATCTTGTCCTGCAAGTATTCGGTAAACTCATCTATTATTGCTCCACGTTGTTCAACGCCAAACAGTAACCGACTTGGGGTATCCCGGCACGTACTATGGATATAATTATTCATAGCGTATTCAATTTCCGTCAGCTTTTTTGTCCAATCGTCATGGTTCAAATCGTTAGTTAATTTTCCTAGCATCGACTTCAGAACCCGGTTTACTCTCTCTACTTGTCCATTACCTTGGGGTGAGGCGACTGCCACTTTTACATGTTTTATGTTCTTTTTAGATAAGAACTCAGAGAATTGTAATGAGGTAAAGCATGTATCCCTGTCGCTTATCACACGCCTCGGTCTACTGTAGTAATTAAAGTACTTATCAAGAGCTGCTGTAACTTCACGTGTACTCGTAGAATATAGTTTTACAAATTTAGTAAATGCTTCGATAACCACAAGAATATGTTTTCGCTTCGATTTTAATAATAATATTCTGATCACGCTCTTGAGCGACGTGAATACGAAATTCTATATCGTCAGTTTCTCTCGTCTACTTAATGCATCGACATGACCCATTGACGCACCTCTCCGATGCTGTATTTTGTAGTTGTAATTTTCTAATTCTAAAGCCCATCTGGCTATTCGAGCATTCAACTGTCTTCTATCAAGGGTCATGGTTAGAGAGTTACAGTCTGTAACTATGGTGAACGATATCCCTTCTAGGTAAATGCGGAACCTTCTTAGTGCATATATTACAGATAAAGTCTCTAGCTCAAAGCTGTGGTATTTATTCTCAGGATTTGAAGCAGTTTTAGAAAAGTAAGAGACGGGATGCATTTTGGTATCTCCCTGGCGCTAAAGCAATACCGCCCCAAACCCCATACTGCTGGCATCACAGTGAAGCTCAGTTTCCTTTTTCGGACTGTAAATGGCTAGGACTGGACTTCTAGTTAATCTAGATTTTGATTCGAAGAAAGCGTCTTTACATTTCTCGTCAAAATTGAATTGAACATTTCTCTTTAATAAATCTTGCAAGAGAAAACGAAGGTACGAATCTTCTAAAGTAGGAGAATAAACCCAAACACGACGGCAGTTGTTTCGGGTTCGTAGGGATCGGAAAGTTCTTGATACTTCTAATATGAGAATCGTTGGGTGCTATTCCGGAGCGGGTGACCTTATATCCTAAATAATCAATTTCTTGGTACACAAATTTACATTTTTTTAAAGGCTGAGGCGCATGGGTGAGTCGCTTGGACGGATTATCTGTTCTTTTAACAATTCTTCACAATTCAATTGTTTGTACTTCTTTACGTTGGGCGTATGATAAGCGGCAGGGGGGCATGATTAAAAGGAACGTCAGTCGTTAAATGAATTCTCATTTCATAATCAAGTGGTTCAGTCTTAATGTTGAATTTGACATAAGTGTCATCAATAACTTTTTTTAATCTATTGCGTTGTTCATTGGTAAATATACAATCTATATCAATATCGTCTTCGTCGATACCATAAACGTCAGGTTAGCAGGCGATGTTCGAATCATTGGAGTTGACATTAATGTTACTATCTATTTTAGGGCAAAATTCGGCATTTAAACAATCGGACTTGACATTTCTATCTAAGTTGGTACAAGACCCGGCAGTTAAATCATCGGGATTGGTATTATTACAAAGTTCGGCAGTTAATAAGTCAGACTTGACTTCAATATTTTTTTCTACGTTAGTACATAACCCGGCAATCAAATCATTGGAACTTGTATGAACATTTTCTTTCGATTGTACTCTTATAATGGTAGAGAATGTTTAGGGATCTGTTACAATTTTTAGTGTTTTACACGTATTTGACTTCATATTCTCTCTTATGTCTAGTAGTTTAGATTTAGAATATTTTTTCTCAACATATCTAAGTTTAATACAAAATTTGTTGAGAAAGTCACGTCCCAAAATAACAGGCACTACCATATCTTCATCTGACAGAACGTTTAATTCCATTTTATTTATCTTTTTGGTAAATTTTACATGGCGTTTTAGTTTAACAATAATATTTATGTGGTTACCCCCGACCCCTCTATACTTGGATGGACTCGTACTTTTAAAGCTGTCGTGTCCAAGCAGTTGTTTTGGGACCAGTGACCTTGCGATAAAACTAACCGGACTACCGGTATCAAATAGAGAAAACACTACATCAGAGAAAAAACTTGATTCTAGTTTGAAAATTATACTTACCAAATTATATGTATTTACGTCGCAGCACTCCTCTCCGTCCTCCATAACTGTTGCCACCTGTGCTTTGGGCTTCAATATTTTGGCCGGATTCGGGCATGAGCGATGGTCATGTCCCATCCGCCAACAGCGAAAGCAGGACCCGTCTGGTCTTAACGGATAAAAGGCAGTTGGGCTTGATATGCCCATTCCTTGAGCAGTTGTAGCACTTTTGGCTATCATTTGCTACAGAGTTGGCTTGTTTGTTTATTTAATATGTGAAATGTCGAGTGTCGCCTTCCTCATTATGATTATTATTATTGGGAAAACAAGCATATTTTAAAGTATGCTTGTCCTCCCTTTCTTTTGCTGTATAGGTAGAGGGTCATTCCACATAACTCGCGTGACTGGCGTGGTGAACTCCAACTCTAATGCCCATGCAGGTGCATTTGCTGTTAATTAAAACGCCACTCGAATACAATGCGTTGTATTTCTTTATTAAATTTATTTGTCGTGTTCTACAAGTTTTATTTGTTCTATATATTTATATTGTTAATATAATCCACAAAACCTTTTATAATTATTTTATTAAATAATTAGTGCAAATTACTGACAGGGCTGTATTTTTTTCTATTACAAAATATGTTACGTTACAACTCGCTCTGCCGCTGTGCTTGTCCTATTTTGCTGACACTGTGGTTCCCACCAGCGTTCCAACTTGTTTGTTGTTTGTGTTTAAAATTGGCAATAGTGCTTAGATTTTGTGCTTAATGATCGTACCAACTAAGCATTGGGAACGATAATGCACTTGTACTTGCGCAACAGACTGTGTCTGTGGTGTTATCACAGGCGTTGTGTGCGTTGGTAAAAGTATATAACCTATTCGGCCCGCCACCAGTGGCTCGATGTTCCACCTTTTTCTCCGACATTTTCCGCTTCGTTTTAGATTTCATGTCAGCCCATATCTGAAACGACAAGAAATATACTGTTACTGATGAAGTCACACAGGCGATTGTTTAGTTTTCCTTAATCAACTTCGCTGTCATTCTAACCTTAAGGCCTAAGCTATTTAGCTGTATAGTGATTTCTTCCCACCTTTTTGCAGCCTGGGATTTTGTGTATACACCTTTCGCCAGTTTCGGATTTTGTTACATTATTGAAACCAACGTTTCCAGCTGTTGCTTTGTACTTACGACCTTTGACTTATATAAGTAAAACAAATCTTTATGTTTGTTTAAAAATTTTATTTCCCTTGGTTATCCCAAGGGCAGCCGGTCTCAGCGGAAGAGTTGAAATAACTGATTACATGCAAGCGACGCTAGCGTCTAAATACCTACACTGAATTGCCCTAACTTTAGTTACTGCACGTTGTTAGCCGCGTGACTTCTTAGTTGCTTGCATTAGCAACTGCCGACCCAATTCCGTTTGCGCTTAGTTTGTTGTTGTCACGCGCAAGGTAAAAAGTGTTCGATCAGCATAATGACCGGAAGCATTGCGATATTAACTTATATTTGGAAAAGTTGCAGACGCACCGTCAGCCTTAAATGATATTTTGGCCGGATGGTTGGTTACCTGTGTTAACTTATACAATCTATATCAATATCGTCTTCGTCGATACAAAAAACGTCAGGTTACCAGGCGATACTTCTTTACCAATTGTTTTGGGATAAAAGACTCCTTCACGAAACTAACCGGACTACCGTCATCACTTACATACGATATATGTACTCACAAAATTCAACTCATCGATAGCATCTTCTTTTTGTCCTACTTCGTCTACTACGAATGCGACATCTTCTCGTGGTTTCAAAACTTTTTGTGGATTCGTGCAGCTACCATGGTCGTGACCCATTCGCCAACAGCGGAAACACGAACCATCCGGTCGAAGTGGGTATGGGCAGCTGGGTTTGGTGTGTCCATAACGCGAGCAATTATAGCAGAGGGTTGCTTGCTGTGTGTTTGTCCTCGGCTTAAATGTTTCAGTTGGTGGCTTTGCATTTGTTGTTTCATGTTCGTTGTAGTTGGTGGTTGCTTCACATTTGTGTGAGTTGTTGCAAAATATTTGTGCTCGTATCTACTTATTATGGTCTTCAACTCATCCAAAGTACGTGCCGTCAAAAGGATTTGCATGTTGGGTACGGTCCCTATGCCGTCAATAATAAAATCGATAACTTCCGTCTCTGAAATATTGGCACGCTTTGCCAACGCTTGCATACTAAGGACATATCAGTGCATAGATTCGTCCTTTCTCTTCCATCGCCGCTGCGCTAGCATTTTGTAGATATCTTGTCGATTGATTTTTACGTCAAATTCAGTCATGAGAGCTTGCCTAAGGGCGATGTAACTCAATGCCGACGTGGTAGACAGAAATACCCGAGCTGTTCCAGTCAAAGATCGACGTAGTGCCAACAATTTAAATTTATCATCCGCCCCTGAGGACTCCATTATTTCCTCGAAATCTTTTAAAAAGTGTTGCACCGAATGAGAAACGTCGTCACCACTATCGGCATTGCCTGTAATTTTGTTTCGGATAACGCTGAGAATCCCGTAATATTTTGGGGTTCCCTTTAGTGGCTCGTAAATACTGAGTATTCTGTCTACACTTTTTTTCCATGAATTAAACTCTTCAGGGCGACCGGTGAAATCTTTAAGGCATTTAACCACGTCTGGAATTTTATCCAGTTCTCCCAGATAACCCCGATGCCTATCTTCTACGGTTTGGTCGGTTGTCGTATTAAGAAAGGAGTTTGGGTTAAGTGTGGCCTGTACTACACCTGGCCCCTGTTGCTGGAGAATACTCGTGGCTATATTGGTTATAAGATTTTTAAGGTCGTCTACACTTAGCTGGACATTATCTGATGCCTGAGGGGCTGAAGGGTTTTGATTAAGGACGGGAGGACGAACTAGATTGTTAGGGCTTGCCATTTTGGGTAAGCTATGCGTTTATTATTATATTACTTTCAATTAAGTTCTATGTTAATTATAGTAACTAGTCTGTATTCCAGTACCTTAATATCCCCAATAGTCTGCTGCTTTTGTTCTCTCCCGATATTCCCTTGAATGCTTCCTCTTAATATCACCAATTCACCAGGATGCTGTTACTATCACGATATTCTATAGCTGTTGGTCGTCACCAATACACCAGAATGTTGCTAATATTACGATATTTTTATAGCTGTTGCTCGTCTTTGATATCACCAATACACCAGAATGTTGCCAATATTACGATATTCTTATAGCTGTCTCTCGTCTTTGATATCACCAATACACCAGGATGTTGCTAATATTACGATATTTTTATAGCTGCTGCTCGTCTTTAATATCACCAATACACCAGAATGTTGCCAATATTACGATATTCTTATAGCTGTTTCCCGTCTTTGATATCACCAATACACCAGGATGTTGCTAATATTACGATATTTTTATAGCTGTTTCTCGTCTTTGATATCACCAATACACCAGGATGTTGCTAATATTACGATATTCTTATAGCTGTTTCTCGTCTTTGATATCACCAATACACCAGAATGTTGCTAATATTACGATATTTTTATAGCTGTTTCTCGTCTTTGATATCACCAATACACTAGGATGTTGCTAATATTACGATATTCTCATAGCTGTTTCTCGTCTTTGATATCACCAATACACCAGGATGTTGCTAATATTACGATATTCTTATAGCTGTTTCTCGTCTTTGATATCACCAATACACCAGGATGTTGCTAATATTACGATATTCTTATAGCTGTTTCTCGTCTTTGATATCACCAATACACCAGGATGTTGCTAATATTACGATATTCTTATAGCTGTTTCTCGTCTTTGATATCACCAATACACTAGGATGTTGCTAATATTACGATATTTTTATAGCTGTTTCTCGTCTTTGATATCACCAATACACTAGGATGTTGCTAATATTACGATATTCTTATAGCTGTTTCTCGTCTTTGATATCACCAATACACTAGGATGTTGCTAATATTACGATATTCTTATAGCTGTTTCTCGTCTTTGATATCACCAATACACTAGGATGTTGCTAATATTACGATATTCTTATAGCTGTTTCTCGTCTTTGATATCACCAATACACTAGGATGTTGCTAATATTACGATATTCTTATAGCTGTTTCTCGTCTTTGATATCACCAATACACTAGGATATTGCTAATATTACGATATTTTTATAGCTGTTTCTCGTCTTTGTTGTTTTTTTTTTTTGTTTAAATGTTTTTCTATGCCGCGGGCTGGTACGTTATACCGCCGGTTTGCCTTGGCTACTACGGAGCCCACTGCTATAGTCGCGAATTATGTTTTCACGGGTCCTTTTTTTCACAGGACTTTCACTTGCTTATTTTTATCGCGAGTCCTTACTTGGTATCTTCAGGACTTTTACGCGTTTATTTTTTCCGGGAGCCTTTTCAGCTCGGGCGCCAGTTACGTCCCGTTAAATTATAGGGACAAAAAAAAATCAATTTTTTTTCCGGACAGCGTGTCCGCGTTTATTGAAGCCCAATATAGAACTTAAATTAACATTTTACATTGATTGATTTTTATACTACTTTCAACTATGATAAATTGCTTACTAAAGTATTATTAATAAATTTAGCAAAAATAAAATAATAGGAACGCGACTTTCTGTTTACAAGTTTATGAAGTGTAGCAGACGCTGAATTTACAGAAGTAAGTTACGAAAATGCAATTTCCTGTTTACAACCTATTTTACTATTTATTGTTGACACAGCCATTATTGGTTGTGCTTTTTATTGTGAAAGTTGACTTGAAGTAGCGATTAATTGGTCAGAAATTAACAAAGCGCGTGTTAACTTATACATATATATGTATGTCTTCGTCGTCCAGCCCTATTTGCTTACTCAGCATTCCCATGGATTTTGAATGCTATAGCATTCAAGTATACCAGGCATACTTGAATGTTTATGTGGGTGTGTATGTATGTATACACAAATGAATTTACAGTTGACAATCAGAAACCTACTTGGCTTTTGATGTCTATAAGTATATATGAATATATATGAAATTAAGCCAGACTACATTGTTGCTGGCAGCAATGGACTTTTGCAAGCCTAACTATTTATTTATACAAAATGTGGAATGCCGAGTATTACATTTCTTCAATTTTCCCAACAAGAGACCAAGACTCAAAATACTAATTCGTATTTTCAATTATTTGTATTTTTTGTATTTTTCAATAGTTTTGTATTTTTTGTATTTTTCAATAGTTTTTTATTTTATTTTTTGTATTTTTCAATAATTTTGTATTTTTTTGTATTTTTCAATAGTTTTTTATTTTTTTTTTGTATTTTTCAATAGTTTTGTATTTTTTGTATTTTTCAATAGTTTTTTATTTTTTTTTTTGTATTTTTCAATAATTTTGTATTTTTTTTTGTATTTTTCAAGAGTTTTGTATTTTTTTTTTACTTTTTTTTCGGGGAGGAATGACGGCCTCACCCTCTCCCTTTTTTCGGGCTTTGAAACCTGGCCCTTCTCTACCATACGCCGCCTCGCGGGTGTAGTTTTTGCTTGGTTCGCTAATTTTCAATAATTGTGTACACTGCACGGCCGCCATGTTATGGTTGTCCGCCATGTTCTGGTATTCACTCTCTAAACGTTGATTGTTACTAGTTCGTTGCCACAAAGTAAACGCAAATTAGTTGTTAATTACAACGGTATATATTTATTATATAGTTTCGTTATATATATAATAGGTGGGAACACAATACTACAACCGCACCGGTATAGATAGACGTATACTTAGTAAAAAATCACAATCACTGAACTATTCGTTATCACGCTTGCGTGGGCCAGATACGAGTGAAAAATCTTCGCTCGATCAACGGGTTGCAAAAGCCGGTGACGCCAGCCTTCGCCACGTCATCGGTTTCAACCCGTTTCGTTTCTGTGAATGGCACCGCTGTCAACATGACAGGTGATGCCATGTTGACAGTGCTGCCATTACAGTGTCTTGTTAGGTTTTGTGGGTTGTGGGCCATTCCACATAACTCGCATGCCCCTCTCTTAGTCTATTAAATTAAAATGATGAATGCCGGAAGGCGCCTTCGAGCAACCTCCGTAAGTTGGGGGTTTTGAGTGTGGCCGGATCATGCCTAGAGCTAAGAGAGGAAGAAAGTGTGGAAATAGACGTGTTCATTTTATAACGAAAAAATACAATTTTTTATTATTTTTTAATCTTAATCTAACCTTACATGCTAGTGGCGCCGGATAGCACGAACCCGAATATCGTGCTCTGGGCACGAAGGGGCCCAAACGAAGCGGGGAAAGTTGCCGAGGTAAACACATCGGCGCATATGTCGCCTCCAAGTATTAACCGGAGCGGCGCGACTTGATAGAATAGCGGATCGGCCAGCCGGATATGCTCATAAGGAGCGGCGATGCTCGCGTCGACGGTTTGGGCTGTGCTGATCCGCTGGAAATGGGGGACACACAGCGCGTGCGCCGTTAACCGTTTATTATTTCCGTGTTTTCCGCGGATGCGGAGAAAGCAACCGCACTCTCCGCCCGAGTGTGTCGTCCGTAGCCCTAACTCTTCCGCCAAGGAGCGGTCGATGACTGTTCGGGGGGAGCACGTATCAATGAGGGCACGGATGCGTAGCAATCCACCCCCGGCTTCCAGCTTCACGAGCGCAGTTGGCGCGAGGGTGGTCATAGGGCGCACCGTCGCGGAACCCGGATACTGGTGGTAGTTGTCGCGGCGGGAGGGCCAATCTACCGTGGTTGTAATCGGTGTTGCGTAGCTGGCGCGGCTGTGAGGCCAGTCTACGCTGATTATGCGTGCTTGTGCGGCGTGCGTCGTCGGTATTGGTGGTGCGTAGCTGGCGCGGCAGTGTGGCCAGTCTCCGCTTACGGCTGTTCCGATGAGGGCACGGGCTCTTCCTAATTTCTCCAGTATGTATGTTTTCAATATTGGGAATAGGAAATTTGTCGCTTACAGTAATATCGTTCAAGGCTCTATAGTTTATAACGATACGCCATTTCTTTTTCCCTGATTTGTCCACTTTTTTTGTGACGATCCATAGTGGTGAGTTATAAGGTGAACAGCTTTCTTTAATGATACCATGTTCTATCATTTCCTTCATTTGTTTATTTATTTCCTCCTCGTGAATTTGAGGGTAGCGATAAATTTTAGAAGATACGCGCCTATCAGTTGTTGTCACGATTTCGTGTTTCACCTCATGTGTGTGATAATTTCAGTACTTACCCCCACGTTTCCATCTAATGTCCTAAAAGTCATGGGTTTTGTTAGTTTGGTTCGTTTGTATTTGAGGAGCTTGTCTTCTCCAATCAGAGATGTACTTGAGCCTGTGTCGATAAGGCATGTTATCTCGTCCTCACCGATATTTAATTTAACTAACGGTAGATTATGGGGTCGGCCGGAGACCGAAAATTTTCGCCCTCTTCGTGAGCAGCTTCTATATTGTCGACTTCCATAGGTTCAGTTCGGTTGTTTTTGTATTGCCCTGAGTTCGTGGAATTATTTTGGAATCGCCTACTCTGCTGAGAGCGGTGATTAAATTGGCCAGAGTTGGTTCTTGGTTGTCGGAAATGTCCGGAGTTGTTTGAACTAATTGCCGGTACTTGGGTTTTCCTATCTGGCAAGGGTGCTTGCTGAGAGGAGTGTGTCGATGAACTTTGTGTGAACCTATTTGGCTTATTAAACTGTTTTCTTAACATCCCTGTCTCTTCTAGCAGGTAGTATGCGTCTCTTAAGAATTTTGTTTCTTCTACTGTATACTATACTGGCTAAATTAGGTTCTATGCCATTAAGAAAGGTTTTCAAAATTATCGACTCATTTACTGTTGGTGAAAATTCTACAGGTTTATTAGTGTCCTGATCATATTTTGTATTGAGTTTGTCTAAAATATTTCTTAAAATGTTAAAATAGTCACTTACGTTGTTGTTCTTTGCGTTGATCGCCTGATGGTAAATGTTAAGGTATGTTTCCTTAACTCCAAAGTTTCTTATGAGTTCACTTTTTATGCTATCCCAGGTTGGCGTGGACACCAAAGTTCGGATTGTATTAAGAGCTGCTCCCTGAATCTTTGTCCTAATGTAGCGTTGGAATATGAATTCTTTGAGAGCCGCATTTTCGTTGAATAGGGGTAGTACTAATTCTACTTCTCTGATGAAGGCGGATAGGTCATGTGATCGGTCGCCCCGGAATTCTTCTATCCTTGATGCTTCCTTGATAAGTTCCGTCACGGGAATTACGAGTTGTTGCTGTTGATTTTCCATAATTGCTTTGAGTAGTAGATAAGGTCCTTCGGGATTAGTGTTATTGTTCAATTGTTCGGAGTTTTCGATCCGTGGTGATATTTGTATTTATGGGTTCGATTGTTTTACTTGTGGTCAAATATATAAATTTTTGTCCCACTTTATTTAAATTTTGATTGATTTTCGCAAAGTCACTTTTAAAGCTCTTTAGATTAGAGTTTGTTTTATTTTGTGGTGAAATCTTTGGATTTTTGTTTCACTGTAATGATTCAACGTCGGCTGATTTGCACAAAGCCACTTGCAAAATTCTTTAGAATTTGCTATGTTTCGCGCTCAAATCTTCAGATTTGTATTAACCGAAACTTTGGTTCTGTCAATTCTTTGGAATTGATCTCCGTAGACTGCGCCAAACAAGTCTTGCCGAACGACTTGATTTAAAAAAAATCACTCCTTTATTTATTAACAAAAGTTCTTACAAGCTAATTTATAACATTTTTATGTTTAGTCATCAAAATTGTATTATGTACAATATGTATCGAAATATTGATTTCATAAGTGCCAAGGCACTTCTTTTGTTGTGAGCTAAATGCTTAATTTCTCCTCCACTACAGTACGATTACTATTTCTTTGTATGTTGGCTATTACAGCTTCGTTGCCGCGAGGAACAGGGCAACTGTGCAGACTTTTCTAGTAATTTTGGAAGGTTTTCACTTAAGCTCGAAGGACCATGTACAAATCGGCTTCGGTGGTTCTTAGGAGCGGCCGTGGCTCGGACGCATCGCGGGCGATTTGATATTTATGGAAAAGAAATGAAAGAAAACGAGAATCCCGTTATAATGTAGCCGTTTATTGAGTTAAAAGATTTGAGTTGTACAATTAAAATGTTACCTTAAAATTGGCTGATGGTGGAAATCCTGGGGTGGCCGATATGTTGTTCCGTCAACGTGTTGTGTTCGGACTCCATATGTGCGCACCGGTATGAGAAATCGTCACTCGTATAGCTATGTATACAGTATTTACTAGGAATAGTCACTCGTATATCTATGTATACAATATTTATATATTTCACGTTCTTCGTTATTAGTTATTAAATAAAACACACTAATTTTTATAAATTTAACAAGTGTGACTTTTTATTGCTATTTCTGTTCGATAGGAACGTATATATATTTATATGTGCTGAAACTAGTAACTTCGATGGCGGCTCAGATACGAATCCCCATCCTCGCTCGATCAACGAGCTGAAAAAGCTGGTGACGCCAGCCTTCGCCACGTCATCGGTTTCAACCGTTTCGTTTCTGTGAATGGCACCGCTGTCAACATGGCATCACCTGTGCTGCCATTGTAAACGATCGCTGAAAAAGTATACGGTCGTCCAGACGAGAACAACCGTTGAACCCGAAAACTATCCTGCGGTTTTAAGGGGAGGTGGACCAACACAGGTACACCCACATGTATGTATGTGTTTGCTGACAAAACAAGCATGCCAGCACATACAGGTGGGTGGTTTGGTATGTGTGGTTGGAAGGGAACAGGAAATTGACATTAGGGTGGCTCATTTTTGAGAATTTAGGCATCGGACCCAAACACATGTGATTGGAAATATTTTTGTAATCAGTATCAACTTGAAGTGGTGTGCCTTTCCTAATAAAATTGCTTAAAATTAACAAAAAGTTGGACTTTATGTTGCAACATAAATACGGCAAACGGCTGTGTTCTGATTGGAAGTCTTGGTTCATGTTATTTATTAACGGCAGCATATAAATTAAATAAAACGCGAGTGTTTGGTTTTTTTATTTATTTATTTATAAAACTTGGAGCGGCACTATGTGCCTTGTTCGCGAGTGAGTTAAGATTGAATCAAACTTAATTCTAAAGTTATCAACTAGCCTAAGCCTGGGCCGGCCTACGTGACCAAAGATGCTTGGTCAGCGGAATAGGGTTTGCGCGTGTAGCGCTCACATGAATACTTTTGTTTAGTGAGCGAAGAAGCGATCGCGCGTGTTTCGCTCACCAAAGGCATCAGGTTGCATTGCAACGGATGCGCGTGTAGCGCAATGGCATATTTGTTTGCAATAAGATCCCAAATATGTGAACGGTTTGTGTGGAAATGGAATTTACAAAGTATTGTGTTAACTCCTCCCTCAAACATTTTACTACATCCGGTATTCGGTCTGACGAATCGAAATTTCCACTGAAGTCCACCCTATGCTCTTCTTCCTTCTCTACTCTAGGGTGTAGTATAGCACTAACTGTTTCTGTTATTAACTGGTGAAAATAGAGGGTAAGGAAGAATTCGTATTTGCCTGTAAAATCATCGTCGAAAGAGTCTCAGCTATCTGGTCTTCCTGTGACATTTTATTCTATATTTTGCTTCTATTTATTTATTTTATAAACAAGCAGAACCGTAGTTACTCAAACCGTAGCAAAATCAGAACTTATTTAGGTACATATTTGAAACCGTTTAGCCTAAATTTTATTTGAATTTAAAAATTGTTATTATTTTTGAATATCCTTATTTTTTTTAACTTCGTATCTTAAATTTCTAATCTATTTGCTTGTATTTATTATGTATTATTCTTGAAAAATCAAACCGTTTAACCAAATTTTAATTTGAGTTTAAAAATTTTTTAATTTTGACTATCCTTATATTTTAAGTATTTTTATCTTAAATTTGTAATCTACTTGGATTTATAATTTATTTGATTCTTTTTATAGTTACGCTATAGTTATTGGCCGCATTGCTATCTCCGTCTTTCCTTGTTCCTACGGGGTTTTGTTGAGGATGTCCTTTGTTTTATGTTTTGGGTTTCCCTCAAGTTTATTTCCTCACTTCGTTGTTTAAAGATGATTTGCCTTTTGTTTTTCTTGTATAATTCTATTCAAGTCTATAATACATGATTTTTGTTTTAATTTTTATGTTTTCCACTTTATTTATTTGTGTCTTTGAATAAAGATGATTTAGTTTCGATTTTTATGTTTTCTACTTTATTTGTTTCAGTCTTAAAAGTAAAGATGATTTAGTTTTAATTTGTGTCCTTAAATGTTCACAATCGCTAGGCTGGGTTTTAGCACCCGTCCTTTTTGCTTTACGCTACTAAGGGGCCAGTAAAGGACTGAAGGTCCTTGAACACTAAAAAAATTAAAGGGCCAACTTGCCCTGCAATGAGAACACAAGAAAAGTAAAGTTTACAGGAATTTATTGAAAGTAGATACAACCAGCGGGTTAGTAGTCCACGATGCAACTGCCTCTTCGATGCGCGCTGCTTCCTTTTATAGACTTGAGGCGCGAAGTACTGGTACGCTGACTTAGGCCCTAGCTTCCCACGGTTGACATGCACTGAGGGCATGTGTAAGTATTTCACAATCGTGTGAAACATAATTTGCTGACGCTACTGTCTGGCTCTGTTGGGTAACCATTAGTACGTGCTACTAATCATGAACTTCGTTTCCCACAGTGTTATGGCGGCTGACTACCCGAGTAAATGAAATAATAATAATAGGCGGCTTTACGTTACAACATTTAATTACATTAACTCTGTTACACTGTAAAAGCAAGTACAAATTAACATATGTATATATATAATTTCGGGTTTTGTGTTCTAAAATTTGCTGTTCTTTTTCGGTGGTTGAAGAAAAAATGAATTGCCAATAAAAATGGCTTAAGTTAGCTGCTGTTATTTCGTTCTATCTTTGCCCCTCTTTCTGCACCAATGTGGCCATATCATTTAATTTCAAGCTGGCGACAACACACAGGTTACGTGGTGAAATATTATTGGCCTTGAATTGGGGTGTTGGGTTGCAAAACGGTATGACTGCAATTATGCTGATGCAGCGGCACGTGTATGGGTAGAGTGTGGGAATGGAATATGTTGGGTGCCGTAGCGTGTTAACTCCTCCTTTCTTAAATGTCTGCGTCCCGCAGATTAGATGGCGAAGGGGGGTTCTCGATCCTTCGACTAAGTCGGTTCTCCATTTTTATTTCGGGTAATTGAATCCTTGCTGTGAGTTTTCTCCAGATGAACCAAATTAGTATCATAAGTAGTAGTAGTCCTGATCCCTCGGATAGCATGAACCAATTCGTCTCAGACTTAAGGAGTTTCAATACCTTCAAGTTGTCTATTGCCATTCCGTGTACCAGATCGAGGTTTAAAGCGCCAAACAACCGGCCTCCGGTAGCAAGTCCAAGGATTTCTTTTCGCATACCATTGCAGAGGATAGGTGCAAACAATCTCCCTTTATGCCATACGTCTCCCGTTTGCTTATAAGGATAGTTTTGTAGGCCAATTCTATCCGATGACCCTTCCGAATATTAGCTCGTGTGATGAGATGATTGAATCTTTCTTCCGTGACTTTAGGCAGAGATAAAACATACAGCAATAGCGTGTTGTTAGTGTAGATCGAGGGTTTACTATACTCGATGGCTTCGATGGCATTGCTGTATGGAAGGATGTCGATCTCGCCAACAAGCTGGTTAACTTCTTCCTTGCTTAAAAGGTTGCTGTTGACGATGCCAGCCTTGGCCATTTGGCAGGCGCGTATCAGCTCGTTTACGTCTTCTTTCAGAATGGTTATTTTGTTTTGGACATCCTGTTCGAGCCTTTCCCTGATTCTCCGCTCAACGACGTCATTTGTGATAGTCACAATGGTGTTTAACTTCTGCAGTAATTCGTTAGTTTTTTTGAAAATTGCATTGTTTACCTTGTATTGTCTGTTATTATTTTGATTAAGGGAGTTCTCGTTGCTGAGGACCTTATCCCAGTCAGTGGCATCTGGTGAACCGGCTACCCATTTCCAGGCAGACCCTATCCAATTAATGGATCGCTTCAATCTCGCAGGTTTGTGCCCTCTTAGCTCGTTTAAGTGAATTCAGTTTAGTTGGAACAGTAGTACCTCTGTTGTTGTTGTTTCATTGAGGTTGATTAATGAACGCTCCAGTTGAGCCTTTACCAAGTCATAGCGCTTCAGGTCTATTATGTGAATGAGCTTAAAGTGTTCATCGATGATCAAACCGTACCCATCTCGTATTGAAGCTAATGGTGAGTCTATTCTAAATATCTCATAAGAGTGCGCGGTTGCGCAGAGGCAGATGCTATGAATTATAGTAATGTTAGTAAAAAATGTATCATCTTAGTGTCTATTTTGCTAAGCTAATCTATGAAATTTCAAACAGTCATTCCTTCATACAATAAATTTTTTAAGAATATTCTAGAACTTATCCTAATTCGAGTTGCATAGTGGGAGGTGAATTAGTAAAAGATGGTGATGTCTATTATGTTAAAAAGGTTTTTCTACACAAGGTAGCGTTTATATCAGGAATAGGGTATGTGTCGGGGATCGTTACAGCGTTAAGCCGTTTGTAATCTATCCCCATTCGGTACTGTTTCTCCCCATCGGACTTAGGTTTTTTGGGAACCATCCAAATAGGAGAGTTATATGGGCTCTTGGATGGTCGGATAACTCCTTCTTCCAACAATTCATACACTTGTCGGTCGACCTCTTCTCTCATACAAGAAGGATAGGGATAGCTTTTGCTATACATAAATAGGTTCGGGGGTCGTTGTCTTGATTTCAGCTCGTACGCAAGTGTCTACTAATTCCGTCCCGTTTAGGGGTAAGAAAAGATCGCTAAATTTATCAATAAGGTTACACACTTTTCCTTCTGTGTCAGGAGGGAGATCTTTAGACAACGTATAATTCACTTGCGTAGATATGCGAGCTTTCAATGGGATTTTGTATTCGTTTACTTTCAGGATGTTCGATTTCCTATCAACTATAGCACCTATATCCCTAAGTGTGTCGTCTCCTATGATCCCGTCAAATGACGTCAATCCTGGGAGCACAAAGAAGGTTGTTTTGGAGTCACTATTGATGTCTTTAAACAGGTTTAAATAAATTTTTTCTTTTATGAGAATATTTCCGCCGGCTGATCTTACTAAGAAAGGGTTTTCGACCGCATTACCTTGCTTAACGACAGTTCGGATGATGAAATTTTTATTGGCACCAGTGTTGATAAGGAAATCTAGGATGCGGCCGTCAGGGAGTAAGTACTCTATGTAAGGTACGCTAGATGGCCGTCGGATAAAAAATTCTCTTCCTGTGCATCTTGTGCATTCTGTATATAGTTATTCACTTCATCGTTGGTGCTTTCCGTTTCTATGTTGAACAGCTTTTGCTGTTTCCGCGGAAGATTGTCTGACTTGGCACCTCGTTTAAAAGGATTTGGTCTGTTCATATAATTTACCTTACGGGACTGGGTAGATTGATCTACGTCCATTTTCTCGACGGGTGGCTGGGAGGTTGTTGGAGGATCTCGTTTAGGTGCAGTGTACCCACTTTGTTTTTCAAAAGGATATCGTCGCTCTTGGGGACGATATGTCGTCCTAGGTGGTAGCGGAGGTGCCTTGCTGCCCTCTAGGCCATGCATGCGTTCTGGCATGGAGTTCATTGGTGCAACGATGCGATTATTGAATCGCGTAGCATGCACCGTGTAGTTCCTTAGGTTTGTATTTTGTATTTCGAGGCACCTTGAATATGCCTCGGGTAGAGTCTTTGGGCGCTGAACCAAGAGCATCTTCGAGAGATCTCCATTCAATCCGCGGATGAAAACATCCAGCGCGCGGTTTCTGTACGTGTCTATCAGTACACGCACTGTCTCCTGAGAATATTTCGCAGTTTTAAGTTTATTGATTATTAGAGCAAATTGGTGATTCACGGCTCCGTAGAAGTCATCGAGCCGTGAATCCTTTTGGGAGAGTTGGTGGAGTTGGTACTCCAAGGTGCGGATATCGCGTTTGTCCGCATAATGGAGTGATAGACATTCTTTCATGGCGGCCCTGTCAGTATCAAAAATACTATAGGATATGAGGGCAGTGTCGGCGGGCCCTCGTATCTTTTGGCGAACGTGTTGTAAAATTGCCCGATATATGGGCTTATTCTTCACTAGCTCGAAATCCGCAAGGATGCTTTCGACAGCGTGCACCCACGACACAAACATCGTTGGATTACCATTAAAAACCTGTAACTCCTTTACGGAGTCTGGAAGCCTCGAGATATCCCTTAATTCCGCCTCAGTTGCTGGAGCTCGGGGTTGAACTGGTGGAACTTCTTCCGTTTCTCGCTCTGGGGTAGCAGCTTCTATCGAAGCGATTCTGCTTTGAAGTGCGTCCAAGCACGATGCACGCCTTTCAAGACCATTTGATCGGTCCATAAGTGCATTCACCGCACCTGTCAAATTTGTAACTGTAACCTGGAGTGACTACATCCTGGAAGTATGAATTTAGATATAATATTTGTTATAGTTATACTCACAACACAGCAATTATCATATCACGATATCAACTTAAAACTCGACTTATGGCTTTTAGAGCCTTTTTCTACTTTTCAATGGTTTGTTTTTAAGCTTAAGCTGTAGAGCCTTTTCTCCTTTTTTTCACTAATTTGCCTTTTGGCTGTGGCTTAGAGCCTTTTTATTTATTAACTGATTTGCCTTTTAGCTCTGTTGGCTTCTGGCTTTTTATTTCTTGCTCCTATTCACGGATACACACACTAGAGGAATTTATTGAGCAATTTGTTTTTCACTTCACTACTGGTCCCTGCTCGGGCGCCAGTAAAGGACTGAAGGTCCTTGAACACTAAAAAAATTAAAGGGCCAACTTGCCCTGTAATGAGAACACAAGAAAAGTAAAGTTTACAGGAATTTATTGAAAGTAGATACAACAAGCGGGTTAGTAGTCCACGATGCAACTGCCTCTTCGATGCGCGCTGCTTCCTTTTATAGACTTGAGGCGCGCAGTACTGGTACGCTGACTTAGGCCCTAGCTTCCCACGGTTGACATGCACTGAGGGCATGTGTAAGTATTTCACAATCGTGTGAAACATAATTTGCCGACGCTACTGTCTGGCTCTGTTGGGTAACCATTAGTACGTGGTACTAATCATGAACTTCGTTTCCCACAGGTTACGTGGTGAAATATTATTGGCCTTGAATTGGGGTGTTGGGTTGCAAAACGGTATGACTGCAATTATGCTGATGCAGCGGAACGTGTATGGGTAGAGTGTGGGAATGGAATATGTTGGGTGCCGCAGCGTGTTAACTTATATTTTTTGTAGATTTTGTCTTTTATATTTTTTTTTGTAGATTTTGTATTTTATGTTGAAGAAGTTGAATTTAGATTTATATTGGAACGATTTTCCGTCATCCCTTGTCAATTTTTGTTTGTTTACAAACTAAAACTTACACTGAAGATGGCGGATCGCCGAAACCGGTTTGTAAACAAACAAAAATTGACAAGGGATGACGGAAAATCGTTCCAATATAAATCTAGCATTCACCCTGTCGGAAAAACAGAAGATAAAAATAACCAAGTTGAATTTATATTTTTTGAAGATTTTGTATTTTAAAATTTTTTTTTTTAAGATTTTGTATTTAGAAAATAAAATTGGAATTCATATCCGTTTTTATTTAAAGTCTTTCATTTAAGTTTTTTACGCTTGCAAAAAAACGCACTTACGCTACCATTTTTTTCATGGAGCACCCATTTCTCCCAATCATCAAAAACCATTGTCAATATTAACAAAAATCTTTTTATTTTCCTTAAAACTTGACTATTTTATTTAAATAAGTTTTTTGGTTAGTAACGGACTAGTTTGAAACTTAGTGCTTTATCACTTTACTTTAAAAATATGTCTCCTCTTGTCGAACTCCACGATGGCCGCCGTTGTTCGTGTTCCTTGTCTGTCGTTACTTGAAGTTAGCTGCAATCTAATATAAGGAACACGAACAGTAGTACCATTACAACAGAGTTGCTGTGGGCTGTGTTTCAGTGTTTTTTTATGGTGGTTATGCAGCAATAATTAGGTTGCAATATCGCAATACAATTCGATGGCGCGTGTGCCGCGTCAGCGAAAGTTGCATATGTAGAGCAACGATGTCACATGCCCAGCAACGTGAGCACAGGGTGTGCCATAGCGTAGGGTTATGTGTATTTATATGTATAAATGTATATATTTATTTATATGAACTAAACGACGGTAGGTCAATAAAATAATGTTACTGGGCCAATTCGCCCAGATATCCTAACGATATTAAAACACTACACTTGGGGAGTACACAGTTTATTTAATATAATAATTAATTCACTACTACTAATTAGATTAGCTAAGTTACAGTGCTCGCCACGAACTCTACTGCCACTGCTTTCCTTTAAAGGCGATGTCTAGCAGCAGCGTGCGGAAACACTTGCATTCCGGATCATTGGATCTGATGATCCAAAGCTTATAACTAACCTTTTGTCCAACGTTATCTACAACTGTTACATTACTATCTTGAAGTGACTTAACGGTACGCATGCAATTGTTCTCTCCGCTCTCAGCATACCTCCTTCGACCATATCGCTGTAGACTTGAATTTAATACTTGAACCATGTAAATTTGCTCTTCATTGAATTCAGACATCGGGGCCTAACAAAAATTCTTACGGTACGATTGACTGCTATGCGTTCGTAGAATGTATAAAGTGCGCAAGCTGGTTTCGAACCTGGAGTGACCAATCATATCATACTGGCTTAAAAAACATATCACACTTTTTTCAAATGAATAAAACACTATATATATTTCGAATGTGTCAACCGTTGAGAATTTTGAAATCGGTTGAAAATTGGTTTTTTAACAATAAAAAAAAAATTGTGTTACACTTGACTAGGTAAACAATCTTAGCTAGGTCGCTTGATGAGTGTATTTACTTTTTTTTTTTGTGGCACTGTGTAATCATCCGGTTTCTATAAGTTCTTCTTTCACTTTTTAATATTGCTTGTTGTCACAAATATTTGCATTGAGTTCGGCACTCCTATTTACGGGGTAGAGATCACTGTTTATCCCACTGGTCTGTGTATCGCGGATGTCATCGTCCGTCCGGATAAGTTTCGCGTCAGCGCTTACTTCGGTATCGGCATGGCTATAGACGAAATTTGCATTTGTCTTACTAGTTTGAGTATCATCGTCAGTGCTGATACATTTTGCATCAGTTAATGAGGCGCTAGCTATAACCCTATCATTTGTAACAAATTTCTCGGGGCTAACTATAAGTTGGGTTGTCGGCAAAAGGTGGGCGATATGACTTTTATTTTCCCTAGGACCCCTCGAGAGGTCAAACCCATTGATAATAGACTTTGATTGACCCAGTGGGGGAGTGAAGTGCTCCATGGAATTATTTATTGACTTTAACTCTTCTATCGTGTATTTGAATTTAAGTTTTGTTAAAAACATTTTGTTTTGTTTTAGAAAATCACGGCCTAACAACAACGGTGTGGACATATCCTCGTCATTTAGAACGTTAAGTTTTATTTTGGTAACTTTATTTTTTAAATTTACACGCCAATTTACAGTGTTTAATATATTTAAGTCTTTTCCTCCAATGCCAATATAATTCCGCGTCGGTTTTTTAAGGTGGGCGTTCACATAAGGGATGAGATACCTCCTCACAAAGCTAGCCGGACTGCCGGTATCAAACAAAGAAAGAACACTTTTAGTCACTATACTTCCTCCCGGGCTAATTTTAAAAGCAATACTTACTACATATATCTAAGTTGTCGAATCCTACTATCTCCTCAGCGTCCACGGCGTTTACGGTTCTGTTCGGCAGCGGCTTCAAGGTTTTCTTCTGGTTTGGGCATGACCGATGATCGTGACCAGTCTTCCAACAACGAAAACAGGAGTCAATTGGGCGTATCGGGTACGGGCAGTTTGGTTTGATGTGCCCCCTCTGCGAACAATTGTAGCATAGGGGCATGTCTTTTACAGCTGTTTGGGTTTTTACGTGCTGCCCGTATGTTGTTGTTTTTGCTTCGGTGGTGGTGGTGCGCTTGGTTGTTATCGGTAGTAGGTATCTTTCTTGATACCTATTTACTAAGCTCTTTAATTCCGCCAGGGTACGTACCCCCAATAAAATGTGTAAGTTACTTAATTGCCCGCTTAAGCCATCCAGTATAAAGTCGATTAATTATTTTTCTTCTACCATGCCCCTCTTCGCCAGTGCCTGCATAGTTGAAATATAAAAGTGCAGACTTTCCGTACGTCTGTCCCAGAGCCTTTCAGATAGTTTTTTGTAGATGTCGTGCTTGCTCATTACGGAGGTAAACTCCAGTAATGCCATCTTTAACGTATCCAGCGCGCATGTAGTTTCAAGAAATAATTTTGCAGTACCTCCGAGGCAGCGGCAGAGGCAGATAAGTTTGAAGCGACTATCAGCTTCCACAGAGTTCATGAACCCCTCGAAGTCAGTGAAAAAGTATTTTATTGTTAACGTGCCACCTTCGCCTTTGAATTTAGGCAAGGCGTGCTCGATGTCGCAGTAGTCGACCTTACGTGTGTTACTATTCCTTGACGAATCGGCACTTTCCAGTTGTTGAACTCTGTTCATTAGTTCGAGCAGCTCCTTCTTTCGCCGCCAGTGATCCAACTCCTGCTCTAGCTGGATGGGGCCTGGCTTATCACGATTTGACTCGTTCTTATCTGCATTTGTGGCATAGGTGTTTTTTTACCTGTAACGTTCGGGTAGTAGGGACGGCAACTGTCTGGTCGGCATTAGATTTGGCGGCAGTGGCGTCTTGGAGAGCGGCAGCGGCATTCACACCCGTGGGTGTTGGTACTTGGTCGGCAGTAGTGTTCGGCACAATAATTGTGCTTACTTCATCTGTAGTGTTGCCAAAACCCTCAAAGTCCTCGGTGTTTGGCCGAATCGCTGTCGGATACCACCGTGGCTTATAATTGTTTTACTGACACTTGTGTGCGTTTAGACATTGCCTAAGTTTCGCGACTAAAGTTTAAAAATCTTGGCTGGATCTGTATGCGAATGTTGGCGAATTTTCTCTCGAAATCATTGTTGTAACTTTTCCGACTTCTTTCGGTTTACGGTCCTCATGTAACAGAAAATGATGTTTTAAAACACATTTTACGCAACTTTTTTCAGGACTGTTGCACTTTGAGCCAAAATAATGCTCAATGCAAAGGAAGCATAGTTTAACTTTTTCTACAAATTCTTTTCTTTGTGCCGTTGGTAATGCTTTAAACTTTCTGCAGTAATTAATCTTATGCCCTGGTGGTTTACAAAACACGCAGGCTACTTTCTCAGTATTTTTTGTGCTACTGACATACTTTCTTGTAAACCTTTTTTCATTTTTTTGAAACCTATTATAAATTGAGGTTTTACTAGAAACAGCTTCTAAAGCAAGATATTGCTGTTCTAAAAAATTAAAGACTTCTTGAAGAGTTTGAATTTCTCTTGTCTTCTTTACGCTTTGCTCATATAAGCGTAGTCCATCTTTGTCAAGCTTTCTCACTATTATCCTTGCTAGAAACGGTTCAGCGTCAGAGAGATTGAGGCTTAAACCTTTTATTGCAAAAATACACTCTTTGGCTTGTTACCGGGTCGGCTTGTAAGATCTCTCAAAATGAGAGACTTGGCCTAAAGATCCGCTGGGTACGCTTGCGTGCGACAAACGGAATACGATTTACATATTCCGAACAATGCTTGAGCACAAAGTAAACTTTTAAAAGTATTTGATAATATTCGATTAATTATCAATCGCCTTTATTAGAATTTAATAAAACCAGAAAAAGAATAAAACACAATAATTTTCCTAATTGCGTTTTATTATTGAATTGAACTGTTTTAACATTTGTGTCTTACTAAACTAAAACTTAAGAGCTAATCATATAGTTGGGTAAGCTAATATGTATTTAAAAGTCAAGGTTAATAGAAACAGAAGTTCTCTTAATATATGTATGAGTAGAGCGGATATTTTTATGCAAATAAAAATACCTTTTTAGCGCATTAAATATGCTTCAAAAACCTAAAATTATGCGTTCAAATATGCATTTTAAGAAAAGACGTATTTTTGATAGAAGAAACTGCGTTTTATTCAGAGTTTATTCCAAAACAGTTAAGTATAAGATGTTGTTTTATATTTTCAAACAAAAACGATTGGCGGCGCTCTGTCAAAAGAGTTTTATAAATAGAGAAGGAGCGCTCAACATCTACAGATGTGACGGGGCAATATTTAAAAAGTGAAAGTTCTTTGAGTGTAAAATTGTTTAAGACAGGATCCGATACTGGGACTCCTTTGTTTATAACTTCATTTACTTTTTTCAGAACTTCTAAACCTTAATTTTTTTTATAACAGTGTCAAATTTCACTTTAATATCGTTCCTTTCGAGAGAATGCAACGTTTCTGAGGTTTTTTAAATGAATTTATATTTGACGATCAGAAACCTACTTGGCTTTTGATGTCTGTAAATATATATGAATATATATGAAATTAAGCCAGACTACATTGTTGCTGGCAGAAATAGACTTATTGCAAGCCTAACTATTTATTTATACAAAATGTGGAATGCCGATTATTATATTTCTTCTATTTTCCCAACAAGAGACCAATACTCAAAATATACTTGGTGTCTTGTTAGGTTTTGTGGGTTGTGGGCTATTCCATATAACTCGCGTGTTCTTTTTTTCACTTTAATTCACTTCGAAGCTGTTTAGCCGCTAGAAACGCATTTGCATAAATTTAATTCCAGCTGTTTAGCCGCTAGAAACGCATTTGCACAAACTTAATTCCAGCTGTTTTGCCGCTAGAACGAATTTTTTTTAAGATACATTTAATGTGTACTTTAATTTTATTCACTGTCCCGCCTCTAAGGCTCGTATGGACCAAAATGTATAATGTTATAAACTGAAAACCCCTTACCACTGGTGGGGGGAAGTTATTCAGCGTGTTGAAATTAAAACTCAACTTATTTGAGTGCGTTTGTAAGACGAACTGCTTTTATTAAAATATTTACAAGGTTTATATACATCTACATCATTATATATGTATATCTTCGGTAATTTGTATGGCTGATACCTTCTCATGTATATCTCTTTATCCTTAATCCTTTTTGTTGATCCTTATAGAATTTTCCATTCTTTGAATCTTAGTCAAGACTGCGCCAATTTCACGTTCCTGGAATTCTTCTGTAGAATAACAAACAAGTGAATTTTAATTTCTTTACAGTTCTTTATTTAATAATTAAAACTATTAACAAAAAACTGTGTAAAATATGTGAAGGTATACCTTACCACGCCGGTCGCCAGGTCGCCATGTAAAATATGGGAAGGTATACTTTACCGCTCCGGTCGCCAAAAAATATGTGGAGGTATATTTTCACCGCTCCAGCTGGTTGCTTTGTAAAATAATAAACTCAATGTTTCTTTTACTTAGCCAATATGGCTTCAAGCAGATTTATTTAAACTTTTATTAATTTTAGATTAAACTTTTCTAATTGAGACGCGTCAGTAACAGGTCGAGTATATGTATATAATGAGCGTAAGATGGTGGCACTGCCTATCGGCAGATGTTGGCTGCTGTCGATAATACAGTCGGTAATACAGTCGCTTAAGCCCCAAACAGATGGAAGGGCATTGCCATCATTGCTATTGGTGACTATGTAATGACACTGTGACATAGCATTACAACTGTGTTAGTATTTATTTTGTTACGGGAGCGGAACTTGAAGTATTACCTGGGGAGTTCAACCTCGCAACCATGCCACTATCAGCTTTTCACCGCTACTTCACAACCGTTCACTTCTGTCGTCAATTTAGAACTGTCGATCCTCAAACCAAACTGCCAAACTGACACCTTCTTCGTTTTACTAAATAAATTGATTGTTTATCGTTAACGTCATTTGACACTTTGTGTCGACGATTCGAAATATTTGATGTTTCTCACATCACCATGAATCAAGTTTCTTCTTTTATAAACAAGCTAAGTAGGTGTCACAAATCAAGTTCCTCAAATTTCATTTATTAAAAATCGGTGTCACTAAATTCGTGGCTGTTGACGTCGCTTACATTGTTGGCGGTGTACTAACTGTAACTGCTGTAACTATACAGGCTTTTTTTAGTTGGTCTAGTTGCTGCTCCCTCCTAGCGAGTTCTTCTACTAGGTTCACATTCAACATTTGAGTTTGGTCTTGCGCCATCATCCTTCTCCGGTCGTGTTCTTTTTGTCTCTTTGCCGCCAATTTGATGCCGCTTTGCTGCTGATTTGTGGGTGGTGGCTATAGTTAACTTATATGCACACTACACTGCCACTTTTTGTTATTGTTTTTTTTTTCTTCTTTTGGTGGACGATTTTCGAACCACGATCCTTTTATTACACTTGTTAAATCCGGTTAGGATTGGTAGAGAGAGATTTTACAACTCACGTGATTGGGAGTTTCAAGTTTCCAAAGAGAAAATATGGCAGGATGATTTCTAATTCAATGTTAACGCTGTACAATGATTTAATTAATGTAAATTCAACTTTAATCTTCTTACTAATTATTTAGTAAATGAGATCATTTTCAATTAATTCCAAAGTTAATAAGAAATATGAGATTACAAAAGAGAGAGAGGGATAACACTTATGACGATGACTGCAATTGGTGCTGGATCGTTGATTGTAGAAAAATGTTGATTGTCTGCTTCGCTGGCTGCCGAATGTTGAAAGAGGCAGATATCAGAGGCGCTCAGCGCATATATAGGCAACACTGGAAGCCGGTTCCAATGTACAGGAAAGTTCCTGGCCAGTCCATGAATACAGTCAATAAGCGAATATGAAGATAAATTGTAGGGTTGCATGGGAGGTGCGTGGTGAGCTTAAGGACGCTGTCACTTGAGCGTCACCGCGATTTAAGTAACGCAGGTCACTTAAACAACAATCACTAAAAGGACTACCGACTGCGCCAAATTTGTATATGCCGTCGCAGCTGCTTTTTCAAAATAATTAAATGACAAAGGCTGAATGTGTTTTAATTGAAACGCGACCGAATTGGACTGGATTGAACTCCAAACTGATTTTAGTCTTTATTCATTTAAATAAAGAAACTTACACTATTATTTCTTATTGCTAACTTAAGCTAAATTATAATTGCTGATTGTTGTTTTGCTAATAGAATTCTCGGAATAGTAAATTTAGTTAAAATGCAAATATGAAAATTGGGCCGGATATTGTTGTTTTTGTTTACTATTAATTTTTAAAATGAATTAAGAGAGATTTACTTTTTCATTAACGTACCCAAGATACCTGTGAGTAGTCTTCACGACTATTGTTACGTGGGGTTCTTGTTTTCACTGTACTTACATGTGTTGAAGAAATGCTGATGATGGCTTTCAATAGCACGGCCAATTGTTACCTTAGACGTTTCCCAAAAAAGTTCACCATAAAATGAAAGTTATAGCTGAAGAAAGTACTACTTATTTATTTAGTACAAGTAACACACAAAATAAATGTATTTAATAATTGCAAACTGCCACTGTTGATGATGTTGATTCTTCTTCAATCTCCAAGTATATCGTGATGTGTCTGTCACTACTTCCTAGTGATGCGTGTAGATCACTGTGATTTGTTTTAGGGTTGGAAGTACAGTGATTAACAATAGGTAGCTTCCCTGTAGCGTGTACAACCTGTTTTCCATAGACAGGTCGTGGACGTATTCTAGGTTGACCTTCATTGTATGGCTCTTCACCTTTGATAGTACCGCTGGAAGGGCCTGTGCGGTAATGGTTTCATAGCTAGATAATACTTCGCCACCAATGGTGACTGTTTCGTTATTTAATTGGATTACATAGGTGCCATTTACCGTACTCGAGGCATTGCTACTTTTGATTACTCCTTGGAAGTTTGATATAAACACAGTGTTCTCGTGTATCAGCTCTATATGTGACCCAATCTGTCCGCATTAAGCATCTTCAGGCAAGCAGAATATGCCCCTGGTAAGGTCTTAATGTTTTGAACTAGGATCAGGGCCTGTAGATCCCCGTTGAGCCCTCTAATGAATACGTCTAGTGCTCTTCGACGGTGCGCTTCTGTCAGCGCTTCAATTGTTTCACGATGCGCTTATTTTTCTGGTCTTATTGTATTTATCATTAGGGATAACTGTTTTTGTATTTGCGAATAGAAGTCTGATAATCTCTGCGACATTAACGTCAGTTGTTGTTCTAATGTTTGTATGTCCCTAATGTCTGCGTAGTGCAGCGAAAGGGTTTCTTTAATTTTCACCCTATCCGAATCGTGGATGTTTTCCCCTAATGTGTCTAAGGATGGCAGTATATATCGGCTTGTGCCGCACTATTTCATAATCTTTTATCACTAATTCTACACTATGTACCCAGGAGCCATAGTGTTCCCGAGAACCATCGAATACCTGCAGCTCCTTGACACAGTCTGGAAGCTTGGCCACTTGAGCTAGTTCACTTTCAGTTCGAGGCGTTACTAGCGGCTCGACTGGTTCTGGCCTGGTGTGCGTGGACTGCCTACGTACCTCCTGCACTTCCCTCTCAATTCGTTCCAGGTCCTGTGCAAGGCCTTGCAGAGAGTCATCTTTATTCGACGCTTCCCTCCTATTGAGGCGCTTCTCAAACTTCTTTACTTTAGCGAGGTACCTCGGCGTGTCCAAAACTAAATGTTTTTTTTTCCTAAAAAGAAACTTTCACACGCATTCAAATTTTAATAAAATTTTTTAATTTATTTTTTTATTTTCATTTCATTTTTTTCTATCTTTCCAATTGCTTTTGTCACGTACACAAATTTGAATGTATTTTTTTATTTCTCGAACTGCTTTTATTGCACAAAAACTTTAGTATTATTATTTTTTTCTTTTTCCACAAGCCACTTCGCACCGACTGCTCGACCGCCACTTAAGCCCTTAATGAACGTGGTTTCTAAAAAATTAAAGTTGCGGTGAACTAACTGTTCACCGAAATCACTAAAACACAAATTGAATTGGCTGCTTATTCGCTTATTCCGGTCAAAACTGAAACTGATTCTTACAATTCAACTTTCTTACCAACTAATTTCTTAAACTAAGCTAATCGCTAACGTTACTGTACTGAATATTGTTATTGATCGCTTGCGCGAGTTATATTTACCTCACGGGGGTAAACTGGGGCAGGAGGAAGTTTTATTACACCACCAGGCACACCCTTTTTCGACTTTAAATAATAAGACGAACAACGTTTTATTTTAAAATATGTTTACACTTTATTTAATCTAAAGGTTTAAATCTTATTGGAAATAGGCGTTTAATTCTTATCGGAACTCGACCGATATATAACTGGGTCGACGGAGGGATTAGCAGGAACTGCTTCACAATATTTAACTCCGTCTTCTCTTAACTACAACATATTATGACTGGGAAAAAGTTATATGTATTACAAATATAATGTGTTCACCTACCTATGGTGTTTATGTGAATCTTATAGTCTCTGACGTATTGTATGTTAACACCCAGTACACTTCGCTCCAGACTGGTCACTATATCGATTTTTAATGAAATCATCTTATTTTTGACTAGCTGGGAAATTCTAGATTTTATTTGTTTGCTTGTTTTGTCAAGAACAGACACTATATTTTTTGAGTTTATGTTTGTATGAAATTTTTGCTCATAGGGTTCCAAAAGCTTTTTAAAATAGTCCTTATCATCGAATATTCTGAAAGGGATATTTTTTCTCGTTACCAATCCTACGCAGCATCTCAAAAATCCTGCCTTGTGAGCAATTCAATTTGGTAACCGTTCTCTGTTGACCACTATCATTACATACTTTCACATACATACGTCATTATCATCCAGTATATGAGTTTTGTGAACAAGCTCGTAATGTCTCCTAATATTTGCTGCCAGTTTTCCACTTAATTCGCGTTTACAGCTTTTTATCAAACATGTGCTTTTTTTTAGTACTTTCATCGTATTTAACGTATTCATCTACTTTAATTTTTATTTATTTATTTAACAATATGTATCCTTAAGTCTAAAACTTAAAGTAACATAATGGAGAGCTATGGCAGCTATGGCCTTCAGCTCAGTCTTGCTTAGTTAGCTTATTTTCATACATTGTTCGTTTTTTTTTTTTTATATATTTGGATAATAATAATAGTAATGATAGTAATAATAATAATATTTGTTTGAATGGAATGTGTGGTATTATATTTCGTAGAGTAGTTTAGTTATTTTAAGAAATTGCATAATTTTCTGTTGATTTTATGGCTTATCATCGTGGAGTATATCCAGTGGATTTTCATTTTGAAAGGTTATTTGGCGTGCATGGTTAAGGCTATTACAGTGTGCTAGGATGTGTTCGATGGATAATTCTATATTTGAATTGCAGCGGTGGCATTGTTTTGAGTATGTTTTGTCCAGGTAGTGTTTGTGAGTAAGATTGGAGTGTCCGCTACGGATTCTAATGAGTTTAGTTTCCTCGAATATTGTTAGTTTGCGGGGGCTTGTTTTGTTTAGGGTGTGGAAGATTGTGGTCTGTTTGGTGTTGTTTTTCCTGTAAAAGTTGGAGGTTTTGTTTAGTACTGCTAAATTTTTATTGTGTAGTGCGAGTTTGCAGAACTGAGCTATGTCTGATTGTATGGTGCCCGTTTTCACTTTAATTTTTCGGTTGGACATGAAGTTTTTTATATAGTTTGTTATCTTGGGGCCTAGACCCCATTCAGTTAGTTGGTCTATTATGGTATGAATACCGATTTTATCAAATGCTTTCGCAAAAACGAGCGAAAGTACCGATATGTGTCTTTTCCTACTAAGGGATTCTGTTATCAGGTAGTCTACATATATTAGACTGTCTGTAACAGATTTTCCCTTTAGGAAGCCCATTTGGTTGTTGTTTATGAGGTCGTTTGATGTAATGTACCACCATAGTCTGTTGGCCATAATCTTGTCCATCACTTTAGAGAAGCAGGGGTTTAGGGATATTGGTCTGTAGTTTTGGATGTTGGTTTTGTCTGTGTTAGGTTTTGGTATTGGAATGACGGTACTAATTTTATAAAGTTGATATGTAGTTATTAAATATGTTATTGTAGTGCTTGATTAGTCTTTGTTTAAATTTCAAGGAGGCGTTTTTAATCATTGGGTAGTTTATTTTGTCGTGTCCGGGGGTTTGTCCTTTGAGGGAGCTTATTGCGTTGTGAAATTCTAAGAAATTGATGTCTTTTTCTAGTTCTAACGATCTAGGGTTGGGTATTTGGTTTAGTTTAAAAGTTTTTAGAGTTTTGTTTTTTGCTGTTCGGAATTTTTTGTGAACTTTGAGTCTTTGGACTCTTTTGACCAAAATTTTGCAAACGATTCAGCTATTTCTTTTTGTCTGTTATGTTTTCAGGGTTTTTAATTAGTGAAGTTAAAAAGGTGTAGTTGTTCAAATAGCCTTTCATGTTCCATTGGAAGATACTAAGAGCCATAGTTATATGCAAAAAAAAAAATGAGAAGGAATGGATGAGGAATAATTTTGAATTTAAGGTAACTTATTATATGTATATAGTACAACAGTAGTGGCTTAAATCTGTTGTGTATTTGCAGTATTATTATTCTACAATTGTTCAAGCGATTTTTTATCAAGATAACTATAACTTAAATTTAAAAGGCAAAATTTTGGATTAAACTCGGTCATTGGCCGACTTGGACTGACAATCGTATGAAGTGCAAATTTTTCAAGTGCACCGGAAATATATGAACACTTCGAAAAAAAAGTAGTGTGTCACTATGTTATAAAGAGCCGATAATTGCTTCACAAATTTTTAAGTTAAATAGTTTTCATGACATAAGAGCTTCCCTATCATCTATTGCTTCTCTTCTATTTTTTAGTTTTTTAGCTTTTAGCTTTTCTGATATTTTAAGTTGTGTTTTTTGTCTATTGGTTAAATTTTTAGGATAAATAACTAACTTGCTTTGCTTCTTTTTTGTTGCTGCAGTATCATTGTTGGCATCTCCGGGTGTTTGGCTGTGGTGTGTGAATGGATCCAATGTGGTAACAGATGAAGTTGATGTTGTTGTTGGTTCTATGTTGTCTACGTCTTCGTATGGGATTGTTCCTCTCCGCTGTGTATATGTAGCTGTTGTGTCGGATACTTGGCCGTTAGTGTTGTTATTGTGTTGACTGCGTGAGGTTTCGTATTGCTGATGGTTTTTGTTGTATATGTTTATTGCGGTTGCGTGATCTGTTTTGTGTTGTGTTTTAATTTTTTGTAACTCCCTTTGTTTGATGAAAATAGGACAGGACTTTTCGTAGGCGCTGTGATCTTGGAAGTCTGGGATGTTGAAATGCTTACAGTTTATGCATGTTTTTTGTCTTACGCATGACCCATTTTCTAGCTCGTCCGTGTGGTAGGTTTCTCCGCAGTTGCCGCATAGTTTTTGGTTGGCACAGGTCTTTGCAATGTGTCCAAATTGATAGCAATTGTTGCAGCGTAATGGTAACGGGATATACGGTTTAGTCTTTGCTGTGTTGTATCCTATGTTTATAAAATCTGGTATAGTCTGCGAGGTGAAAGTTAAGATAATTAGGCCTGTTTCTTTTAATTCACTCCCGGTTTTTTTGAGGATTTTTTTTACTTCGGTTATTCCTTGCGACTGGAGTTCGATAAGTATAATGTCTTCTGTAATATTCCGGAGTTCATTGCTATAAATGACACCTTTGCTGGAGTTTAGCTGTTTGTGTAGGGATACATTGACCGGTGTTTCAATTTGCGCACATGTTCTCATGGAAGTGAGGTTAATTAGTCTTTGTGTCTGTGTGGCGTTTTTGGTTTTTACGAGCAAAGATCCGTTTTTGAGTTTTTTGGCAAATTCTACTTCGCTATTGCAAGTTTTGTCCATTTCTTTTTTGATTAAAAATGGTGATACGTTTGCAAATGTTTGGTTATCGCTTCTAGTTATAACTAGAAAGGAATTTTCATTATTGCAGCTGTTGTGCCTTTCGGGTTGCCCCATTGTTTTGCTTGTTATTTATGACGTGGGATTTGACAGATAATAATAAGTTTGTTGGTGTGTGTAATTTGCTTTGCTGTATTTGTAGTTTGGTATTTTGCTTTTGCTTGTTTACGCTTAAAGCACGTCCGTTTCGAGTGAATGCTCGGTGTATACTGTCATCTACTTTAAACTTTCTTCCTTTTAGTTGAAATTGGCTAGTTATAGTAAACCGTTTTTATCGCTCAATGTTGTTTTTGATTCTGAAACATGAAAACACGGAGAGCATCCTCTCGATATTTACTATTGAGTGACTCTATAAGGGTGGCATTTCCACCTTGAGTCATGATTGTTTTGTTTATAATGAGTGTCAATTTCTTTTCTACAACATCGTACAACGCGACTACTGATGGCTTACCCTGCCTTAAGGTAGACAGCTCCTGCTCTATCATATGGATAGGCCGCTTATCTAACCGTGCAATGATTGCTTTGAAATTGAGTACTGTGTTAAAGGACGAAAGGACACTGTCCGCCGCCCCTACCACTATATTTCTTATGATGCCCACTGCCTGGTAGTGCCTGGAACTACCTTGATATCCGTCGAATACCTTATATGCAGTGTGCGCCGCCTTGAATTCCGGCATGGTTTTTACCAGATCCAAGGATTCTTCACACAGTACATTTGGTTCGATTCTAACTGGTTCATATTGAACCACCTGGGTTGTAGTTTCAATCCTAGCTAACCTGCTTGTTAGTTCGTCTATGCGGGTTTTAAATTCGTGCCTAGAGTGTTCGGTCGCCGTACGGATTGCTGTATTTAGAAGGGCCTGGATAGTCTGGGGGTCCATCGTTTTGAATTTAAGAAATCTCTAATTTTGTATTTGTAATTGTATTTATTTGAGTAGTTTATCAAATTATCTGATTCAAATACTATATTACTCTTTTTATAAAATCTCGAATGGGCTTCTAAGATTTTTATAATAGTGGCTGCTAAACTTTCTACTTACATAAATATTCATATGTTAAGTTCCTCTTAGTCTTCGGTGGATGATTGATGCTTGATTATTGACCCTCGTGCCTTGCAATTTCTTGATGATTTACTGATTATTTTATTGTGGTGGCTAATGTTCTTGTCTACTGATTTCGCCAAATTTTTTTTAATGTTTGGCAGTTTAATAAAATAGCACTTCTTTGCTCTCAGCAATAGCTGTGTCTCCGCATTACTAAGATTTTCACTAAAAGTTTAAAAATAATAATTTATACAATTATTATTAACATAATTTAACTAAATTTCAATACAAAAATTAAAATAAAACAGTTTTGCACTTACTTTTCGTCAGACATCGTTAAATCGTGATCAAAAGCAACTAAAATTTCTTTGATGCGAGTGATGAGCGACTCTTGATAGAAGTGTTGCATTTTAGAACGTTTGATTATTGCAGTGCTGCCATATTGGCATTTCTGAACGTTCTGCTTGTGATGCAATTGCAGTTTGCGCGTCTTGATGCATTCACGAACACAGCCTACCTACACTGAATTGCCCTAACTTTAGTTACTTCACGTTGTTAGCCGCGTGACTTCTTAGTTGCTTGCACTAGAAACTTTTAAATCAATTCCATTTGTAGTCTTGCGCTTAGTTTGTTGTTGTCGCGCGAGTTACGTCTGCTTGGATAGTCAGACGCTGGGCAGGGTACTTACGTTCTTTTTTCTTATTTCGGATTTAGGTTTTTATTCAAAATAATCTTGTTTTAACTTTTTTAATTCTATTTCATTTTATTTATTTCATAATTTCAGGAGAGGCATGAATTGCCGCTTCAGGCTCGGAGTGACAACTGACTTTTTGACTTCTTAAAATCTATCGCTTAACCTAAGCTTATACAAAATCTTAAAATGTACATATGTACCTATTCTATTTACCCTACTCAGCATCCCACACATTCCCACTTATTTACTTGGCTGCAACATAGTTGCGGCCATCGTTATTTGTTTATTGTACTTTGTTGGTTCTCTTATTTCATTCAAGAATCTTTTGGATTCCTGAATTGGACACCAATAAGTATGTTAATTTGTATATATTATTGCATTTGTATGGTTCTCAAGTGGAACCATAGGCAAGGCTTAATCTTGCTGGTTAATGTGTGGGTGATATTATGCGGAGTGCTGAGTGAGCATAACTATATTTATTTTAGGCCAATAAGTGTATCTCAAAATACACTTATTTTCCCTTTTTCCTCAACCCGAACGGCATAGGGGGCATTCCACATAACTCGCGCAAGGTAAAAAGTGTTCGATCAGCATAATGGCCGGAAGCACAATTATTGCGATATTGAATTATTATTTGGAGTTGATGTGCAAAGCTGCAGACGCACCGTCAGCAGATTCTGTGCAAGTGATATTTTGGCCGGATGGTTTGTTACCTGTGTTAACTTATATAATAATCAGGGTTGTAAAAGAATACACTCATATGCGAATTAAATCAGTTGAAGTCTTATTCAATGACTTCAAATTTCAAATGCATTCATTGACTCCACTTTTGAATAAAGAATAAAAAAAATGAAGTCTGAAGTCTTTTTGAAGACATGACTTTGAAGTCATTTTGTGAAGTCATTTTTCCGTGAAGTCATTAACTATTTGCTAGAAAAAATTATATAACCTACTTATAATGATCCATAATAACCACTTTATTTTAAATATATAAAAATCACGTGTCACATGTTCGATCAGGGTGAGCTCCTAAACTACTCAACCGATTTTAATGAAATTTGCACAGCATCTACAGTTTGATCCAACTTGAAAGATAGGATACCTTATATCTCAAGGATGAGTGGAAATCGGTAAAAAACCATAGATTTTTTTGTTTACACAGCCACAAATTATAAACGGATCCACCGATTAGAATGAAACTTACTTGAAGTTAAACTTTGAAATATTTACTTTCGTTCTGCATCAAAAAAAATAGTTGATTCATATATTATTTAACCAAAATTGTTTAAACAATAGGAGCACCTTTTCTAAAAAAAGCTGTTTGTGTGTTTGTTCGCTGTCAACCAAATGAATCGATTTAAGTTAAGCGACGCTCGGTAGCGGTACTTCGCTTCGTACATACATACATATGTATGTATGGATGACGCTTTAAATAAAAACAAAATTAACATACATATGTACATACGTTTTCGTGTTGCTGAGGGATAAGTAAAAATCAAATACATATATGTACATATTTTGTAGTGAACGCATTTTGTGAAACCCCGTTATTCGTATTTTTACAATTGCTTCATTGTTCAAAAATATTTAATTAAAATATATACATGTAAGTATTATTATTATGTAATATACTAATTTGTTCCAAACTTGAACACAAAAAATAAAAAAAATTTTAATAACATATTTCTTTTGTATTAATTTTTCCTCAACGGTGCATTTGGAAATTCATATCAACGGTGATAGGAAATCTTTCAAGGAGGTCGCCATGCTTTCTTACAATTAGCATTTGGGTAAAATAACACGGTGGTCCCCATGACTGGTGTTCTCCTACCGTTTACTCCCATGTAATATAACAAGAACCTTAGCCACAGCAACGCGTGGCCGGGTCTGCTAGTTTTAAATATAAACAAATTATTAACCAAATATAAACAAAGGGGCTTATAGTGAATTATTAACTTTTAAAAGCAACAGCTTTTCGAATGTTTCATCTGATAGACGTCCTCGACGTGGTGCATTAAGTATTGAGGTAAACGAAAATAGTCTCTCTACGGCGGCTGAAGTTGGCAGAGGTGCCTTGTATTTAATGTACGTAATGTATTTTAATAGTAGGATATCGGTGTATGATGGTTGTATTCGGAGACTTATTCCTTATATTTAACCGCATCATAATCGTCATCTAGTGCCGCAATTGTTCTTTTCGGGCAATCTCTGTGTATATAGTCCTTCGGGCCGCATCTAAAGCAGGTTCCTGGTGCGCGTCTTTTTTCTTTGGAGTCTTTGGAGTAGTGTCCATATCTGGAGCAGTTATAGCATCTTACCATTATTGTACTGTTCGGCGCGGCAGTGGTTTTTCTCTCTTTGGATGCTATATATCACTCGTACTGAGGGATACGTTTTTTAAAATTCTCGAGTGAAGTTACTCCTCCGAACACCATCGACCTTGCGCTTGAGTCCTTCAACCCGTCGATGATCATCTCGACGAGCTCATGTTCTTCGATGGGCGCCGACTTAGCAAGTTCTTGCATTGAAAGCACGTAGTGTGTGATGCTTTCAGTTTTGTTCCACATTCGTGTTTCGAGCTGCCGGAAAATTTCCTTTACGCTCAGTTGCCTTTTGAACTCCTTTATGACTGCCGCCTTAAAGCTGGACCAATTGTTGACGTCCCTTATACGACACAATATTTGCGCACTTCCCGTTAGGAGGCGCCTGGCCATTAAAAATTTGGCTTCGTCATTATAGCCGTATGACATGGTCCCGTCGTCAAACTCATCCAGCCACTTTGTAACATCTTCTTTTCCATCACCACTAAATGTACGGAAGGATTTTTGGGTTTCGCTTAAGTTTGTCGGAAAGTTGCATGTTGTTGTGCCCGCCTCTAGCCGCTGTATTTCAACTTTCAGCGGAAGAATGTGCAATTTTATCTCTAACTGTGGTTGCCACAGGTCTTTGCTATGTGCCCAAATTGGTAGCAATTGTTGCAGCGTAATGGTAACGGGATATGTATATGGTTTAGTCTTTGCTGTGTTGTATCCTATGTTTACAGATTCCGGTATAGTCTGCGAGGTGAAAGTTCAAATAATTAGGCCTGTTTCTTTTAATTCACTCCCGCTTTTTTTGAGGATTTTTTTACTTCTGTTATTCCTTGCGACTGGAGTTCAATAAGTATAATGCCTTCGGTTATATTCCGCAATTCATTGCTATAAATGACACCTTTGCTGGAGTTTAGCTGCTTGTGTAGGGACACCTTGACAGTTTCGATTTGTGCACATGTTCTCATGGAAGTGAGGTTAATTAATCTTTGTGTCTGTGTGGCGTTTTTGGTTTTGACGAGCAAAGATCTGTTTCTAAGTTTTTTGGCGAATTCTACTTCGCTACTACAAGTCGTGTCTATTTCTTTTTTGATCAAAAATGGTGATACATTTATAAATGCTTGATTATCATTTCTAGTTATAACTAGAAAAGTATGTTCATTATTGCAGTTGTTGTGCTTTTCGGGTTGCCCCATTGCTTTGATTGTTATTTATGACGTGGCAATAAGAACGTGGGATTTGACAGTTAATAAATTTGTTGGTATGTGTAACTTACTTCGCTGTAAATGTAGTTTGGTAGTTTGTTTTTACTTGTTTACGCTTAGAACACGTCCGTTTCGAGTGAATGCTCGGTGTATACTGTATTTTTACAGAATTTGGTTTTAACTGTCCTAACAGAGCTTCAATCATCAAAACATCAGATCCATCATCCAAACTATCAATTTTGAATTTATCATAGTTTTTTGTGATATATGAAATTGATGAGTTAAATAAATTTTGTTTTTCTTCATTCAATAAACCCTCCAAATATGTTAAATTTGTAATATGAAAATAAAATATTAATACATAATTTTGTCTGGTGTAATCCACAATGTCAGCAGCCATCAGGCCGAACAGGGATGCAATTATAACAAATATCATATTGGATATCGTATCCTTAGCCTGTTGTTTCTTATATCTAGGTTTAAGTTTATTCCTCTCTCCTATGACCTTTTCGTAAATAATTTGGCCGGGATAATATTGTTTGCCTATTATATTTTTATTATGGGTCGTAAGCATTTTATCTTGTGCTTGCTTTAATATAATTGTTAAATTCTCGTGTCTTACCTTGTTATAAAGGGCTTCATTTGGTTTAAGATTTGTAACTAAATGTATTGTTATATTATATTGTTGTGCTGCTCTAAGGATTGTTTCCAAATCACTAACTATATTATATTCCTCCTTTATACATCTAGCTAACTATTTAAATTATAGTCGAATGGACCCATAATATTACAACACATGCAAGTAAAACAAAGTTTTTTTTTGGTCAAATGAATAACTTCCTTTATTAAAACGAAATATGCAAAAATTCTTTTATTCATCATGAAAGTTTATATTTATACTTTTTTCTATTAACTCTTCACCATTCCTCTTCCTAAAAAAAATCAGATTCCAAGTTATCTTTTTTTATAGAAATGGGTCTTACCCCAAACAAAGTTATTATGCAATAATATTAATAATTGAATATCCATTTATTCCTTTAACTCTTTTATAAATGGCTAATTCGTTTTTATTTTCAAATATTCCCTGCTTTATGTAGCAAGAAGTTGCTCCTGTATCGTCCGTTTTTGCAAATACGCGCTTTTCTAATTGGCGGAACACCTCCCTTACGCTCAACGGTATACGGAACTCGTTAGTTAAAATTTGTTTGAGGTTATCCCATGTGCTCACCGAACTTATACGGCAGTTAGTAGACGTCGAGCGATAAGAAATTTTGCCTCTTCGTCGTAACCGTAGGCTAGCATTCCGTCATCGAATTCAGCTATCCATTTGGTTATATCAAATTTATCGTCGACACTAAATGTTCGGAAGGCTTTTTCAACCTTGGTCAAGTTAATTGGCGTGCTCGGGAGTTTAGGAAGTTTCGGAAGGTTTTTCAAATTATTAATTGATTTGCTTGCTTCTAGCTTTTCAATTTCGGCTTCTAATTGTAGAATTTTTAGACGCGTTTCTAACTGCTTTTCGATGTCCGTTAAGCGGTTTGCAGCGGAGTCTGCGTCAGCATTCGCAGTCAACGTCGCGGTCGGTGTGCCAATGTTCGCAGTCGCTACGCCAGTTTTCGTAGTCGCTCCCGCATTTTCAGGTAGCACTGCAGCTTCGTCGTTACGCTGCTCTGCTGGTGTCGTGGGCAAGTCGAACGACCCAGTTACTTGCGGTGTATCTGGAGTACCGCAATTTTCCGCTGCCGTTATGTGCACTTCATCGCGCTGTTGCTCGCGAACGCCAATGGCTGATGCTAATAGTGTACGCAGCTGGCTTAGCGTTGTTGTTGCTGGAAAGCTGATGCCCATGTCGCTGAGGGCTGTTGCAATTTGCTCTTTCTGCATTTTGTTCACTTGCATCAATTTATTTTAACTTTTAAAAATTTTCGTTACCACACCTGACGCTAAAGCAAAAGACACCTTTCGTTGTTGCCGACTCAATCTATAATGACCGCTTGTCTATTTATTCGTCCTCGTGTATACATATCAGGGTTGGGTTTTTCGATACAATTGTACTTTTTCGATACAATTTGCCTCAAGAAAGTACTGAAGTACTACGCTGTCGCATTTGGTACAATTTCGCCTATATACTAGACCAATCTCTCACTTACTTCCTTAAAATAGCCATCTAACCGCCTAGGCGATTTCATAATCAGTGAAAATAAATTTGTGGGTAGAAGGCGATCATTCCATTTGACAGCTTACAATATTATTTCTAATTTAGTAATTGAAGTGGTAGCGGTAGCTTTTCGTGGTAAATAGTTTACATTTACGAAATGAACAGTTGCGACTGTGTAGATTATCAATATCTGGGTGATTTGGTGAAAATGATTTAGTGTGTCGGCGAATATCAACTTACATTGGAATAGATACATAGTTTATCATTAAGTTGGATATCTTTTTTTTTAAATGAACTTAATAGTAAAGTCTATTTTGGGCAGAACGAAGTTTGCCGGGTCAGCTAGTATGTAATAATAATATGTTACACGTATGAGGAAAGAATATTTATGTCTTTCAAAAACTTTTATTGAACTAAGAAAAATATTTCCATATAAATAAAAAGAAAAACTGATTTCAAATGTATTTTTATTTCGGTACTAAAAAAAAAAGTAAATGAGTAATAGGGCAATATATGCGAATCCATACAAAATAAAATTCGGTACAATTTGAACGAAAAAAGTACGATTTTTGAGTAGACATAGTACAATTCATGAAATATCATTTCCCAACCCTGATACATATCATTATTGTCAATCATGACATCAATCATCAGTTTGCCAGATCAATACATATATGAGTACTTTATAATGACTCATTGTATGACTTATTATACTACAAGAGCTTTAAATTTTTTATTTATTCTGTAATCGCAGACTGAGATGTAAGGGAGGCTATCCTCTCTTCTTCTAAAAAATAATACTGATTTAAATTATTTATTCGTTGATTTTTTCCTGTGGCCCTCCTTTTTACTCCCTGTGAATTTTGGGTTTGAGGGCTGTTCACATAAGTGTTTGTATTATTTACTGCAGGTTTTGCATTTTGATTAAAAAAATTAGTTTTGTGTTGCCCTCTGGCCATGGTACAATCAACAGGTAGACGCATCAGAGTTGCATTTTTTATTGTTTGTCATTCGAAGTGGTTTTCCGATTGTCAATGTCTGTTTATATTTTTGTTTTGTTTACATTGAGCAGTAATTTTCTAATTTATATTTTTTCGGTTTATTGCAATAAAATACAATTCACAAAAGTGTTTGTGGAATGAGAAAAAGATGTTCACAAGTGAAACGATCGGGAAAAGTTATTTTACAGTTCTCAAAAGGAAGTTGGACTTGGAAAAAGCCTTTCTCTAAGAAGCTTCAGGTTCTAACTAAAAAGATTTCCGATTTTGGTGAAGCACTCAATCTATCACATCTCTATAATTCATATATCACAGCCAGACTTCTAAAACTAACCACGGAACTCGCAAAATAATATAAATTTGCTGCAAAAGCATTAATTTTCATTTCTTATATTTTTGTGCACATGTAAACAATAACAAAATGTCAACTTCTTATATGAAAGCTGAGTAACGTTGGGTGCCTTAGCGTTGTTGCGTTGATGTCGCTGTACCATGTATAAAACCATTGAAAATTTATAAATAATATTTGAATAATTTATTTTTGTTTTAAACGATGAAAAAGTTTGGCTTTGAGCTCGGTGTCTCCTAAACAGGAGCAAAAATGGTTTTTCTTCTTTATTTTAAGATTGGTGGTGCTTTGTTCTGACCAAAAATACAATTGAGCAGTGCCAAAATAATACTATGCTCAATTGCGCTAACACATTGCGCTGATACCGGCAATGCGATTTATTCATGGTATCAGCGCAGCAAACATAGGTTCAGAATTTTTATATTTATTTTGTTGATCAACCACCCGATTCCTTGGGAAATTGTTGACCTGAGTTCCTTTTTGAGGAAATCGTAAATTATTATTAGGAAAGGCTTGTTTAGCCTTAGCAGTTTCGTTTGCAAAATTGTGTGCAAAACGAATTCGTTGGTTATTGGATTCCAATTCCTCAGTCTTGGCTAAAGCATCAGGTAAGTCCTGTGGACTCAAAGAGAATATAATATCTCTTAATGGCAAATTCAAGCCAGTGATAAATATTCTAAGGGCATGATCCCTATTTTTATACCTTTCATGAACATGAAATGGTATTATAACTTTGGTCCGATGTTTGTAAGTATGAGAAGAAGAAGAGATAGACCCACTATTAAGTATACCGAAATGATCAGGGCGATGAGGCGAGTTGATTTAGCCATGTCCGTCTGTCCGTCCGTCCGTCCGTCCGTCCGTCCGTCCGTCTGTTTGAACGCAAACTAGTCCCTCAGTTTTTGAGATATCTCGATGAAATTTTGCAGGCAGGCGCCATTTTGCATAGGATTAATCATTTGTCGGAACCAGCAAGATCGGACCGATAGAAGGCATAGCTCCCATACAATCGATTGTTCCGATAAATGGGTTTAGGCCTATAACTCTTGCAATTCAAAAGCTAGGAACGTAAAATTTTGCAAGTTTAGTACAAATTGTATTTGAAACGTGTGTAGTGAAAATGACTCAGATCGGACCAACATGACATATAGCTCCCATATAATCGATAGTTTCGATAAATGGGTTTTGGGCTATAATTTTTGCAGTTAAAAAGCTAGGAACGTTAAACTTTGCACGTTTGCTACATATTATACATGTAACATATGTAGGCAAAATCAGCCAGATCGGACCAACATAACGTATAGCTCCCATACAATCGATTGTTCCGATAAGTGTGGTTTAGCATTCATGAAAGGTATAAAGCCTTCGGCACAGCCGAAGACAGCCCTTTCCTTACTTGTTCTTATTGAGTTCCTTAGTAATTTCCGCTGTATTACCATGGGTCATTACGGTTTTGTTTATCAAGAGAGTTAACTTTTTGTTAACAAAATTATAATACTCGACTACGGACATTGAGCCCTGTCGCAAGACACTCAATTCCTGTTCGATAATGTGAATTGGACTTGTGTCCGAATATGCGAAATCCAAACGTGCGATTATCGCATCAAAATTCAAAACAGTGCCATGATTAGTAGGGACATCATTGGCATCATTGGTTATCTTATTTCTAAGTATTGTTAAAGCAGCAAAATACTTCCTGCTTTTTCTGACATAAAGGCTCATAGCGTTATGAGCCGCTTCACGCCAGCTAACATACGCGAAAATTCTGGTAAGGACTTAATAACGTCCAGAGACACCTGACACTGAACACTCTCGTCAATTATTTCGGTCATATAATCCGTAGAACTATTAGTATTAGTATCTAATTGGGACCTCAATTGGTCAATTTCCTGTGTCAATTGAATATTGCTGTCAGCGATCAATCTAGTGATCAAATCGACAGTTAATGCTTCCGCCATTTTTACTTAAATTTTTGTATTATTTAGTTATTTATTCAATATTCTTTAATTAATTATCTTTAGTTTTTTTCTCTATTTGAAGTTCCGCCAAAACTTCATTCAACCCACCAAAATCCTCCGAAACCGGAGTATTACTTCTGTTTGAATGAGAAGGATTACTTCTTTGAAACAAATCTAATGTTTCCAAAATTTCATTTATTACGTTATCTATTTCTTCTTCACAAAGATCGAAATCAATATGCAAATCCCCGAAATGGGTCATTTTAAATCAATGCAATTTCAGATTTGACGTTTTACACACGCTCTACTACCTTCTAATTATTATTTATTTCATCAATAAAAATATTTTCACAAAAAATTCCTCACATATGTAATTTAATTTTCCTGATTTTGTTCTGATGTACGGCTCTCAGCTGGAACCAAGGGTGGCATCGGAAAACATTCCTGTGACCAATAATGATCCCCACAGCGTTGACACACCCTACTGGTTGGCTGTCGGCATACCAAGCAACAACCCGTCGGATTTGGTGAAGGCATACCAAATATAATATCTTCTTAATACTTGAATCAAAGCAAATTCAACAAGGTAGAATTGAAAATTTGTTTAATATACGTTTACTTGGATAATGTTTTTAATGACTTTTTATTAGTAAATTTTTATGATAACAATTTTTAAACCCTTTTTTTTTTGAGTTTTTTCTGTAATACTCGACACTCGCGAACTAGGGTACTTGTACTTTTCCCCTTTTTTCGTAACGAGTGAATCGTGCCCCACGTTGGGCGCCACTTAAGGCTTAGCTTGCGGGCTAAGTCTTTTTATAAAGTTATTTTTATTTTACTTCACTCTTAGCGAAGAAATCCGAAAATGAAACCGCGGTATTTGCTAGTAACTTTCAAACTGACTTCGTTATTCATAATTAGGATTATTTATAGATTTACAAATTGCTTACTTAAATCCTATTTCATCATATGATGAAATACCTTTAGCCTTGAAATGGCTTGGCCTTGAAATGAAGATATCAATATCATCAATAACTGTATTGCATCCGCAAAGATGCAACTGCAGAAACAAAGAATGAGTTTGTTATTTTAGCTGAAATAACAAACGGTTAATTTACACTTTGAGTTGAGCTTGCAACAAGAGTTTCAAGAAAGAACAATTTTTGTTTACAATTATTATCATTTTACGTAGCGGTATTTAGTGCAATATATTTGCGCAAAGTTGCGTTCCTTAACATCGTCTCAAAATGATTCCAAAAAAAGTCCCGAAAAAGTGCCAAAACTATCCCGAAAGTTTCCAAAAATCCCGAAATGGTTCCGAAGTAATCTCGAACGTATCCCTGAACATGAACAACAAAACGATTATCCAGGCACATGTACATACATCTGGGGGGTTACTCTGTATTGCGATACGAAAGTGAATGCGATGCGAAAATCAAATGCGATGCGATAACCAAATGGTACTCTGTATTGCTTTCGCATTGCGAACAGTGTTGCTTGCTTTCGCTTTTAGCTGTTTTCATGTTTAGGTAGGCATTACTGCCAAAAATATCAACGAATGTAAGAGCAAAAGAAATAAAAAAATAATTTGACAACTCTGTGTTTGTTTACTTCTAAAGTTGTGTGTTTATTAGTTTGAGAGTTTCAATAGCAAGTTTTTAATAAAACTCGAAGAAATAAATTAAGTTTGTTTAAAATGGATTCTGTGGCACCTTGGGAAGACAAAAATGAGCGTCTTGATAGGAGAATCATTCGGGATAGTTCCAATATAATGAGCCTAAGTGATAAGTGATGAGCCTAAGTGATTAAGCTGCGACGTCGCCCTCTTCCACAAATTTGTTGCAGTGTTTCTTCCACTGGCAGACTTAAGCAATCCCTTGGATAGGTCGGGATGCGCCTGGACAAGGAGCTCAAATTGTTTTGGCTGCGTGTGCTTCATTTTGGTTTTTTCCCTAAAAAATTAACAATATAATCATTACAATTCATTATTTTTGTTAAATAACTACTTACATTTTATGGCGGTGCGATTTCTTTTTGCTGTAACAAAGGAAATTACCATTGAAGTTATAAATAAACATAAAACATAGCTAAATTAAAATATTTGTTTGTAAAAACTTACCTATTTTGGCGGTGCGGCTGATTTTCTTTAAATTTGTTCGCGGTGCTACTGCTTTTTGTTGTAGCAAAGAAAATTAGCATTCGTCAAGCATTTGACATTTGCTTTTGCGATACAGAGTGCCGCGACTTCGAAAGGGTAAAATTGAATGCGAAAGGGAAAAGGCAATTGCGAAAATGTCAATTTCAGTAGCAAATGCCGAGTTACAGAGTGCCGTGACAGCAAATGCTAAAAAAAATGTCTTTCGCATCGCGATACAGAGTAACCCCCCTGGTATATGTGAACATTCGAGCATGTGTTCGGGTATACGAATGATGGGATTTTTTATATGCGTTCGTATTGGCGAACAGGAATGCAAATATATTTTTTTATTGTTCAGCTGCACAAATAAGAGCGAACGAGAGTGAACATTTCCGAACCCTGCGTGGGTTGCCGGAAACTTCCTATTGAGGTATCCACGTCCTTTGGTGTCGGGTTTGATCTTTCCATGTGGCGAATAGGTTGACCTCCTGGTTAATACTTCCGTTCGTTTTGTGGGTGTTTGCCTTTTATATCAATTTCACATTTAGTCATTGCTAAATTAAAGATTTGACAGATCTTGCGGTGGAATTCGGATAGCGCCTGTCTTCCTTGTATTTGTCTTTTCATTTCCGTCGGCTTGACCATCGTATTTGCTACATGTTATTGGTACGGTCAAGTCGTACAATACGTTGGTCCACTTTGTGTATGAAGTTATCCGAGCATTCAGTACTAAATATCTACTTGAGGATAGTTTACAAGACTTCTAGTTTTTTGTTAACAAAAATGCTAAAAGCTTGCATTTGTCCTACCACGGGGGAAGGTTCTCGTGCTATTGGATAGTGAACCTGAAAACTTTTTTCTCGAAATCGACCATAAAGCCGGGTGATTGCATGAATATTTTTTTTCTAGAATCATTCGATGACCGTAAAGGGAGAAAAGTTTCGACACTTTCCTTTCCAGACCCTCACCCCGTTCATTTATTTCGCCCATATCATGTTTCTAGCGTTTGCGTCGTAGCCAACAATGATGGTCCAGGGCGATGTACACCGAGGTGATCGTCACACTACTTCCGCTTCGTATATACAATTTAATTTACTGAAGAAAATATATTTTTGGGAGCTGTGCTCCTTTATTTATCAATGCAGCTTAACAACTAACTTAACTCTAACGATAATTCCTAAAGCTAACCTATGCCGCCATCGCTCTGGCGCTAATATTTTATTCATTTATTTCGCTACTGCCCCATATCATGTTTCTAGCGTTTGCGTCGTAGCCAACAATGATGGTCCAGGGCGGTGTACACCGAGGTGATCGTCACACTACGTCCGCTTCGTATATACAATTTAATTTACGAGTTATTAAGTTACTGAAGAAAATATATTTTTGGGAGCTGTGCCCCTTTATTTATCAATGCAGCTTAACAACTAACTTAACTCTTTAAATACTTCATATTTATATAGATGAAGTTGAGTGTGTGGCCTTCAGCCCACCGACACGCCAGTGAGGAGATTCCAATAAATAAAACTAATACGAATAACTTTGGTTACTTTGTGACTTTTATTTCTATTGTTTGAATATAAAAGGTTGCACTTAGTGTATAGCTAAAAGTAGTTAAATCAACTTCACGGAAAACTCACAAGGATCAAAAACGGCGTAGCGTGTCGGCTGCCAAATTATAATGGCCGAGCCCAACACCTGACATTCGTGTCTTTGTTCATTTTCCGCCTTATTGTTAGCTACAGTTGCATACAATGTCAGCTGTGTTTAATAAGGCATTGCCAATCATTTTTATGGGTGTTCACACTATCACGTAGATAGGGGTGTTCACTACAACTCTAACGATAATTCCTACAGCTAACCTATGCCGCCGTCTCTCTGGCGCTTATAGAAATTCGACCTTTGTCAGTTTAAGTTTAGATAGTTACAATGACAATTTCAACTGGGAAGATTTGATATCAAGCATTAACTGATCTGACTTACATATGTAGTTGCTTATAGAGCTTATCCGAGTTTAGGGTTTGAAATTTGAAATTAAACAACTGTAGTTAAGCCTTTTGATTTGAAGGCAAATATATTAATATATAAGTAATATTAACCACTTGGTTTGTTTTAAAATTATTTATTTCTCTTGGATTACCAAGGACAGCCTGTCTCAGCGGATGAGTCGAAATAACTAATTACATGAAAGCGTCGCTAGCGTCTAAATACCTACACTCTTGCCCTAATTTCAGTTACTGCACTTTATTTGTTGTTGTCACGCGCAAGACTGTAACTGTCCCGTCGGCAGAATGACCGGATGAGTTATTGAAGCAGTATTCAACTTTTGCTTGCTGTTACGTGCAAACCTACATGCGCCAGCAGATTCGATGGAAGCGGTGTTTTGACCGGTCGAATGGTTACATGTGGTAACTTGTACGTTGTGGCTTACGATGGCTTCTGTATTAAATACGCTTTTCTCCAGAATGTCCAGTCGCTTCTCAAAAGCTTCCTGCTTTTTTATTTTATTATATTTTATACTAGGCAATTCTCTATACTTACTATCTTACAATTTGGGTGAAAAGGAAGTCCAAAAAAAAAAAATTAGGAACACACCAAAAAAAAACCGTTTACTTTTATTGCCTTGACCTACTATCAGTCAATGACACTTACACTTCCCTCTTTATGTAAAGAGCTTTCCTTAATCAGGAGCAGCTATAAAGGGTTGCCTTGGACCTAGTAACCTAGTACAGGGTAATGGGTTTCCTTAGATATGTAAGTGTAATATTGGTTTAAAAATTCTTATATTTTCCTCTTTATTACGAGTCCTTAACCTAAGAGGAATTTAAATTTTTAACATTTTTTCTTTTCACTGAAGATATATACGTATACAATGTTTCTTTTTTTCTTTATTAATACAAATCTTTACCGGCCTTATTACACTTCTTTACGCCGCACTTCACGGATTTATTCCACTTCCTTATGCTGCCTTGTTGTTGCTGTTTAAATCAAATCTCAACTTCTTTCGGTTTGCTGGGATGGTGGTAAATCTGTTGCAGCTGTCGTTGCTACCTCACAGCTGTGCTGCTATGAGCTACCTGGATAACTTATGTAGAATGCATATTTATTTATTTAAAATGTAACGCGAACTTAATTTTTTCTTTCTTTATTGCAATTGGTGAGTTTACCTCAAGACCGAATTATTACTGAATTAGAATTCAATCTTATAATTAGCACTGTTTAGGTGGGCGGTCTTGAGGCAACTGACTATTCTAGCCTCAAAGCCTTCCTAGCTAGCCCTTAATATTCTAAGTCTATCAAAGTATATAAATGTATATAAATGCATATAAATGTATATATAGGGTGTTTTTTTTTAGGGGTATAGAACTTCGAATTGAAACAAAACACAAGAAAATCGTTTTAAGGTCCATCAATTTGGCTTTATTGGAAGGATAATTTTATGCCATTAATGTTTAAATATGATTTCGGGCATGTGGCCGCCGCGGCTGGCTCGAATAAAGCCAATTCTACAGGTCCAATTTTCAACCACTTTTTCGAGCATATGGGGCCGTATGTCGGCAATAACGCCACGAATGTTGGCTTCCAATTCCCCTAACGTTTCTGGTTTGTTGGTGTAGACGAGCGACTTCACATATCCCCAAAGAAAATAATCCAATGGTGTCAAATCACACGGCCTTGGTGACCAATTGCCAGGTCCATTCCGCGAAATCATGCGCTCATCGAATGTTTCCTTCAATAAATCGATTGTGATGTGCGCTGTGTGGCATGTAGCGCCGTCTTGTTGGAACCACACTCATCCACACTCATGCCATCCAAAATCTTCCATAAAGTTGATGGACAAAGCTCCAATTGCTGTGCACGGTGGCGAATCGATTCATTCGGGTCCTCTTCAACACTTTGCTCTACAGCGGCAATTGTTTCTTCGGTGCGCACTGTTCGACGTCTCTGCGGATGCGTATTATCACATAGAGTAAACGTAGTGCGAAAACGATCCATGGTTAACCGAATTAATTGCTCTGATGGACGATTATGTCGACCATAAAATGGACGGAGCTCACGGTAAACTTCGCGAACTGAACCATTATTTTCGAAATAAATTTGCACGATTTGTAAGCGTTGTTCTTTTGTCAACCTGTTCATGATGAAATGGCAAACCAAACTGAACATAAATGACATTAGAGTTGCCAGATTTGACCACAAAATGCCAGTTTTATCTCTATTCGAAAAACAAACCTGTAAAAAAAAACACCCGATACATATGTATATATATTTCCATGGTCCAGCTCTATTTGCTTACTCAGCATTCCCACGGATTTTGAATGCTATAGCATTCAAGTATACCAGGCATACTTGAATGTTTATGTGGGTGTGTATGTATGTCTACACAAATTAATTAATCGCCCCTATTACGGTTGTCAATACTTTTAAGTATTGACTTGATGTTGACGAATTGGTATAGCCATTGTCAATTTCGATAACTATTGACAGCTGTTGATACTATTTTGGTATTTACGACAACAATAGTGATATTCTATAGACGGGTGTCAACATAAAACTTGTCAACACAGTTTTTGGTGACGACAAGCGCTCAATTAAATATTCTGCTGTAAAAATTTGGTAAAATAATTCTGAATTATACCTTTTTACACACTTTTTTTGTTTAGTTTTTATTTAATTCAGAAAAATGGAGAGAAAAATTAAAATAACAAACAATAACCAATTTGCTTATTTTAGAACTAGAAAAAAAATGGTTCAAGGTGTTCTCAAAAGTGGAAGTTGCATGAGTTGCATTGTTTAAAGATTAATTTTTAAAAACAGAATACATATTTTTGTTTTATGCAGAAAATACTGAAGTATTTTATATTTTTTAATAAAAACAACCAAAAACGATTTACAAAAAGCTTTCTTTAATTTGTTGCCGTATTTGCGAGCTTCCATGTTTTGCAAGTCGTCAGATAAATAAACTTCAAACCCATCTTGAACATTTTCAGCTTCGGATGATGAATTGAAGCCAATACAACGATTATGTAAGGCAGCGTCTGGACTACCGTACAAATAACCTGGAGAGGGAAATCCGATCAATCTTGAAGTTACGTTCGCAAAAATGTTTCGTTATAAGGAAATATTCGCTATAGGGAAATTTGTTATATGGACTATATTCCAAAAAAGTAGACCAAAATAGTGTTCTTCTAATTGCTTCGCAATAAAGAAAACTTCGTTATATAGGAGTTAGTTATAGAGAGTTTCGACTGTATAATAAATTTCTTAATTCCTTTTTCGCGTGTGTGTCAGTCGGTGACTTTTCAACAAATTGCGTCGGCTTGACCACCTCATTTGCTACGCGTCATTGGTACGGCCAAGTCGTACAATACATTGGTCCACTTTGTGTATGAAGTTATATTTAGTACTTAAATACTTAAGGCTAGTTTACAAAACTTTTAGTTTTGTGTTAACAAGAATGCTAAAAGCTTGCATTTGTCCTGCCATGGGGGCAAGGTTCTCGTGCTACTGGATAGTTTTCTCGAAATCGACCATAAAGCTGGGTGATTGCATGAATATTTTCTTTTCTAGAATCATTCGATGATCGTAAAGGGATAAAGGTTTCGACACTTTTCTTGCCAGAGCCTCACCCCGTTCATTTATTTCGCTACTGCCCCATATCATGTGTCTTGCGTTTGAAGATACTGGAATGATTCCAGCAAAGTTTTCAAACTCTCCAAGTCTTTTGACACCGGACTAATAAATACTACTTCTACGAAAATATGCAATCTGGGCTACGCTTGAATAGAAAGAAGAAGAGGAAGAGCTATAAGTTTTTCGAAGTCAGCTGTTTGCCTTGGAATGTGTGAAATTGAAACATAACAAAGCAAATTACACAAATTAATGCCGTAAAATTGTATTATGATTTATAAACTTAATTACATATTTATTGAGCATTATTAAGTAAATTGAGTGAAATTTAATAGATCAATTGATTGATTATAACAGACAAGGGTGGACCAACAAAAAGCAAGAGGACACTGTTGGTGGATGTTATCACATCGTCAGTAGGTAGCTGGCATTTTCAATAGAGTTGGTGCTAGAAGAATCTGCTTCGTCGACCAGGTACACAGATGGTTGGCGTGGCGTCGTGGGGCCACACCATACGCCGAGCAAACATTAGACATGTCACGTTTAAGTCTGACCACAGGTGGTACTTTTCGCTGGATGAAGTTCACCGAGTATGTGTGGATGCTGTAGAGTGGCTGCCGGTGCACTTTTGGATATAATGGCAAAGGAATGGAGAAGTTTAAGCCATTACCTTAGTTTTAATGGTGTTAGTAAAATTGTTAGATTGGTGTTTTGAATGCTAGTCCAATTTTCGGTAATTGTTTACCACTCCCTACATTTTTGGACAAATATTAGCACTCAGCACCGGTCGCAAACAATTACCCTGCAAACATATCAAAAAAACATCATTAGAGCACAAAAACAAAATATAGAGATATATACTTAAAATTTAAGAATTTAACAAAAATCAGGGCAAATTATTCTTATATTGTTTGCAAAATAAAAAACAAGCATTTATCAAAATAACAAAATTGCAACGTAGAAAAACGGATAGGCAGAATTCTCCAGGGTCCATTAATAAGTACTACATTATTTATAGTTTATACCGACAAGAAATAATGACGTTTCCATATTGTTAATAAGCTTTGAGGACCTTGGGATTAGCTGGGTAGAATTTTTGAATAATCCCGAGTCTTTGAAGACCGCCACGTCAGGAGTACTTCCAGGTAAATTTCTCAGTTTAAGTTCAGATAGTTACAATGACAATTTCAACTTGGAGATTTGATATCAAGCATTAACTGATCTGACTTATGTCCTTGCTTATAGAGCTTATCCGAGTTTAGGGTAAGAAATTTGAAATTAAACAACCGTAGTTAAGCCTTTCGATTTGAAGGCAAATATATCTTGCCTTACGATTGGAAGCCACCCCGTTCTATTAATGTAATCGAAGTAACCTTCAATATCGGTATATGGGTGCCTGCAACATCAAATTTATTTACATTAAATAAAACTAAATAATTATGTAACTTGAGCCCTTAATGAACGGGGCTTCTAAAAAATTAAACTTGCGGTGAACTAACTGTTCACCGGTATCACTAAAACACAAATTGAATTGGCTACTTATTGGCTTATTCCGATCAAAACTGATTCTTACAATTCAACTTTCTTACCAACCAACTTCTTAAACTAAGCTAATCGCTAACGTTGCAGTTCCCACCACTTGCCGGTATTTCGCAATCGTTGGGTTGCGCCAGTTAAAGAAAAACTAAGACACTGTGTTTGGAGTTAAAGGGAAACGTCTTTATTCCGCGACAATCAAGCTTAAAACTAAACTTAATCTACAATGGTTTGCTTATTTATACTAATGAGTAAACAAAATATTAATAACTGATATCCTATATGTTTGTTGCTACAAATTCATCACGCCACTTTCGGCAAACAAAACAATGATTGCTATCCTGTACATTTGTTGGTTGTTGGTTGGTGGAATGACTGTTTTATCATCATTGTGTTTAATTTTATCTTGCCAAATCTTTCCATTGTAAAAATTTTGTAAAGTCGAACTTGCTTTTAAACGCATTATTTCATCTTTAAACATCTTCTTTACATTAGATACCTCAAAATATTTACGTATTTAGAACCTCATTGGCAACAAAACCCCTTTGGTAACTTTTGCTCCGATAGTATTATCGTAAGCTATAGTCATACGCTGCACCATATTATCAATTTTTAAAATAGCTTGATGTAGAAGATGCAGAAGTATCCAAAACGACACCCTGACGCAAAACATAAAACAAACCATTCAAAACAAATACCAGCACTACTTTTTGCACACTCATCTGTTCCTTTTGCCACCGCGCTAAGTTGTGCTCAAAAACTACTCTTGCCCCGTATAATGAACTGCGTACAACTTCTTTTAGGTGTTCCGGTTTTAGATACTTCAAACTTTCGGCTGTAAATCCGCAATCTGTCTTATAAAAGGCACCATTTTAATAAGTTACTACTTACCTTTAAAAATATAATAAAACACTTCACTTTTTAGTAACTGCAACCTCTGTAACAAATCGAAATCTTTTTCCATTTTAACAATTCGATATGCTTTAGTTTGCAAGGCGGTTGCTTCTTAAGATACCCTGCGGGAAATGCCCTACGAGATATGAGTGATGGTTACCAGTACAAAAAAGATTTTTTTGTTGAAAGCAAAAATACGAGCTACTGTTGCAAGAAAGTGAAGTTTGATTGTTATTTTTAATAAGGTGTTAATAAAATTTAACATTTGCAAATAGTGCAATTATTTTTAGTTTTATACTTGTTATCACTACCATTAGAGGCATCGGTAATTTTATCGAAGTCATAATGAAAATACATTTTTACCACTCTTAAAGAAATAACTATAGATTAGGGTTGCACTCTCCGTTAGAATGCTTATCGATACAGAAACGGTACACAGTTTAATTTTATCATTTGTATGGACTTTGTACATCAGCAGGACATTGAAATGATGAGTACATACCTCCTTTTTAAGTTAGGGAGTCTATCGTCAGCGCTGATGTCACTGCTTAGGCTTATTGTTGTCAGTTATGATGATCATTCATGGCACAGACGTTAATTAGCACTGATGTCATCGTTGAGCCAACATATTATCAGCGAAAATGTCACACTTGATTCAATTTTTATACAACGATGATGTTGAGGCTAAACATTGCGAGGTGTGACAAACATTGGCGATAGGACATATTTTGAATAAAAGCTGATGTATACAATTTCATTCATATGAGTCATTACTGATAAAGTACGATATCGTGACTGTGCTAACATGTACATCTATTTTGAATATATAGCCAAAGTACATTAGAGAGAAGGTGATGCAAGATCACACAAAACAAAGCATCAACTTTTTCACGAGGCCCGTGGAAAGATGATGGAGGCGCGACCGAAAACATATGTCAGCGACGATCAGCACGTTAGGCGTCAGCTTAAACTCAGTGTCCCGTTGGGTAGCGATGGAAGCAACGCGTCCATTTTTTAAGGAAATTATTACTTCTATTAAGGAAATTATTAATTGTATTAAAGAAAATAATTACTTGCATTAAGGAAATTGAGTTCTTAGGGCTAAAGACAACATTAACTTTAATTGAGGAAAAAAATCTTTAAATGAAGGATATTTTTCCTTATATTGAGTAAATCGAAGTAAGGAAACTGGTTCTTTGTTTCAAGGAAATGCTCTTTTCTGAGTGCATCAGGACATTAGACTGTCTCGTTTGATATGTTTTATTGGTGTTATTATTGTTACGGCGCATATTTGAACTGCCAGGATTTTGCCACTGACTATTCGTTTGATTAATATCTCCTTTTGTAACTTGATTAGAAAAATTTTGACTATTGCCATTAAAATAGTTACTGTTACGAACTAAAGTTTGCCTCTGAGGTTGATTATTGCTAATCTGATGAGTGTTATTATTTTGTTGATACCTGTTATTTATTGGTATCGAATTATCATTATTTGAGTAATTTGTATAATTATTTTTTATTAATAGAAAATTATTTAAATTTCCTTCATCCATACCTACAAACTCATGAATAATTGTTTCAGTATCTACTAAATTAATTTTATTTCTAATAGCGTATGCCAAAGTTCCGGAAACTAACTGTTTCACTCTTTGAATTCTCATACCCGAGAAATATCCTTCATCACTACACCATTATCATCAAATGCACAATACTCAGATACATCGTTAATAATACTTTTTAACTTAATACTTAAATCCTTAATGGAATTTACTCTAAGCGACATTATTTCTTTTGTAAGCTGCATTTGATCCTTTGACGACTTAAAGTGCTGCTTCAACCTTTCTTGACAAAGCTCCCAGCTTGCAGGCCTGTCTAGTTGCAGACAATTTTTGGCATCTCCTTGTATTTTGAGATCGAATACTATTTGCTATGTCAAGTCTCTTTGTGTAACATAATCCAACATGACTCGATCCACGGAATGTATAAAAGCTGGTAGCATTTTTGCTTCGCCGTTAAATGGTGGTAAATATTTAAGATGCCTTTCAATCCTGTTTCTTAGGGATGTTGATTGCTGTACTGCTGATTGGCACAAAAGCCTTGTAATTGCGTCAAGTCATTGAAGCATGTTGGCATTTGCTTCAGCCATACTTATTTTGTTGGTTTTTTTTAACTTGTTTGAAATTTAATTTTGAGAGTTCAAGATTTTTTATTTTTTATATATTTTTTTAACTTAAGGACAGTATAAAGATTGTCACTTATTTTTAGTTTATTAATTACACTCTCACTGTTTTCTTATAGTTTTTCTTTTTTTTTTTTAATATAGGTATTTCAGATTTCAAAAATCTTCACTGTCTGTGTTGTTTCTACAGCACACAAATGTGTATGCCTTCGTTTTCAACACTTTTTCACAATATTGTTCAATTAAAATTTTTTTGGAATAATTTATAAGCACTATTTGCGTTGTTTCTGATTTTTTTTTTGTCTGATTTTAAATACACCTTCGTTGTCAACACTTTTAGGCTATAGCAGTAACTGTGATATATTCGCTATATATATAACTTAAGTTCCGTTAACTGGTAACTGTTAAAAAATTAAAGCTGGGTGAACTCCGACGGTTCACCTTTTTCCAAATATACACACTAAACTTAGATTTTGTTCTTTACAATTTAATATGTGCTTCTTGCACTCCGAAACTTAACTGAATTATAATTTACATTCCACTTACAATCTAAGCTCTTAGCCTAACCAGCGTAATGCTGACCCTGCGATTCCCACGATTGCCCAAATGTTTGCTTGCGCGTGTTGCCCAATATTGCTTCCTATGCGATTCCCACATTTGGGTCGCTGAGTGTAACCTGAAGAAACGCGAGTTAAGTTAATACACTTGATTTACATAAAAATATAATTTTATTAAAACAAAGATGTATTTAAAACAATTCTAGACTGAAGCTCGTATGTTTCAGTGGAATAGAATACTGCCTTATTTCTATGCTTAATCCTCTATTTATAGGCTTAGGTTTCTATTGTTTATTGTTTAGTGATAATCTTCAACAGGAATATTTTGTTTGCTGATAATAGTTTGTTTACTGAAAATGTTTTGGTTGCTGATAATAGTTTATTTACTGACAATGTTTTATGTATGTGTAGTGTATTTTCTGTTACACTAACTCTCCTCCCTCTTAAAATTAAATGTCCTCATTTACAATTTGGAATCTAGAAGTTTTCGTTTTCTTTCTTCATGATCCTTTTGACATTGTATTAGTGCTCTTTGATAAAGTATATTATTTCTCCTTATTCTAAATTCTAATAATAGTTTGGTTACAATGATTAAAAGGGTTATAATTAATATAGTTATAAATGTAGACTTAATTGGATTTTGTTCAATTGGTACAAATATGGATGATATTTCGTCTAGATTATTGAACTTGTATTCTGATTGAGATTCTAAGTATTCTAATATATCTAGATTTTCTTTATGTTTTTTATGGAGTATTTTTACCATAGTTTCTTTAATGTTTATATATTCTTCATTATTTAACCCTTTCACTACCGGCAGCTTCTACGTATTACAAATTGATTTCCAAGTAATGTTTTTTACTGTAAGGAGTTTAGGAAGCACCTTAGTGAAAACATAAGTCGCCTACTTATATGGGCGTGGTAGAAATTTCATGTCCACCTGAGTGGACATGGGTAGTCAAGGGAGTCAAAATAGAATGCAGGGAGCTTACTAAAATTTCGATAAAAGATACAAAAGTGGAGTAGTTTTGTTATTGAATTCAGTTTTATTTAAGAATATATTATCATAGCCAGCGGCTTAGAACTTCATATTTCATTTGTAATGAATTATTTAGAGTGATATTTATAAAAACAGTCAGAGTTTCGACGGATACATAGGTGTGCGTTACACTTCGTACAGTATAAGGAGGTTTTTTGCTTACATCCTTCGTTTTTACAGCGAACCGCATTATTTTGTGAAGTATCAAACTTTGGTAAGTGATTACTTCCATCATAACGCGAATCAACTGGAGGTGGTTGGAAATAGTTCAATCGTTTAGGAGCTGGTTCTTCGTCGTCGTTCGAAGTGCTTGAGATACGACGCCGTCTCGTAACATTTCCAAGAGACTGAGGATTTTCTGGGCATATTTTTACAAGAGTGTTAGCCAGTCCTTTTTTGAAGTTAAGTAAGTCCACTTGCTTATTTCGGGGTATATCATCTTTATCTGCATCAGCCCCATATTCCACCCAACTTGTTACTACTGCTATATCCAAAAAACGCATGATTACTCGAAGAGTCCACTTTTTAGATTTGATAAAAATACGGTAGCACTGCAGCATTTGATCTAAAAGATCCACGCCACCCATTCCATTATTGTACAGCTGAACAACCTCAGGTCGATCAACTTCTGTAAACTGTTTTGCTTTTTTATCATATCGCTGCACGTTATCTTTTGTGCCGATTCCCACAAAGTTGGAAGCTAGATAAATGCCTTTGTTGTCGTACCATTTTGTTACGATAACCTTTCCATCTCGACTGGTAACTTGCTCAGCATATCCGCGACCTTTCTTTCGCATATCAGCATCCGTGGACAATGGTGGGTTCCGAAAACGATTGACACGAACGTACCAAATAAATAAATAAATATTGGTAGTGCCGTACCTTTCTCCCAAAACATTGCTATGCGTGGAAACTTCAATATACCCATCATAATATGTTAGCGGAAACAACTTTCGAATTTCCCCAGGACTAGTTGGTCTAATGTTCGACTCTTTTTGAACACTATATAAATTAGTGAAGTTGGATACATCTTCAAAAAATTTAGGAGACAAATATTTTTGAAAGTATTCGTATTCACTTTTGACGGCTGTAGGAAACTGTTCAGGTGAAGTGAATAAAAATTCTGCGATTCTGTCAGTACTGCGGGAATGTCTCCATTGAGTGTCACTTTTTTCAGTGATATTTGTCCAATCATAGATTTCTCTTTCTGCTTCTATCTCTCGTGTACTTACTTTGCTAGTAGCTACTGAACGTAAAACTCTCACCGAAAAATATTCATTTTCTGAAACATTTTCTTCGCTCATTGTCGAGGATGCAGTTGAAATACGTGCAATATGTGCACGATCAGCTGGTTTATTTGAACTTCCTGGAGTCATATCTTCCATTTCTTCTGTGCTCGAATCGTCGCTTTCCTTATCTCCACCAATTCGTTCCATCCTCACCTCTTCCAGTTCGCCTGAATCAATTTCGTCATTATCCGATTCATCGTCGAAATCAGAGAAATCATTCAAGAGTTCAAACAGCTCGGTTTCAGTCAACACTTCGCGCCTAGCCATGGTACTTTATTTCTGCAAAGTCATAATATACTCATATGAAACGCAACCCTTGACTACTCATGTCCATTACAAGGGACATGAGGTTTTCTGTTCCTAAAACTCTTACCTTCACTGCAACCTTAATCCACTTCCAAACGATTAAAGAATAAAAGGTACATAAAACACCGTCGCTTACACAAATATATATATATACACTTTTTTCCAATTTATTTTTGAAGTAACAACTCACTGAATGGTATTTTTCAACCTTCTCTTGCAAAAATCGGTGCACTACTGACAAAAATTTAAGTAAATTTATAGAAATTGCTTTTTTATACTCGCAATTTACCGCTACGTCCGTTACAACAAAATTTTTTTCACGAACACTTCAAATGAAAAAAAAACGCAGCTGCGAAGGCATGTCCACTGTAGTGGACATCAGTAGCGAAAGGGTTAATGTTATATTATTCTTGAAATAAATTAAAAAATCTCCATCTAAAGTATCGTTGTTTAATATATTTAATCCGCTAATAATAATGTTTCCGTTACCATAATTAATAAAGGGTGGATTCTTTTCTTTTATCATTTTACACTGAGCATTATTTTTCTCTAATATTTGTATTGTACATTCGTCTCTTTTATTCTGCTTACATATAGTTTGATCTATAAAATCTTTACATTTATTTATTCTTACATATTGATTTCCTTTGCATAAAGCAATATTTTTATCCAAAATAGAATTGTTCACATTTTTCTTTAATTTTTGGGTATTTGTAAACTGTTATAAAGTTTTGTTTGAATTTAACAATTTTAATTTCTGCATATTCTAAAATATTTATAGTTAAAACATTTGTTTTTTCTTTCGCAATGATTTCTGTGATTTCTTCTAAGTCTAATGAAGTTGACAGGAAATTTTTATTTTTTGCTAGATTAATTGTAGTTAGGAGAGTAATTAGTTCATTGTAGACTTCTGTGAGTATTAATTTTTCAGAGAAATTCTTGGGGTTTAATTTCCTTAACATTTTTTCGAAATTACTATTAATTATTTTTTGTATATTATGTCCCTCAATTAACTGATTAATTCTTGTCTGTATCTCTACTTCATCATCATGGTCTGGTGTGCCCGTTATCCATTTTAATATTGTCCCTAATGCGTTTAATCCTCTTCTAGATCTAGTAACTGGATTTAACTGTTTTATTAATATTTCAATTTTTTGGTGTAATATTCTCATTTCAGGATCTGAATCTAAATTATATTTTGAGTTTAATATATTTTGGTAAGGTGTTAATATTTTAGTTAAATTTGTAATGTGATATAAGTGATCGTAGCTATCAAATATAAAAGCTGGATTCGTTTCTATTAATATATAATCTTTTCCTTTCAGATTTGTAATATTTGTGTCTGCACTAATTCTGTTTATGCACAGCAAGATTATTATTATTATTAGTATCATTTCTAGTTCGTACGAATGTTATCTTTGTGTATTATTCTATTATCAGTTGTTGTGACTGTTCTACCGTTATCCTGCTCAATTATTTTTTTTATAAATCTATCGTGTTTTTTATTTCTTCGGCTTGTCTTAACGTAAATAGTATCTCCTTTCTTATAAGTAATTTGTTTGTTTGGTGCCTTCTGCTGAGTGATATCTCTTTCTTGATTGAACTGAATTCTATTTCTGATGACTTTATAGTCGTATCCCCCTCTGTTGAAAAACACGTCCTCGGGTTTATGTCCTGTGACCGAGTGAATGGTTTTATTGTACTGTCGTACTGCTTCGAATATTACCTCTTCGTGTTTACCTTTGGTTTCTTTTACTAGTAGGTTGGTTAGCTCCACTATTGTGCTGTGCGTCCGCTCTACTTGACCGTTCGTTGTCGAATGTTGTGGTGGCACTGCTGTGTGCTGTATGTGTAGTCGATCGTATACAGATTTTGCTACTACGTTGACGTATGTCGGGTCGTTATCAGTTGTTAAGTTCGTTGCGTATGGGAATATTTGTGATAGTATTTCATTCAAATATATGTATGAGTTTTTCCTATCTGGTATTTTTCTTATATAGCAGAATTTTGAGTATCTGTCTACTGTAGTTATGTATATTTGGTTGTCCATAAAAAAGGTATCCATGTGTAAGTGTGTACCTACTTCATTTGGTATTGGTGTTTTTCCGTAAAGTAATTTATTCGGTCGTCTGTCGTATTTACATTTTTTACATGTCTCACATATTTGTGCTGCTTTCTTTGCCATATCTTGCATGTTAGGCCAGTAATAGCTCTCAGAAAGTTCTTTTATATTATTTCTATAATTTCTATGTGCTCTTCTGTGTATTTGTTCAACTATCTCATTCTGTTCATTTTCGTCAGTGATGTCTCTTACTAATGCATTTGCTATTACAAAATTAGTTGTTGGGAAATTTTGTACTAGTGTATTTTTAATTTGATATAAAATTTCTTCTGTAGTGATTATGGCATTAATATTGTGTGGGTGTAATACGCCTTTAATATCACTTATCAATTGTTCTATAGTGGTGAAGTATATGGTATGTCTAAATTTTCCGAATATATTTTTACTTTCTAGTCTTACTAGTCCATTGTTATTTTGAATAATAATTTGATTATTAAAATGGTTTAAGCTAGTGCCTACCCTTCTTATGGTTTCAGTGGGTGAGCTAAGTTGAGAGTGCTGCGATTCTGAGTCGGTTAATTGATTAATTTGTTGCCGACTTAGTGCGTCTGCAACTATGTTTTGAGAACCTGGTTTGTATACCAATTTGGCACCGTATTCTTCTATTTGGTTTTTCCACCTTTTTAGTTTATTATTAGGGTTCTTCTCTGAAATAGAGTAGGTTAAGGACTGATGATCCGTGTAGATTGTAAGGTCTGATCGTATAAATAGTTTCTGAGTTTTTGCAGTGCCCAGATTATGGCTAATAACTCCTTTTCGTTCGTGCTATATTTTTGTTCCGTCTCGCTTAGTGTTCTGGATATAAAACAAATGGGATTTCTACCTTGGGATAACACAGCTCCTATGGCAAAATTACTTGCGTCCGTGGTTAAATCAAAGGGTTTATTGAAATCGGGTTGAAAGAGTTCGACTTGTGCTTGTAATTCCCTTTTTAATATATTCATAGCTTTTATGGCTTCCTCATCTAATTTTATTTGCAATCTTTCACTTTGACTTTTCTTTACGAGACCGTTTTCTCCTCTTAAAAATAATGTTAGGGGTTTAGTAATCTTGGCGTAGTCTTTGATGAATTTTCTATAATATCCTGCTAGTCCTAAAAATGATCTTAATTCTTTCAGATTCATAGGCACCGGGTAATTTTTTATAGTCTCAATTTTTTGTGGGTCTACGGTTATTCTGTTATGTTTAATAATATGTCCCAAATATTCTGTACTGTCTTTAAAAAAATGAGATTTTTCGTATGAAATCTTCATATTTGCTTGACGCAGTGCATTTATAACAATTCTTATATGTTCCATATGTTCATCGTGTGAGGATGAATATATTAACACATCGTCTATATATACATGCACGAATTTTCCTATGTAATTTCTTAATATGTCATCTACGCATCTTTGAAATATTGAAGGTGCGTTCTTTAGTCCAAACGGCAGTCTTAAGAATTCATATTTTGCTCCATTTATACTAAAGGCTGTCTTTTCGGTGTCTGACTCTTTGATTTTTATCTGATGGAAACCTGCTTCCAAATCTAGGGTTGTAAAAACAGTTGCTTTACCTAAATTCTGTATTGTCATGTTAACGTCAGGTATGGGATATCTATCGGTAATGGTTTCGTTATTCAATTTCTGGAAGTCTATGACCATTCTTCTCTTAGGGTTTCCTAACTTGTCAGTTCCTTTCTTTGGTACTGTCCATACGGGTGAGTTATAAGGACTTTTACTGGGTTTAATTATATTATTCTCTAGCATTTTCTTTATTTCTTTATTTATAAAATTATTGTCTGAAAAGGGGTAAGGGTACTGTTTCGTCCATATTGGCTCTTCAGTTTTAGTGCGGATCGTCGCTTCAATTGTTGTTGTAAATGGTAAAATAGGGTTTGTTTCCTCATTGATTCTCATAATTTCTTCAACTTCTTTTTTATATTTGCTCTCATCAATTGTGAAATTTACTTGGCTGAAATCTGTTTCTTTTTTCTTCTGTTCTGCTCTCCTGACATACGTCATTTTATATTCGAACAGATCTATCTTAGCTTTCATTTCTCTCAAGGATTGTTCTCCTAATATCATATCAAATTCTTTTAATTCTTCGATTTCATAAAATAATAATTCTTGTCCTAGCATTCTAATCTTCTTGGCTGAGTTTATTATGTTTGAACCATTCAGAGTTCTACTAACAAATTGTTTAACAGGGAAGATCTTTCCATTAGGAATATTTTTTCTAATATAATATAATGTCGAACCCGTGTCTATTAAAACTAATAGTTTTTTGTTATCATGTGAAATAATCTGAAGACACGGCAGATTATTTACTCGTATAAAAAAGTAGCCCTATTTTCAAATTCACTTTCATCTATATTTACCCATAATGACTGATCACTGTTATTATCCGTTATTTGGTTGATTCTTTGCATTTTCTGTGGTGCTGTATTATATCTGGATGACGTTGGTTGGTGGTTTCGCTTTAATGGTTCTCCTCTATTGGGATTGAAAGGTGCGTATCCTGCTCTTTGTAGTTCATAGTTGTTTCTGAAGGGATTCTGTTGTTGTTGATACTGATTATTAGTGGATTGCCGGAATCTTCCTATTGATGGATCCACGTCCATCGGTGTGGGTTTTGATATTTCCATGCGGGGGATAGGTTGAACTCCTGGTTGATACCTCCGTTCGTTTTGTGGGTGTTTGGGGTAGTTATAAGCTTCTCGTCGTATCGGATTGTTCTGCCTTTTATAACGAATTTCCGTGGCAATTGCGTATGCACTTTCTAAATCTCTTGGTTTTGCTGCATATAATGTGTATTGAGTGAATTCATCATTTATGCCATTGCGGAAGCAATCTATGGCCATTTCTTTTGTTACCTGCTGTAGAGCGTGAGTATTCCCTGGGTAATCGATTTCACATTTAGTCATTGCTAAATTAAAGATTTGACACAGCTTGCTGTGGAATTCAGATAGCGTCTGCCTTCCTTGTATTTGTCTTTTCATTTCCTCTATGAGGGCGTTATAGCTTCTGGTATCGGAGTAGCTGTAATCTAGGCGATTGAGTATTGCTTGTAAGTGAAATACTGTGCCATGATTCTGTAGAAGAGTAGCTGGTTCTCCTTCGATCTTCGTGTGACGTATTATAAATAATGCATCGTAATATGCTTTGCTATCTCGAAAGGCTTCTATGGGACTCATTGCTGCTATGATGGTTGCCCTCCATGTCCTGTATTTGGATGTGTCTCCGTTGAACACTGGTAGCCGTTCGAATAGTCTCAAATTTATTTCATTGGCATTGGTTATCGTGGGACTTATCGGTTGAAATTCTTTGATTTCAGGAACTTTCGCTTGCTGCAGCTGGGCTAATTGTGCTTCTACAGCGGCACAAGTTTGTTCCAAGGTTGCTAGTCTTGCTTCCATGATGATTCCTCTGCCTTGATCAAAAAATTGTAATCGCCTTCTTCGGAAGTGGTCCAGTTTTATTTTTGGTTCTCCTTGTCCGCTTTTTCAGGACGTGTGGAATTTAATTTTTTAGGAGTTCCTTTTTTCACTATTTTTATGGTTCACTTGTTGAGCCCCCAGTTAAGTTAATATACTTGATTTACATAAAAATATAATTTTATTAAAACAAAGATGTATTTAAAACAATTCTAGACTGAAGTTCGTATGTTTCAGTGGAATAGAATACTAACTTATTTCTATGCTTAATCCTCTATTTATAGGCTTAGGTTTCTATTGTTTATTGTTTAGTGATAATCTTCAACAGGAATATTTTGTTTGCTGATAATAGTTTGTTTACTGAAAATGTTTTGTTTGCTGATAAGTATTGGTTGCTGATAATAGTTTATTTACTGACAATGTTTTATGTATGTGTAGTGTATTTTCTGTTACACTAACTCGCTCTTCACACAGACAAGTTGCGCTCTTTGCCTACCAAACCATTTAGTCGTCGCTGAACAAGTGGCAAAACAACATCGCGCATGGTTGTCGCATATTTGCGCAGCGAATGTGAAAAATATGTATGTACGTACGTATAATTGGCGGGAGTAGTAAAAATTATAGGGGTAGTATGTAAATAAAAAAAACTTAATAAAGCAGTAAAATAAAAAATTTTTGGTATAATATGTTAAAAAATAAACTATGAATATTTAGGTATTTTTATGTAAATTAGCGGGGCTATTATTGCACAAACAAGTATAAAAAAATTGAATTAAAAAAAAATGTTTAAAAATTAAGAAATTTTTGGGAAATATTCCATTAAACATTACCCAGCAAACACAACCTCTAACGTTAGAGAAATACTGTAGTTTTACATTAGAATTCTAATTTAGTTCTCTAATGTATCTCTAATCGAAAATCACGTTAGAGAACTAGGCTAGAGGACGATTAGAGAACGATTAGAGAAACACTCGAATAGCGAAGATGCGTGTATTGTCAAGTATTGTATTTATAAACTAAGGTATAAAAACTTTGAATTTTATTCCCATTAGATATTTAAGCTTAAAACATGTCAAACATATTTAAAGCAATCAATTTATCGTCAATTTATCGAAATAGAATTAAACAAGAACAATTGGATTTCATTTCAGTTAGAAATTTCTTATCAGAATTTCAAGTTAGAATTCGAATCGATAACTAACCTTTTTCTCGATATCGAGAACTAAGTCCCCTTTTTGTCGAGAATGCTATAATTCGCGACAGTTTCACAAATCGTTCTCTAACCATCTACCTTAGAGAATAACATTAGAATTCGAGTCGTTTTCTAATCGTCCTCTAACCTTAATGTTTGCTGGGTAACAAGCGAATGACGCGAAAATCAATTGGTTTGAGCGATGAAAGCGCTCTCACTAATACGCATGCATTTACAAATCTGCCGATGCTTGCTCTATAGAGTACTTTGCAGTAAAGTGAGAGAGGGAGTATGTGTTCTTTTTGAGGACCACCTATTCCCTCTCTCGCTTTGCTGTTGAATAGTCCATAGAGTAATCCAATAGGAGGATTTTGGGAGTACTCTCATGTAGGTGGTCTATAGAGTATTCAAAAGCAAAGAAATGGAGTACTCCGAGTCGGATTAGGTGATCCAATTACCGGCCATCGCCATGTAAATTGGACCACCTCTTTTATATGAGCGAGGATAAGTGTTGGAGTACTCCGATACTCCTTAAGGAGTACTCTATGGAGTATGGAACGGAGTATTTCGGTTTTTTGCAGGGTATATATGCAAGCGTTTTGGATACATATATATTTTAATATACCGTCTGTATGTAGGCATGTGCATGCATTGGACACACTACACCTCCTTACCAAAGAAGAATCGCGTAGCATTGCTGTGCTTAATGCGACAGCGATTCTATTTCATTTAATTGCTTTGGCGTAAATCCAATTTTATGACTTGCATTTGGTTACTATATGAGTTATTCTATTTCAGTAAAATTTTACAAATTTTTTTTGTTTTGCTTATTATTTCAAGTGGCTCTTTATTCTGTATGTTTACAATGGGCTGACTTATTTTGTTTGCTTTGTTTATACATGTGTCATATTTTTCTTACGTAATTTTGAAAAGAGTTTGTTTAGAGAATTTTGTGTTTTTCTTTTGTACACATTCTCGTTTGGTGTTTATTTAAAGTGTAATGAACTTATTCTAGTAGTTTAAGTCTATTTTTATGTATTACTATTTTCTTATCGTTTAAAGTATTTTTATGTTGTTTTTTATTTTCTACATTAGAAAGAATTGAAGTAAAATTGTTGTGCTTATCAATATTTGTTACTCTATACGGAATTAATGAAAAATTATTAAATTTATCGATATTTACTACTCTATAGGGCCCTTTATATCTACTATCTAATTTATGACCTGCTTCGTCTCTAACTAAAACTATATCTCCTAAGTTTATTTCCTTAAGTTGTATATTTTTGTCATAAACGACTTTTTGTTTTTCCTTAGCCTGTTTTACTAACCTATTAGCTCTTTCCTGTGCTAGTTGGAGCCTATATTTAATTTCCTTATCATAAGCCTCATGATTATATACCGGGCTAATGACATTTTCTTTTAAAAATTCGTAAGTCAGGGGGGATTTTGCAAAAACGAGCTCAAATGGGCAGTAACCATGTACTGTAGATGGTGTTGTATTGTAACAATACGAAAAATACTTTAGATACTCATCCCAATCGTCTTTGTCAATGGATATGTAAGAACGTACATATTCATTGAATGTTCTATGACTACGCTCAATCGTGCCTAAAGTTTGGTGATGATACGGTGTAGATGTTTTATGTTCGATTTTTAGCAATTTGCATAATTCCTCAAATAAACTATTCTTGTATTCGGTTCCCATATCTGTTATGATTGTTTTCATGCAACCATAAATTAGAATGAAATGTTCGAATACAGCCTTAGCTACTACTACTGCATGTTTACTTTGAACAGGGACCGCAACTAAATATTTAGTTAGATCACACACAATTGTAACTGCGTATTCATTTCCGTGAATTGATTTTGGTAGTGGTCCGATCGTGTCAATCTGCACAACATCGAACGCTTTTGTTGGTGTTTCGGTTATTGTCATGGGTTCTTTTAAGTTCACACTTGTTTTATTTTTACTGCAATGAATGCATTTTTTGATATAATTTTTAATATCATTTTTCATATTCCTCCAGTAGTATTTTTGTCTTATTTTATTAGTCATGCGATTTATTCCTGGGTGGCCACCAAAAACAGGATCGTCATGATATTTATGAAGAATTTCTTTAATTTTTTCCTTATTTGTCACATGCATAACCTCCGGGGTTAATGCTATAATTAAATTTTTGAGAGCTTTGGTACCAATTTCTTTAAATGTGTCTACCCGGGTATAATTATTCTTAAACAATTTGTCTCCTAAGGACAACTGTATTTTTTCAATTCCCAAATTGCCGGCTTCTTTCATAAGCCTGGCAAAGAATTGACCTAAGTCGATCTTCGCCTCAACAATTAGGTTTTTTATATTAATTTCGCTGCAAATTTTCTTTCCTTTTTTGATACATAATTTCGGAGGATCGAAAACGAGCTGGACTAGTCTTTTTACTTCACATTTATTCAGCGCTTCATAAATTATTGGGTTCTCTTTGTGACATTTTATTTCTTCATTTTTACTACTGGAATTTGTATTATCATTATAATTTTTATTAGTTTCCGATCTAGTCGTAACCTTTTAATATTTTACACGCTTCTACTGAAATTTCTTTAAGATCTTTAATATCTATGCGTGACAGTGCGTCTGCTACATAATTTTGTTTTCCTGCTATATACTCCACCTCGAAGTCATATTCTTCCAAATCTAGTCTGATTCTAGTTAATTTTGATGAGGGGTTTTTCATTGAAAATAAGAATGTTAAAGGTCTATGGTCTGTTTTGACTAAAAATTTTCTTCCATAAACGTATGGTCTAAAATATGTTATGGCCCAATGAATGGCCGCTAATTCTTTCTCAATTGTTGCCTTATTTGTTTCTCCTTTTGTAAATGATCTTGATGCATAGGCAATTGGCAATTGTTTGCCTTCATACTCTTGGCTCAGTACCGCTCCGCAAGCATAACCACTGGCGTCAGTTGTTATACAAAATTGTTTATTGAAATCTGGGTATTGTAAGATATTAGGGCTTATTAACGCAGCCTTCAAATAGTCAAAGGATTTTTTACAATCCTCCGTCCAGTTGAAAACCACATTTTTCTTGCAAAGCCTTGTTATTATTCTAGAATATTCTGCGAAGTTTGGGATAAATCTTCTGTAATAGTTGCAAAATGCGACGAATCGTTTCGCCTCATCCGCATTTTTTGGGGTTGGATAATTTTTAATAGTTTCAAATTTACTGGGGTCTGGCAAAATGCCTTTGCTTGTGCATTTATGACCAAGATAAGTTACTTCTTGGTTGAAAAATATGCATTTATCTGGATGTAATTTTAAATTATATTTTCTACAAGTTGCGAAAACGTCTCGTAAATTTTTGATCATATGCTTTTCGGAGCATCCTAGTACGACTAAATCGTCCATGTATAGGAATGCTTGTGAAGGTTTTAAACCTGAGAATGCTAATGTCATCATTCTCTGAAATGAGTTTGGTGCTACCTTAAGACCATACGGTCGTGATATATCTCGATTCTGGGCTAAGTTCTATTTGATGAAAGCCTAACATTAAGTCTAAGCATGAAAAATATTTAGCGCTCCCTAGTTGATCTAGTATGTCATCAATTCTCGGCAACGGAAATTTATCTGCGGTTAGTTTTTATTGACTTGTCTGTAATCTACAACCATTCTCCATCTTTTTTCTTCTTTGTTTGGGAGTGATTTTTTGGGTACTAATAGAATTGGACTGTTAAATTCAGATTGAAGGTTCTATTATATCGTCGTTAATTAATTTATTTACTTGCTTATTGATTTCACTCCTATGAGCTTCTGGTATTCTATAGTTTTTAACATAAACTGGATTATTATCTTTCATATGAAATTTTTGTTTGTAAAAGTTGTTAGTGGTAATTGGTTCCGATTGTAATGAAAAAATATCAATGAACTCTGTGCATAATTCATTAAGTGATTTATTTGCAAATTGTGGAAAGTTTTTATTTAGTCTTTCTAATTTTTCTTTATTGTTGGACTCATTTTCTATTTTATTATTTTTAATTATTGTATAATCATTTAAATTTTCTGTCTTTATATTAAATTCATGGAATGTTGCATTTTTATCTGTTGTATTTATAATTCTAATAAATGTTTGGTGTGAATCTGCTAAGGTATTTGCAATAAATATACCTTCAGCCAATTCTTGTTGTGGAATTAGTAATTCTGAATATTGATTATTTTTAACTTTAATTTGTCTTACTACTTCTGATCTTGCTGGTATTGAAATACTATTAATTGTTGGGTTGCTAGTCATCTGAATTATTATGTTTTCTGGGTAATCATACGGTCTTAGTATTAGAGTGTCTCCGTCTTTGTTGTAATCTAAAATGCAATTATATTTTTTGATAAAATCTAAACCCAGTATTCCATCACATGGAATTGGAAAATTGTCTTCTACTATATGAAACTTGTGTTTAATCAATAGATAATCATCTTTTAAATCTGTTTTAACCGTGCCAATAGTGCTTGTTATGCCTTGGCCAATTCCTTTTAAGTCTGTTTTTTGTGAATTGTTAATAGTGACATGATCGTCAATTTGACCCTTTTTTATAATTGAGATATCCGCTCCTGTATCGATTAGGAGGGGTGAAATAGAATCATTTAGAGTTGTTTTGGAAGATATGTAGCTATTTAGGTGTAAATTGAAAACATATAATTTTTTATTTATTGAGGTGGAGTTTGTTGGTTTTCCTGCTGCGTAGCAGTTCGGACATTTCTAGTATTATTGCGAGCAGTTCCACGCGATCCGAAACTTCGGCCGTATATTTGGTTATTTTATCGGTTATTATTGTTATTATTATTATTGCCGTAATTGTTAAATGTACGCCTTTGATTTCCTCTATAACTATTGTTTTGGTAATTCCTGCGGAAGTTACCTCGGAAATGGTTTTGTTGGCGAATATGCAACAGCGAATTTGGATTTCCAGTTACTTCTGTGCAACTGTTAGTGAATTTTGATATGGCTTCGTTCATTGTGGGGAACGTTCCAGCCTGCATTATAGTTTTTACTTTATCATTGGAGCAGTTTTTACACATAGCTTTTACGGCTGACTGTGTAGCATACTTGGTTGCTAACTCAGGTGTTAGTCCATCAGATATGTATGCTCCCTCCAATGATTTTGTTAGCTTTTCAATCTCGGAAGTGTATTGATTTGCAGTTTTACTGCGTTGTTGGATGTTCAGGAGTTTTGCCGACAAAACTTCGACTGATTCACCCTTAACTTTTGACTTTAGTCTTTGTTTTATTTCCTGAATGGTAGATTCAGTACTTATAATGTTTCTAGCTGTTCCCTTGAGTTTAGTCTTAATCATAGATACAGCGAAAGCCTCGTGACTATCCTTGATTTGTTCCAGGATAACAAGGGCATCCAGAAAACTGGATAGATTCTCTGATTTGCCATCGAACTCAGGTAAGATCGATGACGCGGTTTTAATAAATTCTACTACCGTTTGTGCCATTCTGACCTTCTTTGTTTGAGTTTCTTTACTTATGACTTCTTTATGGGCTTCCTCTATGTTTGAGGTCTCTTCTAGTGAAAAGTCGTCAAAATCAATTTGAATATCGTGTTCAAATGAAGTTGGCACTGTTACATCTATATTGTATCTTGATAGTGAGGAAACTAATCTATCTCTGACTTGCGAAAAGATTTGCTTTGTTTCTTGCTGATGTGTAGGTCTGAGTTTACTATATATATTTTTTATTTCATTACCTAATCTATTAAAACTATCTTTTATCAATGTCAAATGTTTAACTATTGTTTCCTTTTTTGTTTCCCTATTTTGGTTTATACACTTGTATGATTTTTCTACTAACAATTTTTCCTCATATAGCCTTGTGCGAATACCTTCCCAAGTATCCATTTAATAAAAAATATTTAGATTTTATCTAGTTCGTTTGCTCGGCTCTGGTATCTCTTTTTTAATTGTTTGTTATGGGTCGAGTATAATTTGAGAAACAAATTTAGGCAACTGCAAATTGTTAATATCAATAGCAAGATTTTTATGAAATCTAGTGCCTCAGTGTGGTCAATTATTTGAACCGAATTGACGACATTAGCGTTAGGCTTTTCCAGTTTGGATTCCTGGCCCCCCATTACAAAAAAAAATAAAATTGAAAACAAATACAATTATTTATATATTTTATTTTTTTATTTTTGTTTTATTTATTTTTTTTTATTTTTTTTTTATTTTGTTTTTTTTATTTGGAATTTCTCATTTCTTTAGGTATAAGCAAGTTTTTTTTTTTATTCTATAATTTTTCTGATTTTAATTATTATCTGATAAGTTTAAAGTAATTAAGGTTCTCCTACCTTCAAGGGTTGGTTCCCTAGTCATGCCTATATATTTCCAATGATGCTTTAGCCATATTAATGTTTCTTTTTCTTCCTTACTATATTTTCTTAATTTTCTAGCTTTTAAGATTGCCTCTAGTGTGCTTTCACACTCTAAATTTTCAACAATAGTATTTATAGCCTCGTAATCGAGGTTATCTGGTAAGGCGTTTTCTGAGTTTACAAAATAGTTAATATTCGTATTCATTCTTACATTTTCTTTATTAACAAAATTTTTCTTTTATTTTCTAATTCTAGACATTATTGGTAACTTTTCTTAATATTTATTGTCTTATTTTCTACCTCTTAGTTCTGATATATATTTTTTCAAATTTACTTGTTCCTCATAAGAAGTGACAAAATTTAATAAATTGTATGTTATTGCCAACTCCTTTTTTTTTGGTATCTTTTACCACCCCGAGTTTGCTTCTTATGTTTTACTGGGGCTGGAATTTTTAATTCTTCTTGCCTGTTTTGCTTGTTCCGTCGCCGATACTCTTCAATGGTTACCGGTAACGGACCTTGCTTTATTACTTCAGAGGTTTGAGGAACCTCTTCAGTGGCAACTTGAGGATTTTGCTCCTTTTCTACAAAGAATTTATTCCACCTTTCAAAGATAGAGTCAAACTCTTCTTTGGTTGGCTCTTGCATTTGCGAAAAAATATTTCCTAAGCAGAGACAAGCCTGCTATTTGGCGGGCGACCTTAGGGTGCCAAAGAGTTCTAATATTTATTTACAATAAAATATGCCCTAAGCAAAAACAAGTCTGCTATTTGGTGGGCGACCTTAGTGTGCCAAAGAGTTCTAATATTTATTAAAGTATCTCAGCAGTCTGCCATTTAAAAAGTAGCAGTCTGCCTTTTTAAACCTAACAGGATTTCTGCAGTATGCGACTTATGGTATATCGCAGTCTGCTGATTGTCCAGTAGTCCGCTAAAGTCAGCGGTCTATTTCTAAAACAAATTCTTATTTTCTAGCCTTACAGCATTTTTTTTGTGTTGGCAGTATTCCAGCTACCAGCTACCAGGATGGCGGGATTTCCTCAATGTGTTCAGGAGGGCAGGATTTCCTCAATGTGTCCAGGATGGCAGGATTTCCTCAATGTGTCCAGGATGGCAGGATTTCCTCAATGTGTCCAGGATGGCAGGATCGCCATGTGACGGGAACCAAATAAAAGCAAAATGTTTTGTGGCTCAGTGCCGAATTAATAATGTTCTCTTTATTATGAAATTCAGGTTTATTTATAGTAAATTAATCTAAACATTTTATTATACATATTTACTCTAATTCTTACATAGCTAAGCCTAACATAAGGCATGAAGCCCAACGCACGCTCACACATATGCACGTATTTACATATGTGTATAGCGCTAAGCTACTTCAACGCTTTGGTCGTGGGAAAGTGTCGCAGCAGAGAAATACATAGCGTCAGCAATTACTTAGCTGCAGTTTGTTTACGTTTGCGACCAAGTAACTTAGACGGCGCTCGTGCTGCGTATTTTGTATGTAGATATGTATTCATATTGGACACACTACACATTCATGAACGTGAGGCATGCCGAGTATGCCTCAGGTAGGGAATTCGGTTTCTGCATGAGGAGCAAGGTAGGCAGGTCACCGTTAAGCCCTCGTATGAATACGTCCAGTGCTCTGCGTCGGTGTGCCCCTGCCAGTGCTTCAATTGTTTCCCCATGGACATATTTGTCAGCGTTAATGGTGTTAATCATTAGCGATAACTGCTTATTAATCTGGGCGTAAAACTCTGACAACTTCTGACGCCCTTGTGTCATGAGCGTGAGTTGTTGGTCTAGGGTTTCTATGTCCCTAACATCTGCGTAGTGCAGAGCGAGAATCTCCTTAATCTTTTTCCAGTCGGAATTAAGAATGTTATGGGACACTAGCGCAGCATCTGCTGCCCCCCGAATCTTGCACCTAATGTGCCTCAATATGGCCCTATATATCGGCTTGTGCCGTACAAGTTCGTAGTCGTTGAGGACCTGTTCTACGCTATGGATCCAGGACGCATAATGCTCCCGAGATCCATCGAACACCTGAAGTTCCTTTGCGCAGTCAGGCAACTTCGAAATTTCTTTTAGCTCGTCCTCCGTCTGAGGACTCGCCAGCGGTTCCTCAGTCAGCGTTGGTTCCGCCTCGGCAGACTGTCTGCGAACCTCTTCCACTTGGTTCTCTAAACGTTCCAAGTTTTGGCTAAGGCCTTGTATAGACACTTCCCTATTTGCCGACTCTACGCCTTTAATACGTTCGTCAAAGTGTTTCATTTGGGAGAGAATGGCATTTATTACGCCATTCATCTCCGTTAGAGATTTTTTTAACTCGTCGGCGTTCATCTTGTTATACTTTTAGCTGAAAAATAGAATATCGAGTTATTTTATTATTTGTTACTTACAGGATCCAATGTTTCATTGGATAATTCGCTCTTGTTTATTCTTAAAATGATTCACTATTTTTTTTTTATATAAAAAATAATTTTTTGCAATGCAGTTCAGCTCTTTATATTGATTCGCTCCAATTTATTTTTAAAACGATTCACTATTTTTTATACAAATTTTTTCAATGCGGTTCAGCTCTTTATATTAATGCGCTCCAATTTATTTTTAAAGCGATTTACTATTTTTTATAAATAAATTTTTCTTAATATTTTATTTTGTTAGCACTGAGTTGAACTTTGTTTTTTGAGGAGCGATAAGCTTTTTTATCGACCCTATTTATGCATCTATATGCACACCTTTAATGCTTTAAAGGTCCAATTGTAACAATATACAACTTGATACAATTCACTATTTCCACTTGCAACGATATGCGAAGGAAAACGAGAACCAATATATTTTGTTTAAGTGCAACGATATGCAAAGAAAACACCAAGAGTTCATTAAAATTACAATTAGCTTTATTATCAAAATTGCCTTTACGACGATGGCTGCGCACTAATGTCCGAAAGTTGACTAACTTTTCAAAATTCAATACTCAAAGCTGAACCGACTTAAATTTTACAATGGCTTATTTTCTTTTAATAAATTGCCTGATTTTACGGTAAATTTTTTATACATTTCAGCATTGATATAATACAAATCGTATACATACATGTGTACATAAGTAACTACGAAAGAAATCGGCTGTTTTTGCGGTACATTATTTAGCTAATAACCCTATGACGGATGCACACATAATTATGCATATTCAATGCATTATACATACGTACATGATTATTTACAAATAAAAAATATGATGAGAGCATATAACAAAGTCAACGCATCATGTATTAGCGGGAGTGCAGAATCGAAGTAGGCTATGGTCAGCTGAGTTTGCCAATATGTATGTGTGTATGTACTTACAACTGAGTGTAGTTATGTATTTAGAATACGAGCAATAAATAAGCAGCTAATGACTTTAATTAGTGATGATACAGTTTCTAACTTTTGACAACTATTCGGTACCGCTTATTCGTTTACTAAACATACTCCGCCCGTTGGAAGCTTTAGGCTTTCAAAATATTATCCTCGATTGGTAACATACATAGCTTTGCCACAGCCCGTTTGTATATGCCATTGGATGTTCTCAGAACGGCTACTCGTATCTTCTTGTCCTCCCCAGCTATTGTTTCGATTACCCTGGCCAGCGGCCATTTTAGTGGGGGTTGATTTTCGTCCTTGATCAAAACCATGTCTCCAGCCTTCAGATTCGGTGAAGACGACTCCCACTTGTTTCGCTGTTGTAATAGAGTCAAATATTCCGTATGCCATTTTTTCCAAAATTGTTGTTGCATATAGTATACTCGTTGCCATCTAGTAAGTCGATCTATGTGTACTGGGGTTATGTCAGGTTCTACCACTGCTGTGAAGGATGAGCCAATAAGAAAATGACCTGGCGTGAGTACCTCCAAATCATCAGGGTTTTCTGAAATGGGACATAAAGGACGTGAATTTAAAATGGCAGAAATTTGACAAACAAGAGTGCGAAGCTCTTCAAAGTTTAATGTGGAAAGACCAACAACTCGATTTAAATGATATTTGGCTACTTTTACTGCGGCCTCCCACAAGCCGCCAAAATGAGGAGAGCGAGGCGGTATAAACTTCCATTCGATGCCATTACTTGCGCATTGGTCGTGAACCGCCTTTACATGCTCTTGACAAAAAAATAAGTTAGCTAACTCGGATAGCTTGTTTTTTGCTCCAACAAAATTAGTTGCATTGTCTGACCAAATAGTTTGTGGTCTACCTCTCGTAGAAGTAAACCTGTTCAAGGCTGCGAGGAATGAGGAAGTTGACAAGTCCTTAACCAATTCCAAATGAACGGCCTTGGTTGAAAAGCAAATAAATATGCATATGTAGCACTTCGTTGGAGGTCTATTTCTGACCTCAGTTTTGTAGAAAAATGGTCCACAAAAGTCCACGCCGGTAGTTACAAATGCTCGATTGCATTTAACTCTGTCAGACGGCAGATTTCCCATTAAATGTTCCATGAGTTTAGGTTTGGCCCGAAAACAACGCACGCATTTGTTAGTTACCCGACAAATAGTTTTACGACCACCAATAGGCCAGTACTGTAGACGAATCGTTGCCAATAAGGCTTGAGGTCCAGCATGGAGAAGTTTTATATGAAAACTGCTAATAATTGCATCCGTTACCGGGTGACATTTGGGCAGAATAATTGGGTGTTTTGATGAATAATCTAAATTTGAATGTTGAAGCCTTCCGCCAACTCGAAGAAGCCCACGCTCGTCGATGAAAGGATTTAATGAACGGATTTTTGAGGTAGCCCTTATGTCCTTTGCAGCTTCCAGTGCCCTGTATTCGTCTTGAAGATGTACCCTTTGTATCATGCGAATGAGTAGAAAAGTACCTTCTTGTAGTTCCTTAGTACTGAGTAGGCCATACTGTCTCATTGCAGGTGGTCTAGTAAATCGATAAACATATGCGTATACTCTCTGTAAACGTTCGAATGAATTAATAAATTTGCAATTTAAAGAGCTATCTGATACAGTTACTAACACAAATTTACGCTTGCGAATTTCGGGCAAGTCCTTACTATCTAGGAGCGAAGATTTAGGCCAATTGCGCGGATGGCTGCTGAGAAATGATGGACCATGTTTCCACAATGGCATGTTTAGAAGTTCCTTTGGACTAGCACCTCTTGAGAGAATGTCAGCTGGGTTCGATTTTGTAGGTACATGACACCACGTCACTCCTTTAGTAAGATTTTGAATTGTATTGATTCGATTTGCCACAAAGGTATTGAAATTGGCTGGTTCGTTATTCAGCCACGAAAGAACAATTGTGGAATCAGACCAACAATAAACCTCTCCATTAAAATTTATTGAATTTACAACCTTTGATATCAATTCGGCTAAAAGCAGTGCACCAGACAGCTCAAGTTTTGGCACGGTGAGTGGTTTAAGTGGAGCTACGCGAGATTTTGAGCAAAGCAAATTTATTTGAATATGTCCCTTTCTTTCGGCGCGTATGTATATACAGGCACCATAAGCGGCAGTGCTTGCATCGCAAAATCCATGTATTTGCAAGTCGCCATCTACTACATATAAATATCGGTCGAAACTGCATCGAGTAACCAATTGATATTGTTCGCATATTTCAAGCCATTCAGATTGTATGGTTTGGGGTGGACTTTCGTCCCAATGTAGCTTCTCTTTCCACAGCTGCTGTAAGAAGATTTTGGCTTTGGCTGTTACAGGCCCAATTAAGCCAAGCGGGTCGTAGAGCCTAGCAATGGCTGATAAAATTGTACGCTTAGTTACCTTTTTTTGCGTTGCAAATGGCGAAAACGAAAATATAAAAACATCCATACTAGGATCCCAAACCAACCCAAGTGTTTTTGTTATGCTTGTACCATCATCAAACGCTAAAAACTCCTGCCTATCATCTGCAGCTATTTCGTTCAAGACTTCAGCATTACTCGAACACCATTTCCTCAAGTGAAAATTACCAAGAGACAACAATTTTTTAGTTTGATTCAAAATTATTTGAGATTCTTCCACAGAATTTGCACCATAAATCATATCGTCTACGTAAAACGCGTTGAAAATGGTCTCGGCCCCAATAGGATAGGAGTGCGCTTCATCCCGAGCGAGCTGCTGCATCGAACGAATGGCTAAAAAGGAAGCGGGCTTAGTTCCGTAAGTTACGGTGTCTAATGAAAAAATACGAAACTCCTCACTAGGGTGATCTCTCCATATAATGCATTGTAGAAAGTTATCTGGCTGTGACATTTTCACACAGCGATACATTTTACAAATGTCTGCAGTTAAAGCAATTTTAAAAGTACGAAAACGAAGTAAAAGTTCAAATAGTTGAGGTTGAATGTTAGGGCCTTTCATTAGAATTGAATTTAAGGAAAGTCCATTACTGGTTGGTGCAGAACCATCAAACACCACCCGCAATTTTGTTGTTGTACTATCAGCTTTCAACACGCAGTGATGAGGCAAAAAACATATGGGAGTTTCCTTCGGTAGAGCATGAACGAACGACATGTGATTTAATTCGAAATATTCTTTAATAAACGACGAGTACTGTTGTTTCAGTTCAGAATTGCGCTGAAATTTCCTTTCCAAGGCCTTAAATCGATTTATGGCCTGATTATGTGAGTCGCCTAACTCAAAGGAAGGTGACTTAGTTGGCAACCGAACAGAAAACTCACCAGAATCTAAGCGCTTATAATTGCTTACGAAATGATCTTCACACAAATCTTCTTCTGGCGTAGTCTTTGGTGCGGTGTCTGGAAAGCTTTCAATTTGCCAAAAACGTTCAACTAAGTTGTTCAAATTTGTATCTAGATCTTCTTCTAGATTCATGTCCATAGCTACTAGGCAAGATAGCTTTGAAGAATTATATGTGGTTGCACCCGATGCAATCCAACCTAATTTAGTTTTTTGCAAAGTGAGCAAACTATCAGCTAAGCGTATTTGGCCCACGCATAATAAGTCAAAAAACAAGCTAGCTCCGATGAGCATATCAATGCGCTGTGGTTCGAAAAATAATGGATCCGCTAAATATATGTTTTTAGGGATGTTCCACTCGATACCTTTCAACGAACGACTAGGTTGGGCATCAGTAATAGTAGCTGCAATAACTGCTGTCAATTTGGCCTCATAATCACAAGTAGACGAATGTATGTATAAGTCAACCATTTGATTAGCGACGAAATCATTCTGGCCTATACCAGAAATAAACTGCGGGGAATCTCTTCTTTTTAGTTGTAGCTGATTAACCAATCGATTGGTTACGAAATTTAATTGTGACGCAGAATCTAGCAAAGCTCTGCAGGGAATAAGAGAGCCGGCTCTATTTTTTACATATATTATGGCGGTTGCCAATAAAACGAAATCTTTGGTAGCGCTGGCTTGAACTTCAGAACTGACAAGTGCAGATGCTGAATTGCCATAAGCTGAACAAGGTAAAGGTGTATTTGCTGGGGTTTGTGGTATAGAATTGCCAGAGGCGATAGGTTGCGAAAAAGTATTATTGCAATTTGGTTCTTGATGAAGAAGGCTATGATGCTTAGAAGCGCAAAATCTACAATTACTGGCTTTGCAATTTTTCAGGGAATGGCCACCTCTGAGGCAATTGAGGCACAATTGCAATCTTTTAGCTTCTTTGTAGCGTACTATAGGCGAAAGCCCAATAAATCTTTCGCATTTTGAAATATTATGGTCTTTGGAACCGCACAATATACAGCTAGAACCTGCCGCAGCTAACAAAACCTTTCGACTATTATTGCAAGATGCTTTCTTTACCTGATTATCCGGCGCTGCAAAACAAGTTTGTACATTTTCGAGCCGCTGACAACGTTTCTCCAAAAATTTTGCCATCAAGTTCCACGTTGGTATTTCACTCGAAGGTGTCTCTTCTTCCCATTTAGCCAGTGATTTATTGTCCAATTTCTGAGCGACAAGTTGGATTAACAAGCAATCGGCAATTTGCTCCATGGTACCCATCGTTTGTAAAGCCCTCAAATGCGCATTAACTTTGTCACTAAGTTCACGAAGCTTTGAAATCCTACCACCATCTACCTTGTTTAGCTGAAAAATACTTCGAATATGAGCCTGGAAATTTAAACGTTTATTATTAAATCGGGATTTTAATAATTCAATGGCCTTATCATAATTATCCCCATTAATTTCTAGGGAACGAATCGTGTCTAAAGCTGCATCACGAAGACTCAATCGAACGTGCTGGAACTTCTCGATCTTTGTCAAGTCTACATCTTGATGCACCACCGAGTTAAACATTGAGAAAAAATCAGGCCATTCTGCATAGTCGCCACTAAATTTAGGTATTTGCAAAACTGGCAACTTTTGCTTTGGTTGCGTAACTATGAACGAAGGCTGCTCGCCAGGAAAAATTCGTGACGTAGAACTATGTGCATCTGTAGCACGGCATGCATGTAGCTGACGAGTCAATTTTGTTTTTACCTCGATGTAGTTGTTTGTCAAAATAGCCAGAAGATCATCAGCGTCAGTATCCTCAAGCTGCATATATACCGCATCAAACCTTTTCTCCAATCGATCCACTTGCTCTAGACGCACCTCTACTGCTGCTTCGTCAAGCTCCCGTATAGCCTCGATAGTCAACGAATTGTGGATTTGTGCCATTTGTTGATTGATGGTTTCCAATTTCTTTTTAGCCTCCTCGTTCTTTTTTGATGGTGGCATTTTCACAAAGCTTGATTGAAGGTTTGGTTTTTTGTTAAATTGTTTATACGCAACGCCAAGTAATTAAAGTTTATACGGAACGCGAGTAATTGAAATTTATAAATTGCAATACGATTTTTCAACTGATTCCGCGATCACGTCGGGGTCACCAATGTTTTTTGAGGAGCGATAAGCTTTTTTATCGACCCTATTTATGCATCTATATGCACACCTTTAATGCTTTAAAGGTCCAATTGTAACAATATACAACTTGATACAATTCACTATTTCCACTTGCAACGATATGCGAAGGAAAACGAGAACCAATATATTTTGTTTAAGTGCAACGATATGCAAAGAAAACACCAAGAGTTCATTAAAATTACAATTAGCTTTATTATCAAAATTGCCTTTACGACGATGGCTGCGCACTAATGTCCGAAAGTTGACTAACTTTTCAAAATTCAATACTCAAAGCTGAACCGACTTAAATTTTACAATGGCTTATTTTCTTTTAATAAATTGCCTGATTTTACGGTAAATTTTTTATACATTTCAGCATTGATATAATACAAATCGTATACATACATGTGTACATAAGTAACTACGAAAGAAATCGGCTGTTTTTGCGGTACATTATTTAGCTAATAACCCTATGACGGATGCACACATAATTATGCATATTCAATGCATTATACATACGTACATGATTATTTACAAATAAAAAATATGATGAGAGCATATAACAAAGTCAACGCATCATGTATTAGCGGGAGTGCAGAATCGAAGTAGGCTATGGTCAGCTGAGTTTGCCAATATGTATGTGTGTATGTACTTACAACTGAGTGTAGTTTTGTATTTAGAATACGAGCAATAAATAAGCAGCTAATGACTTTAATTAGTGATGATACAGTTTCTAACTTTTGACAACTATTCGGTACCGCTTATTCGTTTACTAAACATACTCCGCCCGTTGGAAGCTTTAGGCTTTCAAAATATTATCCTCGATTGGTAACATACATAGCTTTGCCACAGCCCGTTTGTATATGCCATTGGATGTTCTCAGAACGGCTACTCGTATCTTCTTGTCCTCCCCAGCTATTGTTTCGATTACCCTGGCCAGCGGCCATTTTAGTGGGGGTTGATTTTCGTCCTTGATCAAAACCATGTCTCCAGCCTTCAGATTCGGTGAAGACGACTCCCACTTGTTTCGCTGTTGTAATAGAGTCAAATATTCCGTATGCCATTTTTTCCAAAATTGTTGTTGCATATAGTATACTCGTTGCCATCTAGTAAGTCGATCTATGTGTACTGGGGTTATGTCAGGTTCTACCACTGCTGTGAAGGATGAGCCAATAAGAAAATGACCTGGCGTGAGTACCTCCAAATCATCAGGGTTTTCTGAAATGGGACATAAAGGACGTGAATTTAAAATGGCAGAAATTTGACAAACAAGAGTGCGAAGCTCTTCAAAGTTTAATGTGGAAAGACCAACAACTCGATTTAAATGATATTTGGCTACTTTTACTGCGGCCTCCCACAAGCCGCCAAAATGAGGAGAGCGAGGCGGTATAAACTTCCATTCGATGCCATTACTTGCGCATTGGTCGTGAACCGCCTTTACATGCTCTTGACAAAAAAATAAGTTAGCTAACTCGGATAGCTTGTTTTTTGCTCCAACAAAATTAGTTGCATTGTCTGACCAAATAGTTTGTGGTCTACCTCTCGTAGAAGTAAACCTGTTCAAGGCTGCGAGGAATGAGGAAGTTGACAAGTCCTTAACCAATTCCAAATGAACGGCCTTGGTTGAAAAGCAAATAAATATGCATATGTAGCACTTCGTTGGAGGTCTATTTCTGACCTCAGTTTTGTAGAAAAATGGTCCACAAAAGTCCACGCCGGTAGTTACAAATGCTCGATTGCATTTAACTCTGTCAGACGGCAGATTTCCCATTAAATGTTCCATGAGTTTAGGTTTGGCCCGAAAACAACGCACGCATTTGTTAGTTACCCGACAAATAGTTTTACGACCACCAATAGGCCAGTACTGTAGACGAATCGTTGCCAATAAGGCTTGAGGTCCAGCATGGAGAAGTTTTATATGAAAACTGCTAATAATTGCATCCGTTACCGGGTGACATTTGGGCAGAATAATTGGGTGTTTTGATGAATAATCTAAATTTGAATGTTGAAGCCTTCCGCCAACTCGAAGAAGCCCACGCTCGTCGATGAAAGGATTTAATGAACGGATTTTTGAGGTAGCCCTTATGTCCTTTGCAGCTTCCAGTGCCCTGTATTCGTCTTGAAGATGTACCCTTTGTATCATGCGAATGAGTAGAAAAGTACCTTCTTGTAGTTCCTTAGTACTGAGTAGGCCATACTGTCTCATTGCAGGTGGTCTAGTAAATCGATAAACATATGCGTATACTCTCTGTAAACGTTCGAATGAATTAATAAATTTGCAATTTAAAGAGCTATCTGATACAGTTACTAACACAAATTTACGCTTGCGAATTTCGGGCAAGTCCTTACTATCTAGGAGCGAAGATTTAGGCCAATTGCGCGGATGGCTGCTGAGAAATGATGGACCATGTTTCCACAATGGCATGTTTAGAAGTTCCTTTGGACTAGCACCTCTTGAGAGAATGTCAGCTGGGTTCGATTTTGTAGGTACATGACACCACGTCACTCCTTTAGTAAGATTTTGAATTGTATTGATTCGATTTGCCACAAAGGTATTGAAATTGGCTGGTTCGTTATTCAGCCACGAAAGAACAATTGTGGAATCAGACCAACAATAAACCTCTCCATTAAAATTTATTGAATTTACAACCTTTGATATCAATTCGGCTAAAAGCAGTGCACCAGACAGCTCAAGTTTTGGCACGGTGAGTGGTTTAAGTGGAGCTACGCGAGATTTTGAGCAAAGCAAATTTATTTGAATATGTCCCTTTCTTTCGGCGCGTATGTATATACAGGCACCATAAGCGGCAGTGCTTGCATCGCAAAATCCATGTATTTGCAAGTCGCCATCTACTACATATAAATATCGGTCGAAACTGCATCGAGTAACCAATTGATATTGTTCGCATATTTCAAGCCATTCAGATTGTATGGTTTGGGGTGGACTTTCGTCCCAATGTAGCTTCTCTTTCCACAGCTGCTGTAAGAAGATTTTGGCTTTGGCTGTTACAGGCCCAATTAAGCCAAGCGGGTCGTAGAGCCTAGCAATGGCTGATAAAATTGTACGCTTAGTTACCTTTTTTTGCGTTGCAAATGGCGAAAACGAAAATATAAAAACATCCATACTAGGATCCCAAACCAACCCAAGTGTTTTTGTTATGCTTGTACCATCATCAAACGCTAAAAACTCCTGCCTATCATCTGCAGCTATTTCGTTCAAGACTTCAGCATTACTCGAACACCATTTCCTCAAGTGAAAATTACCAAGAGACAACAATTTTTTAGTTTGATTCAAAATTATTTGAGATTCTTCCACAGAATTTGCACCATAAATCATATCGTCTACGTAAAACGCGTTGAAAATGGTCTCGGCCCCAATAGGATAGGAGTGCGCTTCATCCCGAGCGAGCTGCTGCATCGAACGAATGGCTAAAAAGGAAGCGGGCTTAGTTCCGTAAGTTACGGTGTCTAATGAAAAAATACGAAACTCCTCACTAGGGTGATCTCTCCATATAATGCATTGTAGAAAGTTATCTGGCTGTGACATTTTCACACAGCGATACATTTTACAAATGTCTGCAGTTAAAGCAATTTTAAAAGTACGAAAACGAAGTAAAAGTTCAAATAGTTGAGGTTGAATGTTAGGGCCTTTCATTAGAATTGAATTTAAGGAAAGTCCATTACTGGTTGGTGCAGAACCATCAAACACCACCCGCAATTTTGTTGTTGTACTATCAGCTTTCAACACGCAGTGATGAGGCAAAAAACATATGGGAGTTTCCTTCGGTAGAGCATGAACGAACGACATGTGATTTAATTCGAAATATTCTTTAATAAACGACGAGTACTGTTGTTTCAGTTCAGAATTGCGCTGAAATTTCCTTTCCAAGGCCTTAAATCGATTTATGGCCTGATTATGTGAGTCGCCTAACTCAAAGGAAGGTGACTTAGTTGGCAACCGAACAGAAAACTCACCAGAATCTAAGCGCTTATAATTGCTTACGAAATGATCTTCACACAAATCTTCTTCTGGCGTAGTCTTTGGTGCGGTGTCTGGAAAGCTTTCAATTTGCCAAAAACGTTCAACTAAGTTGTTCAAATTTGTATCTAGATCTTCTTCTAGATTCATGTCCATAGCTACTAGGCAAGATAGCTTTGAAGAATTATATGTGGTTGCACCCGATGCAATCCAACCTAATTTAGTTTTTTGCAAAGTGAGCAAACTATCAGCTAAGCGTATTTGGCCCACGCATAATAAGTCAAAAAACAAGCTAGCTCCGATGAGCATATCAATGCGCTGTGGTTCGAAAAATAATGGATCCGCTAAATATATGTTTTTAGGGATGTTCCACTCGATACCTTTCAACGAACGACTAGGTTGGGCATCAGTAATAGTAGCTGCAATAACTGCTGTCAATTTGGCCTCATAATCACAAGTAGACGAATGTATGTATAAGTCAACCATTTGATTAGCGACGAAATCATTCTGGCCTATACCAGAAATAAACTGCGGGGAATCTCTTCTTTTTAGTTGTAGCTGATTAACCAATCGATTGGTTACGAAATTTAATTGTGACGCAGAATCTAGCAAAGCTCTGCAGGGAATAAGAGAGCCGGCTCTATTTTTTACATATATTATGGCGGTTGCCAATAAAACGAAATCTTTGGTAGCGCTGGCTTGAACTTCAGAACTGACAAGTGCAGATGCTGAATTGCCATAAGCTGAACAAGGTAAAGGTGTATTTGCTGGGGTTTGTGGTATAGAATTGCCAGAGGCGATAGGTTGCGAAAAAGTATTATTGCAATTTGGTTCTTGATGAAGAAGGCTATGATGCTTAGAAGCGCAAAATCTACAATAACTGGCTTTGCAATTTTTCAGGGAATGGCCACCTCTGAGGCAATTGAGGCACAATTGCAATCTTTTAGCTTCTTTGTAGCGTACTATAGGCGAAAGCCCAATAAATCTTTCGCATTTTGAAATATTATGGTCTTTGGAACCGCACAATATACAGCTAGAACCTGCCGCAGCTAACAAAACCTTTCGACTATTATTGCAAGATGCTTTCTTTACCTGATTATCCGGCGCTGCAAAACAAGTTTGTACATTTTCGAGCCGCTGACAACGTTTCTCCAAAAATTTTGCCATCAAGTTCCACGTTGGTATTTCACTCGAAGGTGTCTCTTCTTCCCATTTAGCCAGTGATTTATTGTCCAATTTCTGAGCGACAAGTTGGATTAACAAGCAATCGGCAATTTGCTCCATGGTACCCATCGTTTGTAAAGCCCTCAAATGCGCATTAACTTTGTCACTAAGTTCACGAAGCTTTGAAATCCTACCACCATCTACCTTGTTTAGCTGAAAAATACTTCGAATATGAGCCTGGAAATTTAAACGTTTATTATTAAATCGGGATTTTAATAATTCAATGGCCTTATCATAATTATCCCCATTAATTTCTAGGGAACGAATCGTGTCTAAAGCTGCATCACGAAGACTCAATCGAACGTGCTGGAACTTCTCGATCTTTGTCAAGTCTACATCTTGATGCACCACCGAGTTAAACATTGAGAAAAAATCAGGCCATTCTGCATAGTCGCCACTAAATTTAGGTATTTGCAAAACTGGCAACTTTTGCTTTGGTTGCGTAACTATGAACGAAGGCTGCTCGCTAGGAAAAATTCGTGACGTAGAACTATGTGCATCTGTAGCACGGCATGCATGTAGCTGACGAGTCAATTTTGTTTTTACCTCGATGTAGTTGTTTGTCAAAATAGCCAGAAGATCATCAGCGTCAGTATCCTCAAGCTGCATATATACCGCATCAAACCTTTTCTCCAATCGATCCACTTGCTCTAGACGCACCTCTACTGCTGCTTCGTCAAGCTCCCGTATAGCCTCGATAGTCAACGAATTGTGGATTTGTGCCATTTGTTGATTGATGGTTTCCAATTTCTTTTTAGCCTCCTCGTTCTTTTTTGATGGTGGCATTTTCACAAAGCTTGATTGAAGGTTTGGTTTTTTGTTAAATTGTTTATACGCAACGCCAAGTAATTAAAGTTTATACGGAACGCGAGTAATTGAAATTTATAAATTGCAATACGATTTTTCAACTGATTCCGCGATCACGTCGGGGTCACCAATGTTTTTTGAGGAGCGATAAGCTTTTTTATCGACCCTATTTATGCATCTATATGCACACCTTTAATGCTTTAAAGGTCCAATTGTAACAATATACAACTTGATACAATTCACTATTTCCACTTGCAACGATATGCGAAGGAAAACGAGAACCAATATATTTTGTTTAAGTGCAACGATATGCAAAGAAAACACCAAGAGTTCATTAAAATTACAATTAGCTTTATTATCAAAATTGCCTTTACGACGATGGCTGCGCACTAATGTCCGAAAGTTGACTAACTTTTCAAAATTCAATACTCAAAGCTGAACCGACTTAAATTTTACAATGGCTTATTTTCTTTTAATAAATTGCCTGATTTTACGGTAAATTTTTTATACATTTCAGCATTGATATAATACAAATCGTATACATACATGTGTACATAAGTAACTACGAAAGAAATCGGCTGTTTTTGCGGTACATTATTTAGCTAATAACCCTATGACGGATGCACACATAATTATGCATATTCAATGCATTATACATACGTACATGATTATTTACAAATAAAAAATATGATGAGAGCATATAACAAAGTCAACGCATCATGTATTAGCGGGAGTGCAGAATCGAAGTAGGCTATGGTCAGCTGAGTTTGCCAATATGTATGTGTGTATGTACTTACAACTGAGTGTAGTTATGTATTTAGAATACGAGCAATAAATAAGCAGCTAATGACTTTAATTAGTGATGATACAGTTTCTAACTTTTGACAACTATTCGGTACCGCTTATTCGTTTACTAAACAAACTTAAAAGGCTTATAATTTTGTAGGCAATTTCCTTCTGCCCTCATTAATAGTAAATATTTAATTTCTTTCTTTCTTTTTTAAAACTTTCACAATTTCACTTTAGTCACTTTAGGATGGACCCTGCACCGACCGAGCTCGGGCGCCACTTAAGTTCCGTTAACTGGGAACTGTTAAAAAATTAGAGCTGGGTGAACTCCGACGGTTCACCTTTATCCAAATAAACACACTAAACTTAGATTTTGTTCTTTACAATTTAATATGTGCTTCTTGCACTCCGAAACTTAACTGAATTATAATTTACATTCCACTTACAATCTAAGCTCTTAGCCTACCCAGCATAATGCTGACCCTGCGATTCCCACGATTGCCCAATTGTTTGCTTGCGCGTGTTGCCCAATATTGCTTCCTATGCGATTCCCACATTTGGGTCGCTGAGTGTAACCTGAAGAAACGCGCGTGTGTCGCGTCAGCAAATATTGCATTGTGGTCACATGCGTGGCAACGTGAGTGAATAGGTGGATCGTGGATTAGGGTGTTAACTTATATATATTCTAATAATTTGCCGGCGAAAAGAAAAGAACGTGTTCTTGAACCGATTGCTTAAAATGTAGTGAAGTGTTTTATTAATACTAATAATCGATTTGTATGACAATAGTGCGTCCGGATTATATTGTAATATTGTATGCAAAACTAAAGGCCATATTACGAGTATATACATATGTACCAAGTTAAAGGCCACATTACAGTCATAGACATGGATGTAGGGGAGTGTGTCCCCTCCTCCTCTAAAAAATGATTCTCTCGAATGTTGTTTATTCGTTGTGTTTTTTCTTGTGGGCGGAAGCTGTGGTTACTGTCTCTTGAGCGTTTTGGAGCATGATCGTCTCGAGTTTGAAAACTCGAATTTGGTTGAGCTCTGTTAAGGTTAAAATTCGGCGCGGTTATTTGTGGTTTTGCACCAGAAAAATTAACCTTTTGTTGTCCTCCGACGTGGTAATTTTTATTGTAAAGTCTGGATACCGATGGGTCAACATCCATTGGCTCCACTTTTGGTTGGTTTATCCTTGAAGGGAACCCCAAATCATTTGTTTTGGGATTTGGTCTTATACCTGAAGGAAACCATAAATTATTTGTTACGGGGCTTTGTCTTATCTTTGTGTTGTCATTCGCGAAACTCTGAGCGAACGAGCTCTTTGATTATTTGACTCTAATTCCTGAGCATCGGGAAGATCTTGGGGACTTAAAGAGAATATTATGTCCCTCAACGGAGCATTCAATTCCGTAATAAATATCCAAAGGGCATGATCCCATTTTTCTTGCTTAATTTCTTGGTAATTTCCGCATCACCACCATGCGTCATGATTGTTTTATTTATAATTAATGTAAACTTCTTGTTGACCAGGTTATAATACTCTACAACCGACATTTGAACCTGGCGAATTTCACTTAATTCTTCCTCAATAATATGTATTGGGCGTTTATCTGAATATGCAAAATCGAACCTCGCGATTATTGCTTCAAAGTTTAACACTGTACCGTAACAACTCGCGTAGGATCGAGGATACTTTTTATTTTCTCCTTCGACGTTCCTTTATTTAACCCGAGTCCCTGCTCGGGCGCCAGGTAAGCTTTTGTCATAGACAAAGGCTTTTTAAAAAGATAGCCGATTTTTTACTTCGCGGCAAGTGAATGAGTTAATGTCACAACGATTGTGCTGTTGATCAAAAACTAACTCTTTATTTTCAATTTGGTCAGTGAATTTGTTATTTTAGCTGAAATAACAAACGGTTAATTTACACTTTGAGTTGAGCTTGCAACAAGAGTTTCAAGAAAAACCATTTTTGTTTACAATTACGGTAAGGCTAATGTGTGGAGGCTGTCGTTAACTTGCATTGATACATATAATGGTTCAGGTAATAGCTTAGTTAGGCCCTATGCTCCAATAGGAGTTAAGGAAATTGATTATGATAAAAACTTATGTTTGTACTCGTACGTATGTAAATACGTATTCAAATAAAGGTATGTTGGCTTGTACGTTTTATGTATATGCAAATTAAACGAAATCCTTTGGAAAAAGGATTTTTAAAAAAGGTTATTTATTTGTCTCCGTTAACCAGCGGAGGAGTCAGTAACAAACTCGTATAATCAAACTGAGCTTAACTGTAAAAACTGCACTTTATTTTCTATTTTGCTCTTATTTGAATGACTTCCAGTATGAGTCATGAGAAAAGTCAATTATGCTCTTCAACTCAAGCTCTCAATTTACAATATGCAGAAAAAGAATTTTGTTTATAATTACGGTAAAGAAGCTGTGTGGAGGCTACCGTTAACTCCCCCCTCTCTAAGATGAATCGCCCGCGATTCAATTTTATTTCTTGTTAAATTATGAATTTGATCCAAAATTACATTATACGAAATTTGTTGGAGTTCAGCTATAAAAATATAGAAATAGATTGTATGTCTTTTGATATCTACATTCCTTTTACTGAAGAAATTAATATTCTCTAATTTTAAATGTTCATTGTTCGATTCGATATATTCCAAAATTTTAAAGTTATTTACATAATTATGTGTTAAATAGTTCCAAATTTTTTGTTTCAGTATTCACATAAGCTATATTATTTATTATTGTTTGATTTTCAAATGTTACTAAATATGTTCCTGTTAAATTTTGGTTCTCTACAATATTTTCGCCTGAAATCAATATAACTCCTTGTTTAATTATTTCAACATTATTGTTTTTCTCTTTAATTTTGCTACATTTCGCAGAATTTTTTATTCAAAAGTTCCGATAAACAAGTTTTTTCTCTATTCAATTTGCAATAAGTATTTGTTATTTCCGTTTAACAATTTTGAACATTTATAAATTCATTGTTGCAATTTATTATATTTTTATCAATTATTAACTTACCATCTACCTGTGCTCTAGCTCTAGTTTCATAATATGTACAAGTAAATATTATTTTTGGGTATTTAATGTATATAATGATAATATTATTTAATATTAATATTCTCCTTCTTGCAGGGACTTTTGAAAATCCAGAAACGAGCACTTGTCTAATTCTGTCCCACGAGCTTTCAATTGCTTCATGGTATTCAATATCCCTTGTTGCATCAACATAATGCTTCTCTTCCACGGAAGATTTTGTTCCTTGATGCACTTGCGTTCTATTTCTTTCAATATTACTAATATTTTCATCAGAAAAACTTTCTTCTCCCATAGAAGTTCTATTATTTCCAAAATGGAAATTAATTTTGTCAATCCACTCTCTTGTAACTCTTTCGTTGCATTTTCCGACTTGTTTTCGTTCATTTCCAATTCTAGATCTTGAAGAACATCTTGTGTTTCCGGAATTGTCACTGTCGGTACTTCTTCTGCTACAAACTCCACTGCCTCTGCACTTACTTCTATTCCCGAAAGAATCGAATCGTTGTCGCTTTCGTCGTCTGAAATTCTTGGATCCTTGCGACCCGCTGGGATAAAGTTCACTTTCTTCTTCAATGTATTTTTCATTGTCTTCACCATCTTTAATTATTTCTTTGTTACTATTCGAATTAATAGAATAACTATAAGAACACTCTGATTCAGAACTATGTTCAATTCCCCCAACTTTGTTTTAAACATTGTAAAGCCAATAGAATTATTTTTGGCTTATATACAAAATTATTTAAACACACACCACAACTTCTAAAAATTGAGCGGTAAAGATTTCTATAACACAACCACCAACCCCACAGGGGTATAGAACTTCGAATTGAAATAAAACACAAGAAAATCGTTTTAAGGTCCATCAATTTGGCTTTATTGGAAGGATAATTTTATGCCATTAATGTTTCAATATGATTTCGGGCATGTGGCAGCCGTGGCTGGCTCGAATAAAGCCAATTCTACAGGTCCTATTTTCAACCACTTCTTCGAGCATATGGGGCCGTATGTCGGCAATAACGCCACGAATGTTGGCTTCCAATTCCCCTAACGTTTCTGGTTTGTTGGTGTAGACGAGCGACTTCACATATCCCCAAAGAAAATAATCCAATGGTGTCAAATCACACGACTTTGGTGGCCAATTGACAGGTCCATTCCGCGAAATTATGCGCTCATCGAATGTTTCCTTCAATAAATCGATTGTGTCGTGCGCTGTGTGGCATGTAGCGCCGTCTTGTATATTTTTGCCGGTATTACTTTTGGCGGGCGCCTTAGGATTTTCGTATCCCAAGGGGTTTAAATTCTTTTGTGTACTAGGCCTTTTTACCTTTTTCACGTTTTTTGACTTTAATTTATTTTTGTTGGTGCTTATTTCAGCAGGCGCCTTAGAACTTTCCTGTCCCAAGGGGTTTAGTTTTATTTAAATTATATCCTAGGAGCAAATCTGATTCCAAATTATCTATTTCATAGAAAATTTGTTTCACTCCGAATAAAGTTATTATGTAATAGTATTTAATAATCGAATAACCATTCACTGTTTTTACTCTTTTGTAAATGGCTAATTCATTTCTATTTTCAAACACTCCTCGCATTACATAGCAAGAAGTTGCTCCCGTATCGACAAGAGCTTTAAATTTTTTATTTAATTGATAGTCGCAGATTGTGATGTAGGGGAGGTTATCCCCTCTTCAGGTAAAAAATAATTTTCATTCAAATTATTTATCCTTTGATTTTTTTCTTGCGGCCGAAAGCTATTATTGCATTCTCTTGGTCGCTTTATTCCCTGTGAATTATGTGCTTGAGGGCTAATCACATGAGTATTTGTATTATTTATTGCAGGCCTCGAATTTGGATTAAAAAAATTTGTACTGCGTTGCGCTCTGGCATTGTAATTTCTATCAAACATCCTTGACATAGATGGATCTACGTCCATTGGTTCAGGCTTTGTGTTATTATTTTGTTGATTATTTGGGAAAGTATTCCGCTGAATTCCTCTACGAGGAAATCGCAAATTATTCACCCCTATTACGGTTGTCAAGATCAAATGTCACGTCGTATTAATGTCAACATCAATATCAAAGTCGCGTCAATGCAAAAGTGGTATTTACTTCGTCAATGTATTGACGTTGACGTGTTATCGATAATTTAATAGCAAAACTACGATCCTTATACTTTTGACAGTTGTTTATTTACAATTTGTTGCACATATAATTCTGCTTAAGATTTAAACTTTTGTTTAAAGATGTTTTTTTACATTATAAGCCGGAAAAAGCAACGAAAATCGCCGTTAAACCTTCGGTAATACTTTCCATCGAACGTCAAGTGTTAATACACGTCCAAAAATCTAGGTAGAGGTATCAAGCGACGCGTCTTCACCTCCGTAACAATAATCTGGAGGGAAATCAGATATTTTAAGAATTTTGCGAGATATTTGCAGTTAAAGTTCACAATTTTTCTGTCATTTTCATGTGGTTGTTGTAATGGCACATTAGGCTAAGCCAAAAAAGTAAAAAAGTGTGCGTACCGTGGCACGTTGTCACGGTTCAGGCAACCACCCGGAGTTGGAATGGCGTAGCCCAGGGTTTTTTTTAAGCGCGGCCGAAGGCGGCCAATGCGGAAAGGTGTTATGCACATAAATACCATGGATTACGCCCCGAATTGGAGATCTGACCCGGGTCGGTTTTTCACTAATAACTTTTCACTGAAACAAAATATCGGATTTCCCCCTCCAGGTTATTGTTACGAAGGTAAGGACGCTGCCTTACATAATCGTTGTATTGACGTTAGAGTCATCAAGCTTCAATTCATCATCCGAAGCTGAAAATGTTCAAGACGGGTTTGAAGTTGATTTATCTGACGACTTGCAAAACATGGAAGCTTCGCAAATACGGCAACAAATTAAAGATTTTTGTAATTCGTTTTTGGTTGTTTTTATTAAAAAATATAAAATACTTCAGTATTTTCTGCATAAAACAAAAATATTTATTCTGTTTTTGAAAACTAATCTTTAAACAATGCAACTCGTGCAACTTCCACTTTTGAGAACACCTTGAACCATTTTTTGTAGTTCTAAAATAAGCTGCGAAAATTGGTTATTGTTTGTTATTTTAATTTTTCTCTCCATTTTCCTGAATTAAATAAAAACTAAACAAATAAAGTGTGTAAAAAGCTATAATTCAGAATTATTTTACCAAATTTTTACAGCAGAATATTTAATTGAGCGCTTGTCGTCACCAAAAACTGTGTTGACAAGTTTTATGTTAACTCCCGTCAATAGAATATCACTATTGTTGTCGTAAATACCAAAATAGTTTCAACAGCTGTCAATAGTTATCGAAATTGACAATGGCGATACCGATTCGTCAACAAAAAGTCAATACTTAAAAGTATTGACAACCGTAATAGGGGCGATTAATTGGAGAATTTGGCTTGAAGATATGATTATTTTGTTTTGGTGTTTTCTCCAAGATTTTCGAACAATTATTATGCCGATAATGACAGTTGCAAAGGCTCCAAGTGAATGGGAGCTATTGGCTATCGTTGCTGTCCTGAGAAGATTTATTTTCCGTATGTTTTCAATATGAAATTCCTTTAAGGCTTCGAGAGAAAGTAATTCAACTCGATCTTTTTCGATTGGTGCTGGTTGCAGGACTGCGGGGATTGCAGGATATGGTATGATATCATAGTTGATGTAGGTTTGGTTATTGATCTCTAAAGTTGAATTGTTAAAATTAATGATATGCGTTCCTGTCATATTCTTGAGCGCTCCGTCAGCGTATATTTGACCTTCAAAGCCATTAAGGAGTAAGACGCCGGTTTTAATTTCCTAATCAATTTATTAATCAATTTTTGGGGAAGGAAAACTTTATAGATTTCGATTTCTGCCTAAATTTTTAATATTATTAACTCTTCACTTAACTTATTATTTAATCTTCACTTTTCTTTAAGTTCTTAGAATCTTCTTCCCTTTTTTTTTTTTTTTTTAAAAAAAAAATTGGTTCACAAGTATTTCTTTTTCTTCTAACTCTAATCATTAAATTTTTATTTTATTTATTGCTTACTCTTTTATCACTATTTCTATTATTTCTCACGAATTAGAATCTTCTTTGCTTAAAACAATTTGGTTCTCAAAAATTAAATTTTCTTCTAATTTTGATCATTCATTTTTTATTAAACTTATTGCTTACACTTTTATCACTATTTCTACAATTATTTCTCACAAATTTGTATTCCCGGAAAGGATATTTATTGGTAAACTTAACTTACATTAGTATTCTTAGCCTTAAGGTGGTGCGACGGCTGATGACTAGCATCTCCTTTTTGCGGTCCAATGTCCGGTACTGGGGGGCCTCGTTCCTGCACACTTGTATATTCCGGCTTAGTTCCGTATTTTCTGACTGGGGCCTTGTTGCTGCTCGGGCTATTTTAATCCTGGCGTTTTTTTCGTTTTGATTTTAACGATTTGGATTCTATCCCGGTTGGGGTTTTCTTCCCTTTTTTTGAATTTCGGATTGATGGGTTAACACCACTTTACCACGAACGCGAACTTGACAACGAAGGCCCCACGTTGGGCGCCAATTAACGTTTTATTAATTAAAACGCGGAAAAAAATATATTTTTCCTTGGGTCATTGAGACCTTTATTGTTTAAGTGCTTAACTAGAACTTAACTTTACAAATTAATTAACTTAAAAGCTAAGCTACGGCGTGCGCTGGCCAACAGATGATTGTTGTTGTTTTTAGTTATTGCGGCTTGTTGCAGATTCTCCGAATTTGCAATTTAGGTTGCGCGTGTTGGGCTTCCGCTTCGCTCCGAAAATAAGCTTTTACGCTGATGATGCGTCTGGCTTTTGCTGTGAGAAATATTGTGCAATTTAAAGCTGCACTTCCGCTGTGCTTTACTTACTATTGCTGGTTAGCAGTTATTGTTTTATTAAGCAATTGTTGACATGTGTCATGTTAACATACATAAACTAACGGCTAGTATTTACATACATTACTTTATGGTACATATTGATATAGGTCAGTTAGTTATTTAACCAGGGACGTATATTTGTGGCAGCCCATACACCTTTATACGGTATCCTAGATTGCTGGTCATTTCGTAAAACTTTTGAAAGTTTATAAGGCCCTTTAAATTTGGGAATTAGCTTTCTGCTTACGCCTGCAGTAGAGTCGAAATTTTTGATTAACACATAGTCTCCTTCTTCGTACTGGTTCGCGACCCGGCGTTTACTGTTAACATACGCATTATTATATGATTGCAAGCGTTTTTCGTTTTCTGAGGCCTGTTTATGACTTTGCTGAGCAGGCGTTGCACCTCCTAATAATAATAATAATTTGCTTGAGGCGACCCTGTTGCTACTTTAATGTGTTGGATATTTTCAGATTCTAAAAACTGCGCAAACTCGTTCGAAGTAAAACAACTAGCTCTGTCTGATATAATTGTTTTTGGTTTACTATATGAGCGGAAATAATCTTTAAGGGCGCTTATAACTTCTCTTGTGTTAGTTGTTTTGGTAGTATAAAGCCTGACAAACTTTGTACACGAGTCTATAACTACGAATATGTGTTTCTTTGAACGCGAATTGTCGACCGGTCCGAAATGGTCTACGTGTATTTGCTCAAATAGAGTGCTTCCTTTTGGAATGCTATGCAAAAATCCTTCTTCCCTACCCTGCTTTGACGAAAACACTATAACTTTAAACAATTTCGTATGTGATTTGCTGTTTTTTCTCTCATTTTCGCAAACCTGTAATTTTTTGATATGAGGTCAACTGTCTTATCAATACCAAAGTGGCCCATTTCATCGTGGTATTTGAAAAGGATGTGACTTTCCATCTCTTCTGGAACGCAAAAGAGGATTTTTCCGTTATTAACCTTCCTGTACACCACTCCATTTCGCATTTCATATAGACTGTGCTCGCTAACCTGTAACGAATCACGCAGCTCTTTCAACTTTTTATCTCTCGCCTGACACACAATTAAGTTTTCCTCAACCAGTATGTTGTTGATACGACTCAAAGCGTCAACATGCTGCAGCCGTGTGCCGGACCTATGCTCTAATGTGTAGTGAGTTCTAAAGCCCACCTGGCTATTCTTGGATTAAGTTCTTTTTTATTGAGTGTCAGAGTCAAAGAGTTGAAATCGGTAATTATCTTAAACTTTAGTCATTGTAGGTATACTCGGAAACTCTGGAATGCATAGATAATTGATAAAGTTTCTAGCTCGAAGCTATGATACTTCGATTCTGTTTCAGTGTATGACAAACGTCTTGGAGGACAACTGAAAGGCTTTACATTTTTAACAACTAACTTCATTTCGCTTCTTACTTTTGGTTCATCAGAGCGTTGATTATTAACATAATATTTCATAAAAATTTCGTACAGCTTTTCCGTATGGTATAAACTTAACTTTTCGCTAATTTTTAAATTTGGCTTTTCGTCATCTACATTACAAGTTAACAAAAGCTGTTTGGTAAAATCTTCCTCTTCTTTTTCATCAACTTTACAACTAACTTGAATGTGCAAGCTTCTAAAAAATCTCTGCCAAACACAGCCTTATAACGCATGGTGTTATCATTAACTATGACAACATTTATTTCAACAAAACTATTATTTATTTGAACAAAACATAAAAACTTTCCATAAGGTAACATTTTTTCATTATTCAGACCAAAATATGATTCGTTTAAACTGATTATATGATCCAACTTTTCATTGACACACGATTGCTTTATAAAACTGATTGGGCTTCCAGTATCGATTAAGCTTTCTAGAGAGAACGAAATATTTGTAGCATTTTTTATAATAAAGTGAAAAATCTTACATATTCGTAGCACGCTTCAAACTCCCTTTCAGACATTCACTTGAGATGTGTCCTCGAATGTTGCAATTGTAGCATCTCAGATCGCGTACATTTGTTTCTGTTCTTGCTGGTGTTGATGCCGTTGTTGTAGCTTTGATGTCAATCTTAGCGAACGCTTTAATTAGCTGTGCTTTTGTAGTGTAGCATTGTGTGCGTAATCGATAATCCCCCATGCCTTCTATGGCATATTCGACAATTTCCTCCTCCTCGAGCTGCAATGGGTTTGCCAGCATTTGTTTGTCATTAAAATATTGTACGAATTTCTCGCCGGGCTTCCACTTTCTCGCCTCTAATTGCCGGCGCAGCAAAATACGGTTTTCTTTCAAGCCGAATACTTCGGCCATTTCGTCTAGTACACTCAGAGAAAAAATCAAGTTTTTCGTTCTTGATCTTAGTTTTTCCGAACTTAAAAACGGCTCGAGAACGAAAATACTGGTGTAGAGAACGGAGTTCTTATATTGAGATTGATATTTTTGAGAACTAAATACTAAATTCAAGATCACACAACCTTAAGTCAAGTATGAATAATTCTAAAGAAAAATTTAAAAAATACGAAAATCAAGTATATTTAATCTTGTTTATAGATCACCGACTGATGAAATTGTTCTCTAAATTACAAAATGATCAAAAGTACGAAAATCATGGATGCCTTAGAATTTAATTTTTATAATGGATCTCTATGAAAAAATTAAAGTTTGAACTCGTTTTACCAAAAAATTCAAATTTTGAAATACATCTGTTTAGTTTGGAACGAGCGATATTTCCGTTATTATTGCTAGTAACACTTTAAAATTTGTAGTGAGGGTGTATATTAATATATCATACTAAAATATGTGAAAAACGCATTTTTGAAAAATGTGACAGTTAGGGCCTTAGTGAATTATTACTAGAAATTCTCCTATAAAAGTTGCAAATTTCTATGTACGTTTGTCAAAGTTTGCACATCTTCTGAACTTATGCGTTTTTTGATATATACATATATTTCACTATATTTTAAATCGAAATTACCTATTTAAAACACATCAATAAATACATATATGTTACGATTAAAACCATTTTCGATTTTGTTAAATGTATGAAAGTAAGCTCGAATTTAACAATTTCAGTATTTTGGAAATATACATACAGTGTACCACAAAAGTCTTCGTACAGCACCCAATAAAAAGTGCAATAAATACATATATGTTACGATTAAAACCATTTTCGATTTTGTCAAATGTATGAAAGTAAGCTCGAATTTAACAATTTCAGTATTTTGGAAATATACATACAGTGTACCACAAAAGTCTTCGTACAGCACCCAATAAAAAGTGCAATTATTTAGTTATTTAGGTATGAAAGCAAAGTTGTTAATTTGGAAGACTTAACATCAAATGGTGTGAGAATATCAAACAAAAATTGTTGTAATACGAGCCACGGTTCTTGGCAGGCTAGGGGATATTCTAGAGAAAGAACTTGGAAAATTTTAAAGCACGTATCCAGTCTTTCAATAAATGAATTAAATTTAAGAAGATTTCCATCAAAGTATACATAAAATGAGGCTAATTCTGATTCGGATATGCCTACTACAATAATAAACGGTTGAATTGTCATTCCAGATGAGTAGTACTTATTAACAATGCTTTTAAGTTTTAGGTTGTAGTTGTTCAACGTTATCAAGTGGAGAGAAAGACATTCCATAGAATCTGCTATTGTAGCTTTTTTAAAACTTTTTCCTGATTCGTCCTTGAATCGGGCTGACGATGGTAAGACCGCACACAGTAGGATAGCAATTAAATAATCTTGAGCGTCTATAAAAATGCATGAAAACACATATTAGTAAATAGATTTGTTGAATGTATTTACGTACAACTTTACCTGTATTAGTAGTTGTTTTGCATTTATTAAAAAGTTGTTTGAAATAATCGTTTAAAATGTTGTGTTCGTAAAATTTCATAATTTTGCATTTAAAGTCGTTCCACTTGTATAGCAGCAAGTGATTTTTCCCTGGGTACTTGATATCAAAATCAATTTCGATCTAAAATTAAATGTTTATTAATTGTAATGTGTTAAACTATAACACTGTACAGCAGCCTGCTGGATGTTGGACCAAACCAACTTTTTTGAAGAGATTTAAACGTAAGTAATTTTCTCTGTTTTTCGAAGTTAGCCTCTAAAGCTTTCGAGGTTCGATGTTAGACCCTCCTCAATTTGTGTTTTCTAAATGTTGAATTAAAACACTTTAAAATGAAAAAAAGTGGGCCTACTTGCATATCTTATTTGATTGGATTCTTTTTCCCAAGGTACAAGTAGTATGGTGTAAGTCCCCTTTTACATTAGACAAATTGATAAGTGTAGACACGAATAGAAAACACAAAAGAGAACGCCAGCAAAGCTTAATTCAAGAATTACAAGCTTACCAATTTATTTAAGTATTTAGCATTCGAAAGTTTAGTCCAGTTTTTTAAAAATTCCGGTCCATCAAGCTCCTTCAAGTCTTTTTGGCGTACGTGATAAGTTTTTGCCCATTTCTCGCAAACATCGCCCCAATTGGAACAGTCTCTATTTAAAGACGTTTTCAAAGCAATCGCTAGAGTGTTGTCGATTTCGGGAGTACTTAAATCGACATTTTCTTCCTTTTCATTAAATGAGTCATCGAATTTTAGTTTTTTACTTCGGTTATTTCTATATTTGGAAAAAAGCTGATTAGAAAAATGATTAGATTTGTAAAAACAAAGAGAATATGACAGTAATTTATTTTTATTGTGGATCCACGTACTTTCATTGCTTTTTCGTCCAACAGAAGCGAAAAATCTTGAACTTTAATGTTTATGTTATTATACATTGCTTCTTCAACTATGATGTTGATCAGATCTTCCCGGTGCGAACTTAGAAGCTTTTTGTTCTGCTTTTCGAATAAAACTATTGCCCGTCCTTTGGAATTTTCATCCAATATGCTTAAGAAGTCCTAGTAAAAATTAAAACCGAATCAAAACAATTATAGCCAATCAATAGAATCACACTGTATGGCACGCAAACCGAATCATCTTGCGCAGGGCTTTAATATCTAAAAGTATTGTGTGAAACCCAAGTCAAATTTATAGAAGGTGGCTGTAGCGAATTCGGCTTAGCATTCACATACAAACTTAATGTATTTTTATACCTTTCATGAAGATGAAATGGTATTATAAATTTGGTCCGATGTTTGTAAGTATGAGAAGAAGAAGAGATAGACTTTCCACATATTTGTGGACACGTTTTAGCATTTGGATGCTGAAGGGTATGTGGGTACTTGCCTTCCAAATATGGCAGCACATCTTCCATCTCCCAATTTTTCACTAACTCTTGGAGACTATTATCAGTCATTCTTGTAATAAAGATTATAAATATTATTTATATTTTTTTATATAAATGTTCACTAATAATTAATTAATAAGTAATTTATTACTTTTCAATTTTCACTTCACAAAATTGACCTTGCACAAACTTTTTACCAAGCAGAATGAAAAAGAACGGTAAATATGCGCGATGTATTTGGTGAAAAGTAAATACTGCGCATGCGCTGTTTTGTTGTGGTAGTGTATGTAAGTTAAATTACGAACAGTAATTAAGTTGAAAAAAAAATGATTTTATTGGGAGCTAGGGCTCCTTTATTGGTCAATGCCAAACTTAGAACTAACTTTACAAAATATTATATTCTTACATCTAACTTATTTTGTCGCCGCTCTACCAACTGCGCTGCCGTTGCCTCTTTGTGAACTTGCTGACGGTGCGTTTCCCACCGCTTGCTGCATTCCTGCTTATTTTCGTGGTGTAATATTCCGTTATGGAATTTTATTCTGATGCTTTTTTACCTCAGATCGGATTATCGGATGTGTTCTCACTGCACAAACCCCTGTTTCAAAAAATAGTGAAAAATATAGTCATACAAAATGTTTGTAAATCCATAAAATTTTTATACCTTTCATGAACATGAAATGGTATTATAACTTTGGTCCGATGTTTGTAAGTATGAGAAGAAGAAGAGATATACCCACTATTAAGTATACCGAAATGATCAGGGCGATGAGGCGAGTTGATTTAGCCATGTCCGTCTGTCCGTCCGTCCGTCCGTTCGTCCGACTGTTTGAACGCAAACTAGTCCCTCAGTTTAAGAGATATCTCGATCTTTGCAAGCAGGCGCCATTTTGCATAGGATTAATCATTTGTCGGAACCAGCAAGATCGGACCGATACAAGGCATAGCTCCCATACAATCGATTGTTCCGATAAATGGGTTTTGGCCTATAACTCTTGCAATTCAAAAGCTAGGTACGTAAACTTTTGCAAGCTTAGTACATATTGTATTTGTAACGTGTGTAGTGAAAATGACGCAGATTGGACCAACATGACATATAGCTCCCATACAATCGATTGTTCCGATAAATGTGGTTTGGTATTCATGAAAGGTATAAAGCCTTCGGCACAGCCGAAGACAGCCCTTTCCTTACTTGTTTTTTTTTCATTTTATCAGTTTATAGAACACGAATTTGCCCCCTGGTTTCAACTTTCGAAACTAAAATTAAGAAGTTTTGTGCTCATAATAGAGAAATGTCATATTTGTTTTGAGTACGCAATTCCTTAATTTAAGTAGACAAATCTCAAATGCCAAATACTTGAATCCAGTTCATTTATTCTAGATTTCAGTCCGACGTTTTTCCCTCAGTGTAGAGTATCAACAATTTCGGTGACAAAATTTATTTTGCTCTGCAACCAACTTTGCGCTTTGCCTTTTAGTTTTCCTAACAACAACACACGCTGTTCATTTTCACAGACATTGTACGTATAAACAATGTTTTTAAATTGGGCTACCCACACGCTCAAGTTCGGCCCGCCTTCGTATTCTACTAAGAGATTTTTTATGAGGTCGAGTAATATTTTTGGCTGTAATGCGCATACACTGGCTGCTTTTTCATTGTTTCGTAGTAGAAAATTTTCTCTTTCCAGCAGGTCTTTTTCGCGCCGTAACAACTCTGCCTCTAGCTTTAACATCTCCAACTCCTGATTTACTCGTTCACCAACTCTTTGGAAATTTTGACTCTTCTAACATACAACGACTCATTTGGACCAACGTTCTATTTGCCCTTTAAGCAATTCCATTTTGCTGGGGTGTATATGCTACAGTCTTTTGATGGACTATTCCATTTTGTTTCAAAAAAGTGTTAAATTCTGAGCTTAGGTACTCTCTACCATTATCGCTACGCAAAATTTTAATTTTACAGCTTGTCTCATTTTCAGCTTTCAATTTAAATTCTTTAAATACTGCAAAAGCGTCGGACTTTCTCTTCAAAAAATATGTGGAAATATACCTAGAAAAATCATCAATGAACGTAATAAAGTACACTGATCCACCTTGGGAAACATTTCGCCCAGGTCCACATATATCCGTATGGATTATCTCTAATCTACTTTTACTAAGTACTGTGCGATATGAGCAAAAGGATTTACAAGAAATTTTACACAAAGCGCATGTTATACAAGAAAAATCTTTTGGCATTTTTACATGGCTTACGTATACAGGTAATATAAACTTAGCAGCTGATTAGATTTTTTTCATTTTCATTTTCTCTAAACTGTCAAACATGCTTTACAAACGCTTCCATATTTTGTATTTGCTAATGGCTGTTTTAGCGAAAGCGATTTTTAGTTGACAGCGCCTATATTACCTGTATGAGTATGCCATGCCTCTAACCATTTCTTTATTAGACAATGTACATAAGTCACGCATATTCAAGTGACCATACCTACGGTGCCATAAATCAAATTCATTTTTATTGGCGCAATTCATGTACGCATATTCTTTTTTCAAAAATATAGCAACAAATTTACCAAAGCTTTTTTCAGCTGCAAAAATTAAATTTTCCTGAGTTTCCATTTCTAATAATTTTACCGACGGACAAAGAATTCGATTTTAACTCGGGCACAAAAAGTACGTCTGTTAGTGTAATGTCAGCATGAGCTTATTTTATTTTTACATTACCTATCCCTTTTGATGACACACATTCACCGGATGCTAATGTTACCTTCTGTGTGTACTCTTTGAGTGTCGAAAACTCACATTTGTTTTTGCAAATATGCGACGATGCTCCACTGTCGAGAATCCATTGATTGCTGCCATCTTCAAAACCGCTGTCGTAGGAACCAAACACTACGTCCGAATTTGATGTACTCTTGCAATCCGCTCGTACATGACCTCTCTTGCCACTTTCTTCTTCTTCGAAAATTTTCATTTTTCGGCTATCAATTTTTGGAAAATCGTCCCGACTTTCAATGGCTACCACAAAATTTTCCATGTCGTCAGGTAGACTACAAGGTAAGATGATACTTAGAATGTCACCAGGAATCGATACGTCGATTTCCTTTAAATTCTCCACTATTGAGCAAAAGTTATTCACTTGGCTGATATTACTTACGCTGCGTTCAAATTGAAAACGAACCAGCTTTTTAAATAAATTAACTTTTCTAGCAGGACCTCGCGCTCGATAAGTGTCGGACAACTTAATCCACGTACCTCTTGCTGATGCACAATTTTTAATTAACAGCAATTCCGACGGCTTCACACAAAGTGTAATTGTTGCCAATGCCTTACGATCGGCTGTTGTCCACGCTGCCTTCTGATCTGCTGTTGCCGTGCTGCTGCATAGGTTTTCAATTACATGCCAATAGTCCAGTGTCGCCAGCAAACTTTTCATTTGGACCGACCAAACTGCAAAGTTGTCTCCATTTAATTTGTCTTTTATAACTTTTAAACTTTTCTTAAGGCAAATGTCTTTGCTTTGTCGACACACGATATATAAATGTTTTTTTTTGAAGTTTTTTTTATGAAATATATTTTAGTCTTTTTTATCGACACACGATATATAATTTTTAAACGTTTTTATTTATTTTTGTATATATTTCAATTTAATTTATTGTCTTTATCGACCAACGATATTTACACTAAATTGAACGAATCAATTCAAATACATTAAATCGCGACGTTTATTATACAATGGAGATGTACTCTGGTCCCATAACCAATATTAGCAGAGTCTAGTCCGTAGAAATGAAACACAACCGTTTGGTTAAAGCGAGTTTAATGTAATGGTAATAAGCAATAACAAGATATGCAATGCAAGTCAACCTTAACTAAAAAGTGGCGTGATACAGTGGTACTGTTGGGTTTACTTTTCCCGGACTGTACTTCTGGGTTTAATTAAATAAAAAACCAGCTGAATCCGCTTAATTTAATTTAATAATATTTAATAAATTTTAGTTTAAAAACACTTTTGCTCAAACTCAGCCTCGCTGCGACTCGGGGTGGAATATTAACCCGGGAAGTCCCAGAACTTTTTTGTTTTTAGATTTTTTTAAAAAGTCGTATACTTATAAATTTCGAGCTTCTGAACACAAAAATGAAGTCCATTTTGCAATAACTTGCATCACTTTTCCGGAAAATGCGAAAAACCAGCGTTACCATATGGTAATCGTGGGACCACTAGGGTACAGGTTTTCTTCTTTGAAATAATACATTATTTGGATGCAGTTTTCCTTTAAGTTTCACAAATGAAATATTTTTATTGAGAAATATGAAGCTTATAAAAGTATTTTTTAAGTTAAAATTAGAAAATATATTTTTTTACCATATTATTCAGAGTTTTGTGTGATATTTTTCGAAACACTTTACGCAAAGACCTACATCACATTTTATACAGGATGTACGTCCATTCACTTTGCATCCTTCGCCAGCACAATGTCTACGGTTGGATGGTGTAACGTAGTGTCCAATCTGATCAAAACGTAGAGTATGTTCAACTCGACCTGGCTGTTGTGCATATCCGTGGGAGGGCATTGGGCCAGATGATTTTGGCTTTGTCCCATAATGCTTGCAGTAATAAACTGCCAGTTGTCGTCGAAACTCCAGCTGACTCGTGGTCGGATGTACCTTTCTATAGAGTTGCCAAGCGTTTTGTATACAGGCATCTATAAGCCAGGTAAATATGCTGGACCACCACTTTTTCCCCCTGTATGATATGCGATACTGGGCCAAGTTTTGATCAAACCGGTCCACTCCACACATATATTTGTTGTACTCCGATATCGAGCAAGGACGGGGAATACTTACTTTGCCTCCACTTGCCTTTGAATATCGTTGTGCCATTGATTTGGGATTTTCGCCAAATATAGTTGATAACATACATACAACGCTATTATCTTTCCATTTAACCAATCTTATACCAGTACTTTTCATCGTGATTGAATCGGAGTAGCCTCTTTCCATTGATTTGACACTTTTTTTATCCAACAGTGGACAGCTTTTTGGAATACGGTTTTCCCGAATTGTCCCCGTGGCGTTGTATCCGTTTGATTTCAAGTAAGCCAGTAAAGGATAACTAGTAAACAAGTTGTTAAAGTAAAAAGAAAATGGCAGAGATTTCAAGATGTCCGGAAAATCGTCGATCATATTGACTAAGGGAGCTGCGCATTTCCCAAACTTAGCTTCATATTCATCGATTGAACGAGGATTTTTTCCTTGGTAAATTTCAAAATTTACCATGTAGCCTGATGGGGTGCAAAGTGACCAAACTTTATAGCCGAATCGTAATGGTTTGCCTTTGATATACTGTTTACATCCATGCCTACCAAAATACGATATCATGCTTTCATCGAAGGAAAGATTTTGTTCGGCATGAAAATTGTCAATCATTTTCGCCTTCAAATCGTCTGTAAGAGGTCTCAATTTCCACATTTTATCCACATTGACGCCGGTTTTTGATGGAGCCTTGGAGTTGTCTTCAAAATGAAGACTTTGCAATATTTCCTGAAACCGATTTCGGCGCATGGTGTCACTTACAAGATTATTACGAAGGTCGTCATCTTGACTCCATAAATCCTTATAGCTGGCGTGACCATTGTATCCAGTAATTATTAGTATGCCGATGAAGGCTCGAAATTCGCCAACTGTTATATGCGGGTTTTGTCTACCCTGACTTATAGCATATACAGCACTTTGCTCGCATATGTGCTCAATTAACGTATCATCGAAAAACTTTTCAAATTGTTCATGAGGTAGTAAGTCACGACAATCCTCATAATTTGCTTCTGGAAATATAGGGAGGAGGGAGGATGACTCCTTTTTCACCCATTCAAACACTGTTTCCTTGTTCACTGCCGGCAATGGTAAATTTGAAGGTTTTGGTTCTACTCTTCGTAATCGTTTTCTTTCTGGTGATTTTCCGCGACTGGAGCATGTTGGCTGTTGTTGGTCTTCGTCTACAATAACAGGCAAGTCTTGCACATTTGGCGCTAAAGGATCAAAAGTAAAAAATTAGAGACATTGGTAAAAATAGGATGCTTTGAAACATGCCTCCAAGTTCATCCTCTTCATCAAAATTTGTTAAGTGTCGTCCACTAGCCATCACAATTTCACAACCGCCTTTTAGCTGAGCGGGGCAAACATTGTCCGGAATACCCGCACAGTCATCGTCTGCATCATCTTCTCCTGACACGTTGCCATCTTCAGGAGGCTCAATATAAATGGCAGTTGGTATGTCTCCCAGCTCATTTTGGTCCTCCACCTCATCAAGTTCTTGAATAAAATCAAGCATTTGCTGCAACGTTAAACCTCTAAAGACAGAATTTACAAATACTTTATCTAATACCTTAGTAACAAATGCAAAAAGCCACGGAACATCTCTAGAAATGCAGATAAAATACTTGTACCCTGGGAGTCCCACGATTACCATATGGTAACGCGCTTAGAAAAATGTTAAAAAATAATATAAGAGCGTTTTTTTTTTTAATAAACTATATCGCATTTCTTAGATCAGTTCACTAGCTCTGTGATGATGCAACTACGTACAAATATTTTTCATCAAATCTTATAAAACACTAATACTTACCGATGTGCCATATCAAAAAATGTATATTTTTGTCTTTTATTTTCGTAACCTCAATTTGACATGCGATAGCTTCACTATTTGAACAAAGAATAGCACAAACTTTATATTTTTGCAAATTCACGGAAATTTTGCATTGAAAAACGGTTTTCTATTGTTGTTTTTCTTTGTTACTTTGATTTTTTTCTTGTTATTATAACGGCATGTTTTGCATTACCATATGGTAACCGTGGGACGATTCGGGTTAATGATGGCTGGCAGGAACGCGATGTTGTACGAAGACGATGTTTCATACACCATGTCGGTCCTGTCAGTCATCATTTGTCTCTTTTCTAGGCATTCTACAGGTGCATGCCATCTGTCGTGTGATACCCCTCTGGCAAAGTCTACACTCACTTTGCCAGTACAGGGTGCACTACATGATCACACAACAGGTGGCATGCCCCTGTTGGAACTCAGTGACCAATGAGCAGTCATTACAGTACACGTCCAATGAGAGTATTGGAAGAAGAACAGTTATGTACTTGAGTTGCCACACAGGGTCTTTAATAGGTATGTATGTTCTAAAACCGATAAAAACTGATTCTTACAATTCAACTTTCTTACCAACTAACTTCTAAACTAAGCTAATCGCTAACGTTGCAGTTCCCACCACTTGCCGGTATGTCGCCATCGTTGGGTGGCGCGTGTTGATCAATATGCTTGCATTGAAATTCCTAAATACTGAATATTGTTATTGAACTTTAATTGGAGCAATGGTGTCACGTGTAATGCAATGTGATCACAGGGTGTGGCATTGGTAATTTCGGTGGTATAAGGCAACATAACTTGTATGCCCGTAAATTAAGTTTTAAAAGATATTAAAACTTTCATTTATTTGGGTTCGCTTTTGGCGAACGAACCTTTATTTATGCGTGATACAATAGTGAACGCGCTGATCTAAAAACTGAAGCTTAACTCTAAATTCAGGCTTATTTATAAGCTTACAAATCTGTTTTTTTTTTTAATTTAAATTTCACGAAATTGTGAAATAGCTTAGCTTTGAAATGAAGATAAAAGTAGAACATTCCAAAGATGCAATAAGGCTCATTTATGTCAACAAAAGCCACTCTACACAGAAGTATGATTTTTGTTTATAATTACGCTAATGGAGCTGTGTGAGGCTTCCGTTAGCTTATGATTCATATGAAGAATCCACTATGCAGAAAGATGAATTCTGTTTACATTTACGGTAAAGAAGCTGTGTGGAGGCTACCGTTAACTTGTGACACTTGATCATCATCACTCAATATTTCATTTTTAGCTGTATCATTTTCTTTTTCCTTTAATTGTTTAAGCCTAACTTACATTTTTTCCTTCTTTTTTTCAAATATTTTCGCAACTTAAAAATTAACTAAAATAATAATTACATATAATCAATTTCTCACGCTACTTTTGCTGCCAGTCCTTCTGTGTATCACCGTTTGTTGTGTATTTTGTATTCCTTGTTTCGGTAAGGGTTCGTTTTTTCATTGAGGCTTTTTTCCTTCTTTTTTTTTGAATTTAACTTTCAGTCACTTTTTAATGTTTAAATTTCTTCGTTCCTTAACATCGTCTCAAAACTATTTCAAAAAAAGTCCCGAAAAAGTGCCAAAATTATCCCTTTGCATAAGTAAATCCGGCTTGAAATCCAGAAACATGTTCCTCGCCCATGCAAGGTCACGCAGAGCGTTTGCTCAGACCTCCGCAGAGACATTCCTCTCCCTTATCGGTGAGCTGGCTTTCCTGCGCAGGATCCGGGCTTCTCAACGTTTGTATTGATGATTGGGCTTTTTATGTCCCCCAGCCCTAGAAGTAGCCACCCCCGCATCACTGGAACCCTCAGCAGCCGACCCACCAGACGCTTGTCGCTGAGTGGCAGCCCTGCTGGTGGAGGCTTTGGGATGAGCGGAAGCTGCGCTGAGGGCCGCCCGGTCAGTGGCCCCTCCCCGAGAGGTACCGGCCTTCGGACTGACAGGGCTGGATTTACTATCAGCCCTGCCCTGATTAGCTTGGCCCTTGGCCCCATTGAGGTCTGGTAGAATAAATAATTTAAAGTTTGTGTTCTCTTCACCGAATTAATTTATTATCTTGATTTGGCCTGCTATGGGTATTGTTAGAAATTTCGGTTGTATATAATTTTTACTCGAGCCTGTACCGACCAGTATCTTTAAAATTTCTTCGTTCGTCGATATAGTCTGTTTGGCTTTCTTCTGGATACTCTTGCAATGGCTCTTCGTCCACTGCTTCAGCCACGTATGCTTCGTATTTCTGTTCTGTTGGAGTCCAATTTTGTTGGTATTATTGGTCCTCCTAATAATATTGACCTTGCTGGGCATAGGGGTATTCTTGGTTTGCTTGTTCTCCCTGTATAGCGGTATTTATATGGAAATTCCTTTGCTGCTTGAGTGGTGTCTGCTGGGAGAAGCTTGCCGTCCTTTTTTCCGCCGGTTTGCTGGTGCTTTGCCTATTCATATAGTTAACGGCTCTAGACTGAGTAGACCGATCGATGTCCATTGGCTCTGGACGAGGTTGGCGCTTCGGCTTTAAGGTCTTAGTGGCTGAGTTTGGATAAAGCTGTTACGTATTTTGGTTTATTTTCGGGAATCGCTGGTGCGATTGCTGGTTAAATTGGGGTTATTGCAAGTTATATTATAAAAAAATTATTTATTTTCCCTTTTTTTCACTTTACTTATTTCTTAATTTTCTCAATATTAATTCTTACATCAATATCAGGAACATCCTGTTCGGGTCCTGGCACCTGGATGGTGGCAAGTACGTAGTACGTCCTGTTTACATCTACAGATGCTACTGAGGGGCCTTTTAGTTTTTTTTTCCAATCCGGTAGTTTTTCCGGCTGCGCTTTTAGCATTACTCTATGTCCTCCCTGGATTCTTTGCCACTTACGCGAGTTTTTTTACTTTATCGCGCACTTATACCTGATCCATTGCTCGGGAGCCAGTGATATTATTTACTACTTCGTGTCATTAAAAACAAAATGTTTTTTATGACTTGCGTCCGTTCTTTACTTTATTCAAAAGACAACTTAAACTAATTTACAGTGGTAGTTATAATTATACTGCTAGGTCAACGTCACGTTTGTAGGACTAGCCGAGTTCTTTCCAAATAAAACTACGCGATGTGCCTTATCTGACAGTCATATACATTCTGATTTTTTATTTCCAATTAAAATACCCTGCAAACACAGTGACCCTCATTTGAGGCGCAAGCTTTAGGGAGACGCTCCTCACTGTTCTCCATCAATTTCTTAAAGGCAATGTGAAGAACGTGAGGGACTGAGGAGAATACATGTGACCTTGCATCTTCTTCCCACTTACGTATTTCTCCGTTTAATAAGTAACATAACTGTACTTTTCTCTCCAACGTGATTTCTCCATCAAACTTGATGTTTGCATTTGTCAAACTTGATCCATAAAATTTGATCTTTACCTGTATCACGCTTGATTCCTCAAAGTTGGTGTACGCATGTATCACATTTGATTCCTCAAGCTTGATGCCAGCATATTTCACACTTGATGCTTCAAGCTTGATGCCAGTATGCTTCACACGTGATCCCTCAAACTTGAGGCCATCATGCATCACACTTGATCCATACATTTTTAATTTAAATAAAAATAAATTTTTTTAACGTTATAAAATGTATTTTAATATATATATTTTAATATTTAATTAATTAATTTAAAGAAACGCAAATAAATCTCAAAACTCAAACGCTTTTCTTCTTTGAGGAACCCGCCTTCTCTTTTTTGAGGTAACGTTTTTGGTCAGTTCGGTGATGGCTGAACTCCACAGCCTTCCTTACTGACTTCTCGAACTCAGCACTGGTTTTATGTGGGAAAACCTCTAAAATGAAAAAAAGCAAGCATATAGCATTAAATATAAATACAACAATGTCTGAAATACGTACCACCCAGTATTCTAAAAAGCTCTAGCTGTGCTAAAGATTTTTTTTCGTTAACGCCTGCCTAGTTAAACCCAAACAGGGCGGCATCCGTCATGCATTGTTTTATGACGGGTTTCACGTCTTCGGACAAGCCCTTTGCCTTTAGGAGGTATAGTTTCTGCAAGTAAATGTTCCTGAGTTAGAAGAGAAACTATTTAATTAATGTTTTGTTATTACAATTGCTTGCTTGAACTCCGTTGATTGCATTCTCTCCTCTAAGTCGCTAACCATCGTCGCATTCAGCAATGGAAAGAGGCTCGCTACCTCGTCCAGAAGGGGCTCGGAGGCCTCACCCGTCATCAAACCCACTGAGCGCTGTACTTTTTTAAGTGCCACTTTGCACTCTCGCAGCAATTGGGACTGTGCCATGTACTCCGACTTTTCGACGCATTAGTAAAATAGCTCATTAAAGGAATGTATTGAAATTCAAGCGGTTTACTTACACCTGATACGCTATTGGCAATAGCTTCTTGATTGCCAACAATCTTATCCATATTTTGGCTAAGGATTGCCTGGTTCATCAAAATGGTGTTTTGCTGAAACGACAAAAAGTAGTTATTCCCATTCAAAAAGGTTTCTTTAAGAGGAGGATTTTGTATTCTTTCACTATTACTGTGCACATATTACCTTTATTTTCCCTGACATTCTCGGGGAGCGGTGATGTGGGGGACTCAAGTATACCCGTCCCAAAAATTTCCGGAGAGGCTAGTGACTATTAAGCTTGACGGCTGTTGGAAAAGCGGTCTTGGCAAACTATTTTGACTTTCTGCAAAATAAAAAAAGGATAAGTTGGGATGATGTCCGTAAAGTTATTTATTAAATATTACCTTTCGAAGTGCTTGACAAATCGGATTCAAATTCACTCATGTAAAATATTAAAATTCCTTATTTTAGTTGTTTATTATTATTATCATACATATTTTTATTATTTTAATATTATATTTATGTTATTATATGAGATTGATGTAGTGGAATGCATAGGTTTGTGCGAAAACTCGTGGAAAAGATGATAAAGAAGAGGAATGAGAAGATATTTATTGTTTTGGGAAATGCAAAAATATTTGAATTGAATATCGTCAACTGAAATGGTTTCATTGTCGCATGTTAATTCACTAGCAAGAACTATACTTAGACTACTATACGACGTAAATGGTTGTTCAAAATAATTTTCAGTAATTTTGAAAAATTTAACAACTGTTTAACTGACTTGAATGGCCCCCTACCTCTGCAAAAACCAAAGCTGTCTTTATCTTTTTTATTATTTTGGTTGAAACTCGACATCTTTGACTTCTTGATCAGATCTAGTTGTAGTCCCTGCCTCTGTTCGGTCCTTAGAAATAACTGCTGCAAAATTTGGTTGGGCTTCTTAATAAGTTTTTTAATATATTGCATATAATTTTCAAATTTATATGCGGAAAACGAATCGAGAGGGCCGAATTGCTTAACGCAATCCGGTAAATGAAGTAAGCAATGAACATTAAAGCTAACATATTCATTTCCATATAAAATCGCAAAAAAGCTAACGAAATCCTCCAAAAGTTTTTGTGAAATATCTGCTTCAACTATGTGTGACTTTTCACAAGATATAAGTCTTAGAAGAATGAAGAAGCAAAAAATGGTAATATTGATCATCGCTTACACAATCCTTAAGAATGAATATACCGGTGTAAAGCAAAAACTGCCTAAATTCAGTTGACATCCAATTATTCAACTCGCTTAAATTTCTAGGAACCCGGCAAAACTCTGATGGAACACACCCAGCTACGAAACTCATCTTTCGATTTATATCTGCTAAATTCGTTTTGGTTACCAAAAATTTCAACAGTTTTTTCATCACTCCCAAGTCAACTAGGTGCATACTATCTAAAGGAAATTGAGACACCATTCCAAAATCTGTTTCCTCCATGACACTTAGTTTATCCCTATATTCAACTAGATGGTGGCATGGAATGCATATCATTTTGAAAGACACATCTGACCTGAGTCTTCCGGCTTCTATTGAAAAACATACCCTTTTGTTTTTATAATCTCCTTCCTGGCAACACTTGGGACAGCCATTTTTACTGTTATGGGAAACGATACCGGTGACATAAGACCTTGCTGGAGAATCACAAACAAACAACCGAACATTAAATCTTAACAGATTTTGCCTATTACCTAATTTTATACCATTCTCTCTAAGCAGTTTTACTTCATTGCAAAATTCTCTTAGAAAACTATTGAGATTGTCAGGCTTTTTTAAACCAGAATAACAGCCAATTATGAAGGGACTTACGTTTGGAAAACCTACAATTGAGCCTAGAATAGGCCACAAAACCTTGTTGGAACTTTTGTAAAGTTTAAGCCCGTCAATTCCTATATCTATTAAAAAATCTTTATAGTCTTTTAAGAATTCAAAAGGATTCGAAATAATGTATCCCTAGATATAAAAACTCCCCATTAGCCATTTTTGAAATTTTCATCTTATCTGTGCTTGGATTTTTGGGATAGAAAGGAAAATCTTTGACACCTACCTTCCTCAACAGTTTCAATAAATCTCTTTTTTTTGAGAAATGGTATGCTTTATTTCCCATAATTGCAGCAACTTCCACTTCTCTTCCTCACTAAATTGTTAGCTGGGTTGCACTTCCTCAAATTCCCACTCTTCCTCAGAGTCTAAAATATGTTCCTGTCATCCTTGGTCATGAAAAAAAGGGCAGTCACTTTCGCTAAGGGAATCCCACTCCTGTTCTAAAGCACTACAGGCACCAACTGAAGTGGACGGACCTTCACCACAGTGTAAAATATCTGAAACAACTTCGCTCGGCACTTGGGTTTTCACATTTTCCGCGCACTCCACTTCCATCAATCTTTTGTATTTTTTCACATTGGCCTCGAAGGCTCTTTTTTCTCTAGTCAGAGAGTTTTATTTTTATCTTTTTTTTATTCCATCTTCTGTATTTTATTTTTAATAAAACCCGCGTGATTTCGCAAATGCGCACTTTTTAAATGACATATGTCATTTGTACAGTGCTGCCACTGTTTCAATCCATAAATTGCCTCAACAATGAGCATCAAGTGATGCCTCAAATGACCCTCACGATCATGTGTGCGACTGAAATGGATACATACAACTTAAGTTCCTTCTACTGGGAACTGTTAAAAAATTAAAGCTGGGTGAACTCCGACGGTTCACCTTTTTCCAAATAAACACACTAAACTTGGACTTTGTTCTTTACAATTTAATATGTGCTTCTTGCACTCCGAAACTTAACTGAATTATAATTTACATTTTACTTAAAATCTAAGCTCTTAGCCTAACCAGCGTAATGCTGACCCTGCGATTCCCACGATTGCCCAATCGTGGATTAGGGTGTTAACTGACATTATTTTCATCTCATGTTGAATTAAAAAAAAAATAGCTTTGCGTGTATTGGTGTCCCTCACAAAATTTTTGCAGGCCGGTTATTTCGTTCGCTTATTTTATTTGCATTGCATGCTATTGTAATTCGCAATCAGTTTATAAAATCTTTCAAAGATATAGTTTATGTTTGGGAAAGCCAAAGTGTTGTTTTTCACAACGAAAATGAGGAAGTCAATCACGAGCCATGCCTCAGAGCCAACAGTGCTACATACCCTCCCGTTCTCCAAAGAACTATCTTGAACATTTGAGCAAACACGTCAGAACCTGAGCCAAATAAATAATAAAATAAAATAAAATATAATATTAAAAATAACTTAAAAAACAACTCGCCTTCTCTAAAGCAAGCAATCTCTCAAACGCGCTCAGAGGCCAAGACCCGGAAATGTAATCTATTATTTATAATTTAGAACTATGTAAGTTCTATTTTCGTGTCGTCGCCCCTGTGCAGCGTCCATGTTTGCGGTTCCTGTGGGTGAAAAGAAACGGTTAGTAGCTATGGACGTGAGTTAACTTTATTGCACTTTACTTAGTTAGGATATGTATTGTTTATTGCTGGTGGGCTCCCGAAACCACCAAGCCAAATACGGTTGATTGTGTCAGCAGCCCCCCCGCAGTCGATGGAGGTGCGCCCTGTTCTGAAGCCAGAAGGTGTCCTCTCGTGTATCGCGAGAGCTGCGCTTTGTGTACGTGGTGGATACGGGGCCGCGTCTCCGCGCCATCACCGCGTGGAAGGCTTGCGGGCCTCTCATGTTGAAGAAGTGGTCGAAAGCGGCGAGGTTCCAACGTACCCGGTTGAACCCTGGACGTGAGTGAGGTAATGTCCTGCCTACCATTAACTTCTTCGTCCGCTACTTCTTCTGCCCATGTCAGGGTCTTCTCCGTAGTGTGGATGGATAGTGCGCCCTCCGAGCTTGCGTCATCGTCGTCGTCGTGGATGGTTGGTGGTGCCTCGTCGGTGTGTGTGGACGTATGATGTGATGTGATGTTAATGGACTGTATATTGTGATGTGATGCGCTAGCTACAATGCTATTCGCTCGTTGACTATTTATTATTTTATGTGTGAATTTAAGTTATTGCTCCACTTATTTAACTGATGCGGCTGATATCCAAAAAAGAAAAGAATTCCTGGCATGAAAGGACTAAATGTTACGGCAGCTTGCTGCTTGGTATGACACTATTTGGTTCAATACTCCTTACCAAGGTGATTTGTTCCGGGAAAGTGTGTTGGGATGGGGATTTTTCTGCTTCCTTGCGCTGGTGTGTTGATCTGATCGTCTGATTTTACTCTTTCGTTTTATTTGTCACTTTGCTTCGTTCCTGTTCGCTGTTCTTATTATTTTTCATCCATTTCCACTGTTTTTCGCACTTTTAATAATTTCCACTGGTTGCTGCGTTGTATTACTAAAAATTATAAGTTTGTTATGGAAAAGTGAGAATGAGGTGGGAATGGAATGAGACTGGGTTTGTTTGTTTAGCGCGCAGCTAAGGCCAGTGTTGTTCACGAATAGTTTTTTATGAAGGAAATTTTTTTGCTTGCCAATCTGCTGATCCAAATTTGGCTCGCAAGGACCAAGGTTAAATCCAGATAGGATTTGTAGAGAGAGGGAGCAAACTTACGTGAACGGGAGGGAGTGTTAATTCCAAAGAAATATTGTGATGGAGAATTTCAAATTCAATTACAATATTTATTCTTAACTAAAATGGAATTCACTGGCTAAACTTCATTTCACTTATGGGCTAAACTTATTCTAATTAACGTTGGATATTAACTATATGATGTATTAATTATAATAGTGACAATGGGATTTGGGAAATATATGATATGATATGATATGATACTTAGACTTGACGTCCAAATTAAAAGAGAAAAATGATAGAGCGCTCAGCGCCCAGCTAAGCCACACTGGAAACCAGTTCCAGTATGATTCCAACTGTCATATGCAAGGTTGTATTATTTGGGACGTTGTCCGTACTGCTGGCGATCTCTTGAACGGTCGTAAAAGAAGTGACCGAGGGAAAAACAATAATTTAGTTTGTATCCCCCGCCGAATAATAGCTCTCGCATTATCCGGTAGGGTGCGGTTATCGGTTTCGACCGAGGTAAAAAGTAAAAGCCCTGCGCATCAGGGTGTGCCTTAATATTTAGGCCGGTGGCCTAAACAGGGTACAATAGACCTTTAAGGTCGCAGTACAATCCTCAATCCTATTATTGTTATGTGTATAAGCATATAATAAGTTCGGTAACTGTGTGATATGTGAGTACATGAGAGAAGCCTACTCAGATCAGTGCTAGAATTTTGAATATCTATTGGTTTTAAAATACATTCGAAATCTGCATATATAGTAAATGGTACATCTATGTATTTGCTTTTTGAAATTTTCAAATTTTAATATTCTATTTTCAGGTGAAGGCATCCGTGTCACAATTTTTTTACAATGCGTTTTATGGATAGCTTATTTTTCTTCCTCATAAAAATGTATTAGACGTGAATTACAAAAATATAATTTATGATGTGCTCTTGTAACTTGAGATCTAAGTAATCTATTTAAGTTTTGTATCCAAACATAATGACTTTCATTGAAATCATCACTATATAAAGAAATAAGATTAACATGATGTGATTTTTCTTCTTTCGTTAAATAAAAGGGCCCTACTATCAAATTGTCTTCTATACCAAACAAATTTAGACTAATATTTGGATTGTTTGCTTCAAATATTTCAATATCCTTTATTTGCAATGGAAAATTTAAGTTTTCAAAATTTACTACTTTATCATTATTTAAAGCTATAATAGAATCTTGAATATTTTAAATGTTATATGAAGAACACCTTTGTCTATTTATTGAAGGTTGGTAAAGAGATGAATTTATGGCCCACTTAAAGCAATATACATTATTGTTAACAATATTTATACATGCTTTTTTATCTGCAATTATTTTTGGTAGTGCTATATATAACGACCCTCTAGGTAGGTAGGTGGAATGGCTGCGACCCAGGTCGCCCAAGTAGCTTTTAGAAGCCGTTTTGATGCCATAAAATACTCGTTTAAACCTACTTATGTAGTATGGTTATCTGTTACAACCAACCAGAGTTGTTGATAAACTCGAGGATATTTGGGATCCCTATCTCGGATATACGATCCAAGCTCCCCAAAAAGGGGCTCCCAAATGATTTCATTCGCCTTCCGGCTAGAGCCGGGCATTCACACAGGAAATGCTCAACGGTCTCTTTGGCATCGCTGTCGTCGCAGCTTCTGCAGTGATCTCGGTGCGGACCCTCTAATTGGTTGATATTTATTTATGTTGACTTCTAGATGAATAATTTCACTTAGACTCCAACCACTATCTCGCTCTTGAAATGTGTTCATTTCTTCAATCAATTTAACAAATTTGTCTTTGATTATATCAATAACATTGCTGTTCTCCATAAATGCTTCAGTCATTACAGTTTGATGTGACATTATGGCAAATTCTTCAATATTTTCTTTTATTTGAATATATTTACCTACAAATAGTTCAAAGTTAAATTTAATGCTTTCAAAGTTAAATTTAATGCTTTCATGCTTCTCTATAGATTTCTGTAAAAGCTTAGATAATTCATTTATATGTTTTTCAAATAAATTTTCAACTATTAAATCATTAGGTTGATCGTTTTCTAAAACGTATGTTTCAATACGATTAGTAAACATAGCATTAATACATTTAATATTATTATTTATACTAAACATACAATTCTTTTTATGCATGCTTGTTCTTACATGTGCTGTCCATAAATTTTCTTTTACTTCAATTTTACATTGCTCACACATTTTTTTTTTTGAATTTTGACGTTTCATTGTAATATGCTTTTCTAAATTCCTCTTTTGAGTATATCTCTTTTCACAGAAACTACACATTTTTGTTTTTGAATTTTGATGTTTCATTGTAATATGCTTTTCTAAATTCCTCTTTTGAGTATATCTCTTTTCACAGAAACTACACGTATACATTTTACTTATTTTTCCAGGTTTAACCAGTTCTATATAAAATGTATTTCTATTTAACGTTCCAATAGTTGAATCCTCTAAAGCGTTGTAGGAATCTGGAAGAAAAAGAACACTTTCGTCTAGTTCTATCATAACCTTCTCCCCAAACTTAGTTTTAGCCCTAATAGCTTTTATTATTCTAAGTTTCTTATGAATTGGCATATCAATTGCCTTTAATATGGGCTTTCGGGCCTTTTCCTTCGAAACCGATTGCAAATTTTTGATGGCTTGATGCATAGCTTATATTTATACCTTTACGTGGTCAACAAGAGCTGCTTCAAACAATTTAAATCTATAAAAAAGGATACATTAAAGAAAAGTAGCTGGATAAATATTTTAGTCGCTGCACAAAATTAACATCTATTCCTATAAATCAATTTTTAAATACAAATGGATTATTAAATATAGAAAAAATTTATTTAAACGGTAAGGGTGAAAACGTCCCCTCATTTGAAGTTAATTTCAAAAATGATGGGGATATTCAGAAATTAAAATTTTTAATATGTAGAACAATGGTTTAGTGATGAAATTGATTTGGAATGTAATCGAACTTCAATAAAAACCCAGAGTATTACCTGCGACGTGGAATGGGTCCGTGAAGATAAACTTCTATGTGAACTTTTCGGATTTGTATATACATACATAGGCGCATGGAAAAAAGTTTATATGCATTCATTAAATTTCGTCAAAACAAATGTTTTATATATAAATGTACTAATGTTTTAAATTTGAAATAAATAAACATAAAGACAATATTTAAACTTTTAATTTATTTCTAGTATATCTAATCGATAAGCCTCTGCTTCTATATAATTCTCTATGTATGTTGTGTGACTATATATAACTCGACTTCGGGCTCGCCCAAAATATTGAATTCTCTTTTGTTTAGATCGATGGTGCCCCATTGCCATATCGAATTGTCTGCAGCACGCACGTATACATCAATCAACCAGTTGTTGTGGATGGCTGCCTCATTCAAGGACAATATGAGTCCTCGTGCATCCTTTGGCAGATCTATATTTTCATAGTCGCACACATAGTCACTTATACTAAGTATGTAATATAGTTTCGATTTTGTTCGGATCGGTTCCGCAGTTTCTCCACACATTAAACATATCCTCTACTTCCTCTTTGAGGTAGCGGCGTGCTAAGATCGCTGCCCCACGAACAGGGCTAGTTTTCCTTTTTGCATTATTACACTGCTAGTACGGTAGTCCTTGCTGGCCTCTTTGGTGGGCTTGTGGTTGTCTCTATAGAGTTTTAGCACTGGGTTGCTCCAGTGCGCGGCTTATCACGATTAATCCAATCCTTAATATCACGAATATTTAAGTAGGGCGCTAGTTTCTAGGGCCACTCTGGATGTTTAATATCACGAATTTTGAGGTGAGGCTCTAGTTTCTGGGGCCACTCTGGATGTTTAATATCACAAAAGTTGGAAGATAATAATCGGAGGTATGAATAACAAAAACTCACTCATATATGTGTAGTTCCAAATAAATAACACATTCATTTGAACAATGAATAAAATAGTTTATTTAATGAATAAGACTTTGAATTAGAATACATTTACATCCGTCGTCGTTCAAGGTAAGTCGGTAACTGTCCTTTCTGTATTCGGTAAAGTGTTAGCGTCAGGTCTCTTTCGTCAATTAATCTCACGTCAGTAGGGTTGTATTTTTAAGTACTTCTAACTTACTAAAAGGTGTGTCCGCTTCTAGTAGCCCGTGTACGTTCCTGTGGCATTCCTACATATGTATACTTACACAGTACAATTATTATATATTTGCAATGTATTCTTAAATTTTCGAATGACAGACAATATGTACATATGTACATACATATAACGCTACGGACTTAGTGCCATTGCTATACTTCTCTCATTATAATATTTAATTATTGAGTAAAGATGTCCATTTCTATAAGCGATGACGAGATAATGCCAGATCAATTTACATACATTACCTATAGAGCAGGGGTTCCCAACCTTTTCTTGGTCAGGGACCACTTTTACATTATTCTTGTTTGCAGGGACCACTATGCAGGTATAATAAAAGTAAACTCTAATAATCAAACTGAAACTTTAATAAAAATTCAATAGGGATTTACGTAAAAAGAAAACAAATATTTTTAGAGTAAACTTTTGTAATTTTGTACTAATGTGACTTCTGAGCTTGCATCTTCTTCACGAGTTCGGCGATCCTATTGTTGTTCAAAGCTACACGTAAATCATCACTTACTTTCAAACGATTCCTGGCTTTGTTTTTAATCGCCAACAAAGCAGAAAATCCTTGTTCACATAAATAAGTCGTTGAGAAAATCATAAAATAGCGCAAGGCGATTTCTCGAAGTTTGTAATATGAAATAGCATGTTTACACCAAAACGACTCAATTGAGTTCGATTCAAAAGCATCCTTGCAGTTTCTGTCATTTTGGAATTCTATGAGCTCCTCCTGAATTTCTTCAGTAACTTCACCAACATCCATGCTAAAAGGGTTACGAATCAGTTTTTGATCAACTTTAGCCTCTTCGGTATATTCTGGGAAGTAACGATTGAATTCATCAATCAATATTTGTAAATGAGTTTTGATATTTTCTTGTATATTTTCTTTACTCTCGTCATACTTTTTGTCTTCCACAAGAGCTTTCAATGTCGCAAACGGAGAATAGCTATTTTCTTCAATTTTACGTATCCACAACTGAAGCTTGCAGGTAAAAGCTCGAAGTTTATCTTCAAAATTGAATATATTTGCAACGTTTTCTAACTGTTTGTTTCCGGAACCTTGCAGTTGCATATTCAATTTATTTAAGTGCGTGAATATATCCACAAGATAAGCCAAATTCTGTTGACATGTCGGATTAGTAAACTGTTTTAAAGTATCGCTCATTTTTTTATCAAAAAGAAATATCTCAACCTCTACCCTCAGTTCATATAACCTTCTCAACATATTACCTTTTGATAGCCAGCGAACTTCTGTGTGAAAGAGAAGTGCCTCATGTTCAGAGTCCATTTCAGTGCACAATTTTTTAAAAAGGCGTGTATTTAAGGCGCTGCTTTTGATAACATTTACAACTTTTATAGCCATTTGCAACGTATCATTAAGGCATCCGGGAAGAGTCTTAGAAGCTAACGCCTGGCGATGAATTATACAATGTGTTGTTATTATCTTGGGATTTTTCTGTTTTACTAACGTCGCCAGCCCAGAACGTGATCCCAACATTGCCGGAGCACCATCAGTACAGAGGGCAACGAGTTTATCCCACATCAGATTATGTTTATCAAAATATTCCGCTATTGAATTCATCACGTCGATACCTTTCGATGTTGTTTCCAGTTCCTGTGAAATCAATAGTTCTTCCTTAATTATGCTGTCGTCGTCTAAAAAGCGAACAAACACAAGTAGTTGACAACAATTCGAAATGTCGGTCGACTCATCACACTGCAAAGCGAAAAATGGAGACTTTTTGATTCTTGAAACAAGTTGCTCTTCTATATCTTTTGACATAAGTTCAATTCGAGCTTTGACCGTGTTATTGGATAGAGGTATATCCTGTATTTTGTTTTTGGCCTCTAATACCAATACTTCTTCGACGGCCTTGATCAAACATGGTTTCACAAGCGTTTCCCCGACTGTGTGAGGTTTTTTAGATTGTGCTATTAATTTAGAAATCTCGAACGAAGCTACTAATGATTTTTCTAATGTTTCAAATCTCGTACCACTAGGTCCGAGTTTCATTTTTTTTAGGTTTTCTAATTTTCCTTCAAAGAATTCTACCGGACGGTCAGACAAGTTCGGATGTACCGTTTCTAAGTGGCGTTTTAATTTCGCTGGTTTCAATGCATCATTTGCGAGAACGGTTGCGCATATAACGCACTGTGGTTTTACTTCTCCGTTACATTCTATCGAAGTAAATCCAAATTTAATATAGCTACTGTCGTATTTTCTCTTAGGAGCCATGTTCTTAAAATAAATAAAATAAATAAAAAGATTAAACCGAAATCAAACGTAGAAAGAAAAGCATAAGTTTAGGCATGATACAAATATTCAAGGTAGAAGCGTATATAACATTTTTTTCCGTTTTCTAAAAGTTTGAAAAATTACCAATTCCCTGTAACTCTTAGGCATTTTTCAAATAACAACAAATACTTATGTATGAACATTTCGTTTGATATTTTTTTTTGTTTGTAATTTAATATTTTAATTTTTTTAAGTGTACTAGTATTACAAAAATATCATTATGTATTTCAATAGGATCGTGTAAGCTTGCTAAGGAACAGGTATTTATTTTTTTAATAACATACAAAGTAGTTTTAGTTTACAAACAATACGATATACTACTTTGCAATAGGTACGATCCCGCCAAAAGACATACATATACAGGAATTTATATGAATAACAAATCTTCGCACTAGAATTATCAGTTCGACTTGTACAAGTTCATTAACATTTACATTGAGATCTCCAGTTATTTAGCCGATAGTGTTCTTGCAGGGAACATCAGTTGTTCTTCCTTGCATTGCATGCACGCTATGGATTTTCTATTCGAGTGTGTCCAAACACAGGTACTCGAGATTGCTATTATCTGCAATTCTCTTTTGGTGTTGCTGATTTTGTTGAAATATAGCAAGGAATTAATTACGCAAAATTGTAATGCGTATCTGGAGCACTTGCTATTGGAACGCAGCAAATGATAATTTGTTATGCAAAATGATGAAAATGTACTACTTATTTTTAAAACCTACCAAAACAGCCAACTCAAAATGTCCACTTACCTTCACTATTAACGAATAAATTCAAGAAATAAAGTTAAGAATAATGATCAGTATTGAATGATGCACTTTCTCGCACAATTAAGTAATACTAAGCTCTGTTACTGAAACTCAAATATATCAAATGATGTTGTGCGTAAGGGTGTGTAACGCTGCGCGACTTCATGAAGCTGATACCGGTGTTGACGTTACTTGCGTTAACGCATTGCACTGATACCGGCTTTGGCACTGGCTTCATGATATCAACGCCAAATTATTTGCGCCACGATCCCGCCTTGTTTGTGCGCATGCGCAAGTTTTATATTTAGCAGTGTCAGTTAATATTTTTGGTACAAAACTACTTACAGACACCGCTTCATATATACATTGCGCATGCGCACAACATCTATTTGTACTTAAACTTTATGGAATGATTGCTGAATTCAAACGCAGGTTATTGCAAATATAAAAGTAATAGATATATGTAGTGACAGCGATATTTCAATAGCTGTGATTTTTTAAGGAAATCGCGATCACTATTTCCATTTCAGTTATACAAGCTTATATTATGGCAGGGGTATTCGCGGACCATATTTTGGCTTCTGCGGACCACTGGTGGTCCGCGGACCACGGGTTGGGAACCATTGCTATAGAGTAATATCAATTCTCCTTCCTTTTCTTGCCAAAATATCCAGTATCTGTTTATGAGTAACTTCGATATCTCTGTGAATATTCAACATTGCCAATCCATTCAAACGTTCTTCTCCAGTTTTATTTCGCAAATAGGTTTTTACTCTCCATAAAGTAGAGAATGATCTTTCGCTTGAAGCTACCGTAACTGGCAGTGTTGCACGTATAGTGAGAAAGCTATGTATTTCTCTGTAAAACTGTATATCACAAACGTTCAGAGCTTCAATAAAGGTTTTCTTCCGGTTTTCTGCAGATACGTTCGAACAGAATCTGTAATAAGTAACTGGTCATCCATTTCGGAGGAGTCCGGAACCCCTGGACCCCTCATCAGCATCCGTCCCTGGTGTGTATGTATGTATACACAAATGAATTTATATTTGACAATCAGAAACCTACTTGGCTTTTGATGTCTATAAGTATATATGAATATACATATATGAAATTAAGTCAGACTACATTGTTGCTGGCAGCAATAGACTTATTGCAAGCCTAACTATTTATTTATACAAAATGTGGAATGCCGAATATTATATTTCTTCAATTTTCCCAACAAGAGACCAAGACTCAAAATATACTTGGTGTCTTGTTAGGTTTTGTGGGTTGTGGGCCATTCCACATAACTCGCGTGTGGTGTTGTATGCCCGTTTAATAGCGACTTAATTGCAGGTCGCATGCTTACGCAGCTTGTTTGATATAAAAAATTAGTTATTTATGTGTGAGCAGTTTTGGAGCCCAATTTCAGAGTATGTGGCGTTAACTTCTATTCATATAGTTAACGGCTCTAGACTGAGTAGACCGATTGATGTCCATTGGCTCTGGACGAGGTTGGGGCTTCGGCTCTGATGGTCTTAGTGGCAGAGATTGGCGATAGTTTGAATAAAGCTGTTGCGTATTTTGGTTTATTTGTGGGAATCGCTGGTGCGATTGCTGGTTAAATTGGGGTAATTGCAAGTTATATTATAAAAAAATTATTTCTTTTCTCTTTTTTTTCACTTTATTTATTTCTTAATTTTCTTAATATTAATTCTTAGATCAATATCAGGAACATCCTGTTTGGGTCCTGGAACCTGGATGGGGCTAGTACGTAGTACGTCCTGTTTACATCTACAGATGCTACTGAGGGGCCCTTTAGTTTTTTTCCAATCCAGTAGTTTTTCCGGCTGCTCTTATAGCATTACTCTATGTCCTCCCTGGATTCTTTGCCACTTACGCGAGTTTTTTACTTTGTCACGCACTTATACCGGACCCATTGCTGGGGCGCCAGTTATATCATTCACTACTTCGTGTCATTAAAAACAAAATGTTTTTTAGGACTTGCGTCCGTTCTTTACTTTATTCAAAAGACAACTTAAACTAATTTACAGTGGTATTTATAATTATACTGCTAGGTCAACGTCACGTTTGTAGGACTACATTCTAATTTTTTATTTACAATTAAAATACCCTGCAAACACAGTGACCCTCATTTGAGCACTCAATTGAGGCGCAACCTTTAGGGAGACGCTCCTCACTGTTCTCCATCAAGTTCTTAAAGGCAATGTGAAAAACTTGATGGACTGAGGAGAATACATGTGATCTTGCATCTTCTTCCCACTTACGTATTTCTCCGTTTAATAAGTAACATAGGTGTACTTTTCTCTCCTACGTGATTTCTCCATCAAACTTGATCTTTGCATTTGTCAAACTTGATACATAAAATTTGATCTTTACCTGTATCACACTCGATCCCTCAAACTTGAGGCCATCATGCATTACACTTGATCCATACAATTTGAATTGAAATAAAAACACCTTTTTTAAACGTTATAAAATGAATTTTATTATACTTTCATATACATATGTACATATATTTAGTTAATTGAGTTTTAATTGGACGAAACCCAAACAAAACTCCAACGCTCAAACTCAAACGCTTATTTTTTTGGGAAAACTTCTAAAATGAAAAAAAGCAAGCATATAGCATTAAATATAAATACAACATTAAATATAAATACAACATTCATTAAAAAATCAATAAATTTCTTAACGCTCTATTTCCCATAATTGCAGCAACTTCCACTTCTGTTTCTCACTAAATTGTTTGCTGGGTTGCACTTCCTCAAATTCCCACTCTTCCTCAGAGTCTAAAATGTGTTCCTGCCATTCTTGGTCGTGAAAAAAAGGGCAGCCCCTTTCGCTAAGGGAATCCCACTCCTGTTCTAAAGCACACAGGCACCAACTGAAGTGGACGGACCTTCACCACAGTCTAAAATATCTGAAACAACTTCGCTCGGCACTTGGGTTTTCACATTTTCCGCGCACTCCACTTCCATCAATCTTTTGTATTTTTTCACATTGGCCTCGAAGGCTCTTTTTTCTCTAGTCAGAGAGTTTTGAAAATGCCTTTTATTCATTTATCTTTTTTTTATTCCACCTTCTGTATTTTATTTTTAATAAAACCCGCGTGATTTCGCAAATGCGCACTTTTTAAATGACATATGTCATTTGTACAGTGCTGCCACTGTTTCAATCCATAAATTGCCTCAACAATGAGCATCAAGTGATGCCTCAAATGACCCTCACGATCATGTGTGCGACTGAAATGGATACATACAACTTAAGTTCCTTCTACTGGGAACTGTTAAAAAATTAAAGCTGGGTGAACTCCGACGGTTCACCTTTTTCCAAATAAACACACTAAACTTGGACTTTGTTCTTTACAATTTAATATGTGCTTCTTGCACTCCGAAACTTAACTGAATTATAATTTACATTTTACTTAAAATCTAAGCTCTTAGCCTAACCAGCGTAATGCTGACCCTGCGATTCCCACGATTGCCCAATCGTGGATTAGGGTGTTAACTGACATTATTTCCATCTCATGTTGAATTAAAAAAAAAATAGCTTTGCGTGTATTGGTGTCCCTCACAAAATTTTTGCAGGCCGGTTATTTCGTTCGCTTATTTTATTTGCATTGCATGCTATTGTAATTCGCAATCAGTTTATAAAATCTTTCAAAGATATAGTTTATGTTTGGGAAAGCCAAAGTGTTGTTTTTACAACGAAAATGAGGAAGTCAATCACGCGCCATGCCTCAGAGCCAACAGTGCTACATACCCTCCCGTTCTCCAAAGAACTATCTTGAGCATTTGAGCAAACACGGTCATCAGAGTCTGAGCCAAATAAATAATAAAATAAAATAAAATATTAAAAATAACTTAAAAAACAACTCGCCTTCTCTAAAGCAAGCAATCTCTCAAACGCGCTCAGAGGCCAAGACCCGGAAATGTAATCTATTATTTATAATTTAGAACTATGTAAGTTCTATTTTCGTGTCGTCGCCCCTGTGCAGCGTCCATGTTTGCGGTTCCTGTAGCTATGGACGTGAGTTAACTTTAGTGCACTTTACTTAGTTATTATATGCATTGTTTATTGCTGCCCACAGTCGATGGAGGTGCGCCCTGTTCTGAAGCCAGAAGGTGTCCTCTCGTCTATCGCGAGAGCTGCGCTTTGTGTACGTGGTGGATACGGGGCCGCGTCTCCGCGCCATTCCCGCGTGGAAGGTTTGCGGGCTTCTCATGTTGAAGAAGTGGTCGAAATCGGCGAGGTTCCAACGCACCCGCTTGAACCCTGGACGTCAGTGCGGTAATGTCCTGCCTACGATTAACTTCTTCGTCCGCTACTTCTTCTGCCCATGTCAGGGTCTTCTCCGTAATGTGGATGGATAGTGCGCCCTCCGAGCTTGCGTCACCGTCGTCGTCGTGGATGGTTGGTGGTGCCTCGTCGGTGTGTGTGGACGTATGATGTGATGTGATGTTAATGGACTGTATATTGTGATGTGATGCGCTAGCTACAATGCTATTCGCTCGTTGACTATTTATTATTTTATGTGTGAATTTAAGTTATTGCTCCACTTCTTTAACTGATTCGGCTTATATCCAAAAAAGAAAAGAATTCCAGGCATAAAAGGACTAAATGTTACGGCAGCTTGCTGCTTGGTATGACACTATTTGGTTCAATACTCCTTACCAAGGTGATTTGTTCCGGAAAGTGTGTTGGGATGGGGATTTTTCTGCTTCCTTGCGCTGGTGTGTTGATCTGATCGTCTGATTTTACTCTTTCGTTTTATTTGTCACTTTGCTTCGTTCCTGTTCGCTGTTCTTACTATTTTTCATCCAATTTCCACTGTTTTTCGCACTTTTAATAATCTCCACTTGTTGTTGCGTTGTATTACGAAAAATTATAAGTTTGTTATGGAAAAGTGAGAATGAGGTGGGAATGGAATGAGACTGGGTTTGTTTGTTTAGCGCGCAGCTAAGGCCAGTGTTGTTCACGAATAGTTTTTTATGAAGGAAATTTTTTTGCTTGCCAATCTGCTGATCCAAATTTGGCTCGCAAGGACCAATGTTAAATCCAGATAGGATTTGTAGAGAGAGGGAGCAAACTTACATGAACGGTAGGGAGTGTTAATTCCAAAGAAATATTGAGATGGAGAATTTAAAATTCAATTACAATATTTATTCTGAACTAAAATGGAATTCACTTCACTTATGGGCTAAACTTATTCTAATTAACGTTGGATATTAACTAGATGATGTATTAATTATGTATAATAGTGACAATGGGATTTGGGAAATATATGATATGATATGATACTTAGGTTTTGTTCGACTGGTTCGCTTGACGTCCAAATTAAAAGAGAAAAATGATAGAGCGCTCAGCGCCCAGCTAAGCCACACTGGAAGCCAGTTCCAGTATGATTCCAACTGTCATATGCATGGTTGTATTATTTGGGACGTTGTCCGTACTGCTGGCGATCTCTTGAACGGTCGTAAAAGAAGTGACCGAGGGAAAAACAATAATTTAGTTTGTATCCCCCGCCGAATAATAGCTCTCGCTCTTATCCGGTGGAGTACGGTTATCGGTTTCGACCGAGGTAAAAAGTAAAAGCCCTGCGCATCAGGGTGTGCCTTAATATTTAGGCCGGTGGCCTTAACAGGGTACAATAGCCCTTTAAGGTCGCAGTACACTTCCTCAATCCTATTATTATTATGTGTGCGACTGAAATGGATACATTTTATTATTTCCATCTCATGTTGATTTAAAAAAAAAAGCTTTGAGTATATTGGTGTCCCTCACAAAATTTTTGCAGGTTGAGGCATGACCGGAAACACGATGCGTTAGGGCGCAGTGGATAAGGGCAGTTTGGCTTTATATGCCACCTCTGTGAACAATTGTAGCAAAGAGGCAGCTCTCTTACTGCTGTTTCGCGCTTGATGTTGGTTGCCGGTCTTGCTGCGGTAGTGGTGGTGGTGGTAGTAGGGCGCTTTGCGCCTGGAACAGGTAGTAAGTACCTTTCTTGGTACCTATTCACCAAACAGTGCGTGCACCCATCAAGTTAGTCAGCTGATTATCGATACCTTCCAGGATAAAATCGATTAGCTCCTTCTCCTCAACCTGGCCTCTCTTTCCCAAGGCCTGCATGGTCAAAATGTAGTAATGTAGAGTCTCGTTGCGTCGGTCCCACCGCCGTTCTGCCAGCCTTTTATATATATCATGCCTACTCGTCACGCAGGTAAATTCTTCAAGCAGAGATGATTTTAACTCCTCGAAGCTTAACGCTGTTGTTGTTTGCAAAAAGAGTTTGGCTGTGCCCTCGAGGCAGCGGCGTAGGCATATCAATTTGAAGCTAGCGTCAGCCTCAACCGACTTCATGAAGTCTGCAGATTCACCTCCGATGGTACCGCGGAATAAAGTTTTGCAGATATGTCGGAACGCCGCGACATTTTGTGAGATGTTTATTTTCTCGATGTTGATGGTGATATTGACGGAATATTATTATCAATTAGTGACTAAGGGTGATAGCGAAAGTTTTTACCACACATGATGATTTAAAGTATTACGATTGGTCTTCATTTTCTTGATATATATATAGAACACGTTTTTACTCTAAGCTGGGCTTTGGCAAAATGGCCGAGCTGTCCTTTCTTTCTTCTATCTCTCCTTTCTACCCTTCTACACAGTTACCAACGGCTTCACTGCATATGCTGGTTTGCCACATAGATATCTTACAATATTTTTAATGTTATATGAAGAACACCTTTGCCTATTTATTGAAGGTTGGTAAAGAGATGAATTTATGGCCCACTTAAAGCAATATACATTATTGTTAACAATATTTATACATGCTTTTTTATCTGCAATTATTTTTGGTAGTGCTATATATAACGACCCTCTAATTGGTTGATATTTATTTATGTTGACTTCTAGATGAATAATTTCACTTAGACTCCAAACACTAAATATCTCGCTCTTGAAATGTGCTAATTTTTTCTATCAATTTAACAAATTTGTCTTTGATTATATCAATAACATGACTGTTCTCCATAAATGCTTCAGTCATTACAGTTTGATGTGACATTATGGCAAATTCTTCAATATTTTCTTTTATTTGAATATATTTACCTACAAATAGTTCAAAGTTAAATTTAATGCTTTCAAAGTTAAATTTAATGCTTTCATGCTTCTCTATAGATTTCTGTAAAAGCTTAGATAATTCATTTATATGTTTTTCAAATAAATTTTCAACTATTAAATCATTAGGTTGATCGTTTTCTAAAACGTATGTTTCAATACGATTAGTAAACATAGCATTAATACATTTAATATTATTATTTATACTAAACATACAATTCTTTTTATGCATGCTTGTTCTTACATGTGCTGTCCATAAATTTTCTTTTACTTCAATTTTACATTGCTCACACATTTTTTTTTTTGAATTTTGACGTTTCATTGTAATATGCTTTTCTAAATTCCTCTTTTGAGTATATCTCTTTTCACAGAAACTACACATTTTTGTTTTTGAATTTTGATGTTTCATTGTAATATGCTTTTCTAAATTCCTCTTTTGAGTATATCTCTTTTCACAGAAACTACACGTATACATTTTACTTATTTTTCCAGGTTTAACCAGTTCTATATAAAATGTATTTCTATTTAACGTTTCAATAGTTGAATCCTCTAAAGCGTTGTAGGAATCTGGAAGAAAAAGAACACTTTCGTCTAGTTCTATCATAACCTTCTCCCCAAACTTAGTTTTAGCCCTAGTAGCTTTTATTATTCTAAGTTTCTTATGAATTGGCATATCAATTGCCTTTAATATGGGCTTTCGGGCCCTTTCCTTCGAAACCGATTGCAAATTTTTGATGACTTGATGCATAGCTTATATTTATACCTTTACGTGGTCAAGAAGAGCTGCTTCAAACAATTTAAATATATAAAAAAGGATACATTAAAGAAAAGTATCTGGATAAATATTTTAGTCGCTGCACAAAATTCATTTTTTTTTTTACAATATATTACCGTTTACTGGATGGTTGGTGTTGCTGTTTCACTTCACAAAATTTACTAAATTTTTTCACTGAAAAGGTGACTTGTTTATATTCAATGGGACAAGTAGTCTCATCATTCTTAATGTGTCGGATCTCTATGTGTCTATCGCTATATATTGTGCGGTTTTATATAACTTAATAAAATGTATCTTTATTTGCTCAATGTCAATTGTAAACAAAATATTTAAGAAAATATGATGGCTTAATGGATAATGAGCATAAATTATTTTTTTATTCCATGGTAAATGAATTGCGACCATATTTATCCGAACCATTTATATATTCACCGAATGGTTTACATAAGAAAGATTGCCCAAACAAACCAATGTACAATGGAAGAGAAACCAAATAAACGTAAAAGACCTTCAAAAACAATAAAACCTGAAAGATTTATACAAAAAGCTATTGCTGGAAATGATTGTATGAAATGAATTAACACCTATTCCTATAAATCAATTTTTAAATACAAATGGATTATTAAATATAGGAAAAATTGATTTAAAGGGTAAGGGTGAAAACGTCCCCTCATTTGAAGTTAATTTCAAAAATGTTGGGGATATTCAGAAATTAAATTTTTTAATAGAACAATGGTTTAGTGATGAAATTGATTTGGAAGGTAATCGAACTTCAATAAAAACCCAGAGTATTACCTGCGACGTGGAATGGGTCCGTGAAGATAAACTTCTAAGTGAACTTTTAGGATTTGTATATAGGCGCAAGGAAAAAAGTTTATATGCATTCATTAAATTTCGTCAAAACAAATGGTTTATATATAAATGTACTAATGTTTTAAATTTGAAATAAATAAACATAAAAACAATATTTAAACTTTTAATTCATTTCTAGTATATCTAATCGATAAGCCTCTGCTTCTAAATAATTCTCTATGTATGTTGTGTGACTATATATAGCTCGACTTCGGGCTCGCCCAAAATCTTGAATCCTCTTTTGTTTAGATCGATGGTGCCCCATTGCCATATCGAATTGTCTGCAGCACGCACATATACATCAATCAACCAGTTGTTGTGGATGGCTGCCTCATTCAAGGACAATATGAGTCCTCGTGCATCCTTTGGCAGATCTATATTTTCATAGTCGCACACATAGTCACTTATAATAAGTATGTAATATAGTTTCGATTTTGTTCGGATCGGTTCCGTAGTTTCTCCACACATTAAACGTATCCTCTACTTCCTCTTTGAGGTAGCGGCGTGCTAAGATCGCTGCCCCACGAACAGGGCTAGTTTTCCTTTTTGCATTATTACACTGCTAGTACGGTAGTCCTTGCTGGCCTCTTTGGTGGGCTTGTGGTTGTCTCTATAGAGTTTTAGCACTGGGTTGCTCCAGTGCGCGGCTTATCACGATTAATCCAATCCTTAATATCACGAATATTTAAGTAGGGCGCTAGTTTCTAGGGCCACTCTGGACGCTTAATATCACGAATTTTGAGGTGAGGCGCTAGTTTCTGGGGCCACTCTGGATGTTTAATATCACAAAAGTTGGAAGATAATAATCGGAGGTATGAATAACAAAAACTCACTCATATATGTGTAGTTCCAAATAAATAACACATTCATTTGAACAATGAATAAAATAGTTTATTTAATGAATAAGACTTTGAATTAGAATACATTTACATCCGTCGTCGTTAAAGGTAAGTCGGTAACTGTCCTTTCTGTATTCGGTAAAGTGTTAGCGTCAGGTCTCTTTCGTCAAGTTAATCTCACGTCAGTAGGGTTGTATTTTTAAGTACTTCTAACTTACTAAAAGGTGTGTCCGCTTCTAGTAGCCCGTGTACGTTCCTGTGGCATTCCTACATATGTATACTTACACAGTACAATTATTATATATTTGCAATGTATTCTTAAATTTTCGAATGACAGACGATATGTACCTACATATGTACATACATATAACGCTACGGACTTAGTGCCATTGCTATACTTCTCTCATTATAATATTTAATTGTTGAGTAAAGATGTTCATTTCTATAAGCGATGACGAGATAATGCCAGATCAATTTACATACATTACCTATTGAGTAATATCAATTCTCCTTCCTTTTCTTGCCAAAATATCCAGTACCTGTTTATGAGTAACTTCGATATCTCTGTGAATATTCAACATTGCCAATCCATTCAAACGTTCTTCTCCAGTTTTATTTCGCAAATAGGTTTTTACTCTCCGTAAATTAGAGAATGATCGTTCGCTTGAAGCTACCGTAACTGGCAGTGTTGCACTTATAGTGAGAAAGCTATGTATTTCTCTGTAAAACTGTATATCACAAACGTTCAGAGCTTCAATAATAGTTTTCGGCCGGTTTTCTGCAGACACGTTCGAACAGAATCTGTAATAAGTAACTGGTCATCCATTTCGGAGGGGCCCGGACCCCCTGGACCCCTCATCTGAATCCGTCCCTGGTGTGTATGTATGTATACACAAATGAATTTATATTTGACAATCAGAAACCTACTTGGCTTTTGATGTCTATAAGTATATATGAATATATATGAAATTAAGCCAGACTACATTGTTGCTGGCATCAATAGACTTCTTGCAAGCCTAACTATTTATTTATACAAAATGTGGAATGCCGAGTATTATATTTCTTCAATTTTCCCAACAAGAGACCAAGACTCAAAATATACTTGGTGTCTTGTTAGGTTTTGTGGGTTGTGGGCCATTCCACATAACTCGCGTGTGGTGTTGTATGCCCGTTTAATAGCGACTTAATTGCAGGTCCCATGCTTACGCAGCTTGCTTGATATAAAAAATTAGTTATTTATGTGTGAGCAGTTTTGGAGCCCAATTTCAGAGTATGTGGCGTTAACTTCTATTCATATAGTTAACGGCTCTAGACTGAGTAGACCGATTGATGTCCATTGGCTCTGGACGAGGTTGGGGCTTCGGCTCTGATGGTCTTAGTGGCAGAGATTGGCGATAGTTTAAATAAAGCTGTTGCGTATTTTGGTTTATTTGCGGGAATCGCTGGTGCGATTGCTGGTTAAATTGGGGTAATTGCAAGTTATTTTTATTATAAAAAAATGATTTCTTTTCTCTTTTTTTCACTTTACTTATTTCTTAATGTTCTTAATATTAATTCTTAGATCAATATCAGGAACATCCTGTTTCGGATCCTGGAACCTGGATGGTGGCTAGTACGTAGTACGTCCTGTTTACATCTACAGATGCTACTGAGGGGCCCTTTATTTTTTTTCCAATCCAATAGTTTTTCCGGCTTTTAGCATTACTCTATGTCCCCCCTGGATTCTTTGCCACTTACACGAGTTTTTTTACTTTGTCACGCACTTATACCGGACCCATTGCTCGGGCGCCAGTGATATTATTTACTACTTCGTGTCATTAAAAACAAAATGTTTTTTATGACTTGCGTCCGTTCTTTACTTTATTCAAAAGACAACTTAAACTAATTTACAGTGGTATTTATAATTATACTGCTAGGTCAACGTCACGTTTGTAGGACTAGCCGAGTTCTTTCCAAATAAAACTACGCGATGTGCCTTAACTGACAGTCATATACATTCTGATTTTTTATTTCCAATTAAAATACCCTGCAAACACAGTGACCCTCATTTGAGCACTCAATTGAGGCGCAACCTTTACGGAGACGCTCCTCGCTGTTCTCCATCAAGTTCTTAAAGGCAATGTGAAAAACTTGAGGGACTGAGGAGAATACATGTGACCTTGCATCTTCTTCCCACTTACGTATTTCTCCGTTTAATAAGTAACATAGCTGTACTTTTCTCTCCAACGTGATTTCTCCATGATTTGAACTTTAACAGTTGTAAGCGCTCGTAATAAGGGGTAAAGTGGAAAGAAAGTAAAAAAACTCGTTAGTTCGTATAAACAAACAAACATGAACTAGTTTATTAAAAGCAAACGTTTAAATGCAATTATAAGTGAAACTAAATGAAAATGTATGGAAAGGAAATTCGAATTTATGGAATATGGCTTACCTTTGGTAACTTGCCTGCTGGCGATGTCTTGAACGGTTGTAAAAGAAGTGACCGAGGGAAAAACAATAATTTAGTTTGTATCCCCCGCCGAATAATAGCTCGCGCTGAGAGAAGCCTACTCAGATCAGTGCCCCTTTGAACTGCATACAATTACCTATAGCATTTGACTTCAGTCTTGGCAGTCGAATTTTTCACTTGAACACTGGAGATACGCTTCTCTTACCGAGCTTACCCTCAGTGATGTAATCTTTCTATAGATCTCGTGTGGCTCCGTGTCTGGTTTCAACCGCATCTTCAGAGTTTCCTTTATGCGCCTCCAATCATCTGGTTGTGGGATGTTTATAATTGCATTTTTTGCTCCTTGTACCACCTTGTAAAATATCATTTTTGTTGATTCCTTCTTTAAGTCGTCGTCTGTTATTGTATAAAATAAAATTCACTTCCTTGGGTTTTACAAAGACTTTATTTAAGTTAAAGGCAATACTATGTATTTCGACTAAAGTCGCTAGCTTATCACAAGTGATTCGTTCAAAACTCGTCCAATGAATGTCTTAATTTTTTAGCAATTAGGCTGATCACTCCCGTTGCATATTCATTTCTAATCTCGCATTTTTTGTATTGCATTTTTGCGTGTACCAACAATTTCGTTTCTCTCGATACTGGTTTTGTCGCTTTGCATTGCAGTTAGGCTGTGCTTATTGATACCATTGTTCTTCCCAGCATGAGGTGACGATTCCGTTGGAGTTAACAATGCTTTTGCACACGGTACCAATATCATTATCATAATTATGCTCTTAACTGATGTAAATATGTATCTATGTGCATTTTATATCCCAGCATCAGCTTGGTTTACAATGCAACCCAGTAGTGGCGTACTGGAGGGGAGAATAAACTTGTGGATCATTGTCATTGTTAACTTATACAGTAGGTACTCATTACTGCTGAAAAATGAGTTAACTGACACATCTCCGTATCCTGTGAAGATTGGTAACTGGGCTATGTTTTTGAATAGGCGATCTGTCCTGTTATAATCAGGAGTTTGTCTGCGCTGTAACTCAATATAGGCGTTTCTGAGTTGTTTTAATTGTTGCTCCTTCCTGGCGAGCTCTTCCACCAATTCCAAACTGAATTCTTTTCTTTATTCAATATCAAAAGAAAGTGTAAATGACCAATGGTAAAAGTGCTTATTACTAATTAACGTGAATTGTTTACTTAAATTTGCAATGCTTAGTCTGGCTATAATTGGGCCGGATGTTGTTTGCTATTTAGTTGCATTATAGTTAACAAGAATTGGGAAATATTAATTGTTGTTGACTCTACATTTTATTTATTAATTATTGGGCCGGAAGTTCCTTTTACTTATTTTGTTATACTTAATATGAATTTGTCGATAACGTTGACGAATTATTGGTAATTGGGGGATTATGGGTAGTATAAAAGTTAAATTACATTGAGTTCAAACGATTAAAAAAATATATTTTTTGGAGATATGCTCTTTATTTGTATCCCTTCAACTTAGAACTAGCTTAACAAAATTATTTTACTTAGCTCTAAACCTAAATCTCCTAATCTGCTAAGCTGCCAAAACTGCTGATGACGCGCTTCCCACGATTTGTGTTGCTTGATGGTTACACGTACCGCACGTCAGCGTATTTGCCGTCTGCAGGTGTTCATTTGTAAATATGCAATCGGGATCATGTTGCCGACAGAATGGTGGGAAAAATATTTCCTATGTGATGGTACAAATATATGTAACTCGCGAGTGGTGTCATTTGTCAGTGCGACCAAGCTCATATGATCTTATGCGCCAGCATAACTTGTGTTAACTTGTGTAGTCCAATCTATTAATTATTGAATAAAAATTCAATTTCGTGCTATGGTTTGTGAGAATATTTGCTGCTGGTCCTTTAATTTTGGTTCTTAAAATGCCCAAAGGCACTGTAGTATTTAGGATGGTTTTGGAAGTTCTTTATTGCTTCCATAAAGGTCCAGAACTGTGATCTCCATGACCTGTATTCTTCCTTATCCCCATTAAATTTTAGTAGGGATTTAGTTAGTGCTAGGTCGATATCTCTATCTCTAGTTTCACTTCTTCGTGTACGATTATTTCCTGTGGGGCGTTTTGTTGCTCCAGCATGGCTATTCTCCCCATAAAAGCTGTTTCTTGTTCTTGAATGGCGTTGACCAATGTGACTATTTTGGCATGTAATTGGGCTAGTTGTTCTTCCATTTTAGTTGATTGATCAAAACTCCTGCAGTTGTCGTAAGTTTTTTTTTTCTTTTCTCAATTTTTTTCAGCAGGTCCAGTTTTTTGTGTAAAAGGTTTTAACCTCGAAATTTCTTGAAGTACACTTTGTTTTAATTATTTCTTAGCGGATCCACTTTCCGTTATAAAGATTTTTCTCTTGATTAGTTATTTATGCACTTTTTTCAAATGTTAGTGCTGGAAATCTTATTTCCCATGGAATTAGTTTATTTTTTTATAATTTTCGCATATATAAATTACACGAAATCACCCGCTCCTGGTGATCGGTTGATTTCCAAGTATGCAGCAGACAGTGGTCAGTTCCTCGTAAATAATTATTCCGATTGAGTACTTTTGTACTATTAAAATAACTTTTTATTTGAGTAAATTGCAGCCGTGTTAGCGGCTTGCTGGCTGGATTACAAATCAAATCTTAAAACTATTTTTCAAACCTTAAATACCTAAAGCTAAGCTACGCAGATGGCTGCACCACTTCTGCTTCGCTGTTGCTGTTGTTGTTGTTGCTACTGTTACGACACTGCCGTGGGAACGGTCACTGTTTACATCAGCCGCGCATCTGGTTAGTAGCTTCTTTAATTAAACGCAACCCAAACAATCAAATGGTCGCTTTGTTATTCAAAGGCTGCAAAGGGAGCTCAATGTTTATTCAAAAATACTTTGTTGACGATCCAGCAATATTGCTGGATAAAATCATGTCAACATTCGAAGAGGATGGGAATATTAATTATGTATCGATATTGTCAACATTCAAAGATGCATTTGACTGCACATAATTTTGATGCCAATATCTCGGGTTAACTTATATTTGTATTCTAGCTGATCCATCCATAAAGCTAATTTCTGAGAGAATTCAAAGCCCATATTATAGCTAACATTTTCTCATTAGTCGCGTTCCGCTTTACTTAATGCCCTTGAGATAAATGCTATAGGTTTTGACTCCTGTGACAGCACGGCTCCAATAGCAAAATTGGAAGCATCCGTGGTCAATTCAAATTTCTTACTATAATCTGGGTATGAAAGAATGACATCCCTTGAGATTAGTGAATTTTTTACACTGTTAAAAGCTTTTATTGCTTCTTTATTTAAATCTATTTTTACTTTTGAGGATATATTTTTTGATATCCTGCGTTCTTCCCCTATTAAAAGAGTTGTTAGGGGTTTTGGCATTTTTGCATAATCCTTTATAAAGTTCCTATAGTATCCGGACATACACTGAGAAAAAAAACAAACCATATCGGGTTTGATTCAAAGAGAAGCAAATATGTTTTGGCGCCAAATGATATTTTGTTTACTTTTGAACCTTTGAATTTCTTTTGAAGAACTTGAACAAAAACTGTTTATTAAAAACCGTAAAAATGTTTAAAATAAATAATAACCTGTTCATAATAATCAAAATTAAAGCTGTTTGAAACGACTATGATTTTTTTGATTGAAAGAGTATTTGTTTGAAATATTTAAAATGAAAAGTTGTTGAATCAAACAAAATTTAATTTGAATAAAATGTTAATTTGTTTACCCTTTCCATAGCTAATAAAAACAGAAATTTGTTTATATTTATTTATTATCGTACTTTTTATTATATATCTATGTTAATTTAGTTATTAATAAAAAGAGCGTTCATTTTTATGTACATATGTATGTATATTAGTGTTGTCCATTAGAGGTACTTGTTTCGTATGTAGGATTTGCAGTTGTTGATTGTATAGATAGGTAGTGGTGGGCTTGTAGTGGAGGCTGAAAAGAACAAATTTTTAGAAACTAAAATGCCACAAGCAAACTATCTTCAGTGCAAGGGTCATTATATTTCAATAGGTAAAATTAAAGTTTACCATCGAACTTTTGTTTTTGTTTCAAGCACATCAAAAAATTCATTGGAAATCCGATCCAACGCATCGGTTCTTTTTATTTTTTACAGCTTTCAGCTGTTGAAATTAATACAACATTATGCCCGCACTATTTATTAAAACACATTACACGACACACTTAGTAATATTTACCAATTAAAATAGGAAGAATTTCCATTAATCCTCAATCCTTTACCAACTCAGTCAAATTAACATCTTCCAACTTTGCGAATTATCTATACACACAAAAAAATTTTGGAGTCAAAACATTCATACGGTTTCTTAAACAATAGTTTATCATAGGGAATTGCCGCTGTTTCACTTTAAGGAGATAGCTCATAAGCGTTAAGAACAGCATCAGAAGTTGTAGTACACCAGCTTCACTCCATCCGCGTCCGAAATATTAAATTTTGCGCAAACTGTCGAGATAATAATACATTCTGTTACTACATGTTACACTGAATAGAGGAAACTTTTTTAACTTATCCAATTCGATCACCTGTCTTGTGTTTTCAATATTATTTATTTGTATGTATTTTATTTTGTTGTTTCTTTTTATTTTTATTAACATTTTATAATAATATTATTATATTATTATAATATTTGATAGAAAAGAATTACTGCCGAAAAGCACGCGTATGAGAATGTTCGTTGTCGAACATATAAGTGCTTTAGGTTGCCATATGCGACATGTTCGTTTGCCCACCGCTTTGACATATTGCGTTCCCTAAGAAACTTCCCGAATCCACTAAACATTCTACAAATATTACATATGCTAGGATATATATTCTAAAGTAACTTACGAATGTGTTTTTTGTTTTCTTATATGATTTACAATCGGCTGCAAAGTGCCCTTTTTGTCCGCACGCAAAACAAGATCCATCTTCCCTCTTCGCCTTTCTGCAATCCTTTGCATAGTGTCCAACGCAATTACAGTTGTAGCACTGTAAGTTTTGTCCTGTTCGCGGTCTTGGATATTCTGGTAGGCTTACTGATCGGAACGCTCTAATTACTTCTTTAGCTGAGGTAAAGTTTTGTATTTTCACTTGGGTACGGAGCTGCTTGTCGGCTAGTTCATCATCGCTTAGATGTAGGTCACCGACGAGTAAACATTTTTCGTTAAAGTAATTGGTGAAACTTTCTACCGTTGTGTCTTCTTGGTGCTTCCCATCACTTTTCCCGCTAACGTTTGGACATGATCCTCTTCCTTCTGCGGACAGGCTACTAAGACTGGCGGCTAGCGATGCCTTAGCGCCAGTGGCATTGATACCCACCGGAAAACCTTAAACTTTGTGGTCAAAATTAAAAGAACACTAATACTTATTTTATTAACTTATTTTTTTTTTAATAAAAAAGGGTTCAAAGACCACTTCTGATGAAATGTCTAATCAGGGTGGCACAAATAAAAATCGTAGATCGGCGGCTTCGGTTGCTCAAATCGAATGGGATTCTCGTTTATTTTTATTTGTTCTCTTTACATTTTTTACAAAATGGTTCTTACTCGTTATTCTCTTACATTTACTCCGAAGCTTAATCTATTACACATGAACTACTTATCGTTTATGCTAAGGGTGTGTTCACTGTCTTAAGAATACTCTTAACTTAACACTACCTGAATGCTTGGTGCAGACGTATTCCTACACCTTCACACAAAATTAAAGGTTCCGAAAAAAAGTCGTTACTTCCACAAAGCCCAAGGGCTTAATTGCGTTTTGCCAGTGGTCGTTATTTCCTTTTCGAAAAGGATTATTTTTATTTTTCGTTGAGAAATAAAACCCGCTGGACGTTATTGTACTACTCCTGTGAACTCTAATAAATTCTTCATAAAAGGCGCTAAGCTTCCATCTTTTTTTCAGTGAGAACTTGCGTAATTTATTTATTTTTTATTTAATTTATGTTGTAGACCAGAGACCTTACGGAGTTTTATAAATTTCGCGACTACGCAGCGCAACAACAAAATAAGCTTTAAAATATGAAAAAATATTATTGAAAAAATAAATTAAAGATAATAAATATTTATAGTATCTATAATAATTAGTTTATAATTCAAAACAAACTTCTGCCAACAAATAAAATGTGCGCCAAAAAAAAAAAAATTTAATACAGCAAACTCCTATGCTTTTGATTTTAGTTTGTGGCAGTAATGAAAACGCTGTGTTGTCCAACGCAACTCAGCTAAGAAACCGCACTGAATTTAAAAATTAATGCTATGCATTTGTAATTGTAATTTTAAAAAATTTCTAGTCTCTAAGTCTAATTTAATGTTTTTCTATTTGATTCTCATTATTCTAATGAACAAATAATTTCTATAAAATATTCAAGAGTAACTAATTGATATGACATTAGGTCACATTACTGTACATAAATAAATATATAATTATACTAGTATATAAACACACATGTAACTATCAAATACTCGTACATATATGCATGCCTATATATGTATATACATATATATAGATAACTGTCCAGACATGCGCGAGTTCTAAATTGTCATTCGATAAAAAAATGCCATTAAAAGCTATGCAAATATAATTATAACACACAAACAACCACATACATATATGAATACACACATACAAACAAATTGCAAATTCACTAAAAGAGATTACAATTTGAAAATAAATAATAAATGTAATGCTAACACAATTGTGCACAAAATGATGGAGTTTTATTTATTTTTGGAATTATGGAATAGGTAAGTAAATACATTTAAAATCATTTAAAATCGTTTAACAACAATTTGTTTATAATAAAATAATAATTTCAAGCCTAGAAATAGTAAGCAACACCTTAACGAGTGTGCCAACAGAAGTTCAAAGTTCAAGCTCTACCATTTACTCTACCCTTGTTGCAGCTGTCATATAGCGTTCCAATTATATAGAGTTCACTGTAACCATTGTAGAGTAGCGCCTAAAAGCACACTACCATAAGTGGTGCAGGCAATTTCATTGCAGTTAAGTATGGCCGCGCAATTCTTAGCCGTTTTATACTTCAGCCTATATAAAATATGGATTTTTGTCTATACCAAATCATTCACTTTAGGTTAGTCACGAGTGAACTTTTCACTTTTCGACCGCTGCTTAACTAAGCGCAAAGTTGATGCCATGCATCCTCTATTGGACAAAAAAGTGAGACGGGCCACCAGGGAAGCGCACAAACGGACCTATCCAAAGCCTTTGATAAGGTCAACCATGCTCAGGTTATCAAAGAGCTGGAATAGTCAACACGTCTCTCCTGTCTTAAGCGTTGGACCGCCAACTTTCCAGCGCATATCCTCTTCCGTCATGTAAAAGAGCACAACGAAATGTTGACTAGGCGACTCCTGTTCAATTACAGTAAACTGCAACATCCGAACAGACGTCTACTCAACGAAAATCCGCCTCCTAGGAGAATAAGCACACATCTTCGTAAGCACTATGATGAAATCCGGCACCATATTTCCTCGCCGTTTTATCCGAAGGTGCACAGGCAAACCCTCAACCTCATTCACACAGAGTCGGTAAACTTCTTTGTCAGCTAGCGTCCGGTAAATGCTGCTATTCAGGCACGATCCCCCATGAAGTTCGCGAACTGGTTAGCGAGACAGCAGTTATGCTGGCACAACTTCGCTCTGGATATTGAATCCTGACATGCCAAATGTCTGCCCGGCATGTGTCATATCTCGCCACACTACTAACCATCTATTCATCTGCTCAACTGAGCTAACACTTCTAACACCAATCTATCTGTGGTTCACCATTTTTAAAGCCGCTAGGTTTTTTGGATTTTATTTTAGGGTGATTTCCATCGTTAATACAACCACAACATCGTGTCGCTTCGCCGTCGTACAACTATCCGCTTTGCTGCGCCACATGTCTTCATTCAGACACCTTTGTAGTGTGCGGTTATGAAGGCGGTGGTGTCCAGCTAAAGATAGCGCATCCAGCGATTTACTTCTGTCTCGTTGTAGGATATTTCGACCTTACTCACCCTTCCTACCTATTTACCCACGCCATCCCATTCCTATCCCTTTCTCGGTAAACTGTTGCTGCTCTGTCTCTCAACTATCGTATGCCTCTAGAGATAAATTCCAAGTTATTTTTAAGACTTCGGTTGGGGCAGTTTTTTATAGAGGACGAGCCATTAGAAATTTCATGAACTAGCATTTGGTTAACAAAAGGAAATTCGCTAGATTCTATACAAAAGATCAAGCTAGGAAGCAGTCGTTTTTGGTATAGAGCTCAAAAACAATAATCTTTCCTCAAATAATATCAAGAAATAGCAGAAATTGGTTCGAGAGTAGAGTTTTTTTTGAGTTTCTTGTATTTTAGGAATCGAAGAAATACGACCATTAAACTTGATTAGCGGAGAAAGCAAGATTTAGCTAGTTATAAAAGTGAAAAGCTAAGAAATCTACCTAGTTAGCTTACGTTAGCCCTCTCGTTTTAATGTAGGGCCTATGCAGTGTAAAAAAATCGATCTCAAAATTCCCAATTTTAAATTAATTTTCGAAATTGATAAACCAGTTGTGGTTGCCCATTTTTATTCAAACTCTAAAAATTAGTGTTTATAATAACTTTGTAAGCCTAAGTCGTGTGAGCCGCAATATATTGCTACAATTTTGCTCGTGAGTGTATTTCGGGTGCTGACGAAGTCGGAGGTCCAATAATTTATATGTTTATACACAAAGTGGTAAAACAAAAAAAACATAGGCCCGTAATAATAGTCGTTACTTAACAGGCGTTTTATTTAAAATTTTTACTCAGCTTAAAATAAAAATTTAAAATTATGATAGTTGGTGGTATGAAGAAATTGTATGTGTTTCGCAAGGTCACCCTGTGTCACCTATTTTGTTCACAAACCATGTCTTAGCTGTGACAATAAGCGAAAAATCCAAATCGTGATTTTAAAATGGTAAAATTACATTTTCGACATTTTAAAATTAAAAATTAAGTTGAATATAATATATGTAAATGAAATGGTGTTTAGTTTAGAATCATTTTTAAGTAAATAAAACTCTGTTTTAATTTGACTATGATTAAGGGCCATGGCTTATAAGGAATCATTGAGCTTTGAATAAATTAAAAAAATCAATTGTTATCAAGAAGTAACTAATTTTTATTCGAATGTGTTTTAATACCAGGTATGTATGTATGTATAAAGAATTGCTGTTAATATTTATACCCGAACTACATCGGGTATTCTGCGAGTGAATTAATATGTTACTACTATATTTAATGTTGCGTATACGCCACGTAGTACTTTGCTATTATGCTTGCTTGCTTAACAAACACACCTCCCATTAGAAACATCAAATAACTGTCGTACTTTATGTGAATTAATTTAATAACCAAGCCAGTGCAGAAATAAAGGTGATTATGGGCCTTGTCATTTTAAAATCACGGATGTGCTACTGACATCACTTAATCCAAACTTGACTTTGTTTTTTTTTCCTTATTGTCACAGCTATGCTATGGTTTGTGAATAAAATAGTTGACACAGGGTGACCTTGCAAAATATAAAAAAATTTCTTCATACCACCAACCAACGTATTTTTTTTATACGTGGGACCCTGTTGCTTTTCATTTTAGCTTATATCTTCACACAATTTTTTGTAGGGTCCATACAAATGCAATAAATGAATAACTGAGTGCATGTGACCTGTGACCTTTTGTTTAAATTCACAACTAAACGGTGTGTTCTATATTGGCATTAAAAGTGTTGCTCAATTAGTAAGTAACCACGAGCTAAAACTCAGCTAATGTAAAACATTAATGACACTTAATTGAAGCAAATGTAACACCAACATTTAAATGAACGTGACGAGGGTCGCTTTTTAACTACGTGAACTAAATACAACAACAAAAATATTTACATAAGGAGAGCACACAAGGGCGTTGCAGTGTAATGTGCAGAACATTTGTAATTTTAGCGAGATAAAATGTTAGCTTTTACACCCTCGATACAAATCATAAATATTATTTATTTGTATCACTTTTTAACGAGCAAAAATCTCTAGAGAAATTAAAAAAATTATGATAAGTTTAATCTTTGCAATCGGCAATTTAGGTAAACGACTGTTTTAACGAGTTCGCTAATATTAACAAATATCGACGGTGGTCTTTTTCTGCTTCAACCGGCAGGCCCTCTTCTTTGTATGTATGTTATCTTCTATACTATAATAAATCCCTAGAAAAGTCGTGTCTGTACATTGAAAATTTCTTTGAAAAAATTACTGGGAATGACTTGGGGAATGCTATAGAGTTCATCTGATATATTTTAAAAAAAATTGTCTGTCTGTTTGCCTGTTTGAACTTAAGGATCTCGGAAACTAAAAATTGGATTTTGATGAGAGTCACAAATGGAGCTTAGAAAGGGATCTGCACTTTGTTTTATCAAAATTGGACGACAAACAAAAAAGATATACATACATACTAATTTTAATGCAGGAAACTATGAAATTTTTTTCTCAAATAAATTTCAATGAAGAAAAATTCACTTAGTTTGTCAAAAAAAAAACTAAGCGTGCCTCTCTAAAATGTTTGAAAGAGGAAGTCCCCAGGTTTCATTTAAACTTCGTTTTAATTCTATAAATTTATCGATAACTTAAATAGTATATGTAAGTCAAAATATGATTGTCCAAAAATCTTGAAATTTCCTTACAATATGGGCATCAGACGAAAGGAGAGGTCCAAAGGTTTCATTTATACTTCGATATATTTCGCTAAACTGATCGATAACTGAGTTATCGGTCAAAATATGATTGCGCAAAAACCTTAAATATTAGTATCAAACGAAAGGGGAAGTCCACAGTTTTCATTTGGACTTCGATATATGTATATTTCGATAAACTGATCGATAACTGAGTTATCGGTCAAAATATGATTGCTCAAAAACCTCAAAATTTTCCTACAATATGGGTATCAACCGAAAGAGGAAGTCCCCAGGTTTCATTTAATTCGATAAATTTATCGATAACTTAATTATAAGTCAAAATATGAGTGTCCAAAAATCTCAAAATTTCCCTACAATATGGGTATAAAACGAAAGGGGCAGCTTTCATTCTAACTTTTCGATATTTCGATATACATATTTATCGATAAATGAGTTATCCAATAAGGCATACAAATTTTCTTTTACTTATTTTTCAATTTCAGCTAAATGAAAAATTATTTGCATAGGTACACTGCCGTCCTATATTTTTAATAAAACTCTAGAAGAGTATTGGAAATTTCGTTGAAAAAAAAGACTGGGGATGACTTGGGGAATGTTAAGGCACAGCTAAAGAGTCAAATGGAAGGGAGATGACAAAATTTCGAAGTTATTGTTATTATTATTATTACTATTAATTAAAAAACGCCTTTACTTTAGGTGGTTTCCGTAGACATAAACGGGATATAATGTGGGAAAAAAATATTGTTCTGAACCTTCTCTGCCTGTAAATTGTCTTCTCATGTGAGGGTAGCAGAATTTTATGAACTACTTGTATCCCGAACAATGCTGAGTACCCTTCTAGTGTATAATATAAATGCGCATGTTAAAGGTCAGTCAATCAAAATAATTTAAAAACAATTTAATTTTAGTTCAAGAAAATCGGTTTCAAAAATACACCAACACAGATGCCAGACACATATTCACCTACATAGCCGTTGTTGAGTAAGCAGATACATACATATGTCATACGTCTTACGAGTCGTGTGATCGGATTTTCATTTCAGAGAGCTATATTCCACAATCGGCTATTCAATTCGAAGTAGAATTTTTCGCAACAGTCCCTGACTGATGACATCACGTACTAGATACGCTTACCCTCGTCCAGTACCAAAATAATTATTTCGCTTTCTTTATAGTCTCGATGTGTAGCCTTTCGTTATATGTATGTGACTTTGTAGTTTGCACGTGAATCAACTAATTTTAATATTTTAATATTATTATTATTATTATTATAATTATCCTTTTTAAAGGAGCTAATAAAAAAAGTAGTATTTCAAAATTTGTATTAGTTAAATACCACCAAAGATTAACTATGTTCATGTGTTCATAGAAAATTCAATAGAATTTAATTTTAATAATATTAAGACCCATTGTAAACTCAAATTCAAAATTATGTTAAGAAAACTCGTCGTTTCCGTTTTCATTTGTTGGGTATTTAATTTACTTATTTCGCCTAGCTGCGTATCTTCCTTGACTACTTTACATTGCTTTTCGCTACTTGCTTTGCGTCGAAAATGTAGGTGGTTTTACCTAACTATATGTTGACTACCTTTATACTGATTTGTAGCTAGCTAAGTAATAGGCACTTTTCGAAAAATGGTTGTCATTTCATTTCTTTGTTAATCTCGCATTAACATTTACTTATTAGTTATGGCAAGTTGGTTCCAGTTAGTTTAAAAAACATTCACCTACGGAAATGCTTGTGGGAAGTAAGGATCCCCTACATTGATATGTAGCTAAGGTTTATTTTGTGTTTAAAATCATGATGGTTTACTTTTGACGCGAAACATGTTCAGAGAAACAAGAGTTTTGCGTGCCAAAGAGTCATAGTCATATTAATAAATCGAACCTAAAACTAGAACCTGTTGTACGTATTGGACTCACACCAGCAGTCAAACGAACTGATTGAGAACTATTTTACAACTGATAAACAGCAAAAGCTCAGCGATAAGGCAGTTCGTTATTATTTTTCGTGACAAATATTTTAATTCAGTATACTAAAGGAAATGGGGATTCTCATAACTGATGCCAATTGGAACGACTAAAGAAGACCAAGTTATCGTACACATTTATTTGTCATCTCAGTAGGGGTTTCCCATTACTTTGCTGGATAAATCTTAAGAATAACTCCATCAAATCCACCAAAACCTTTCCCATCTTTGTTGTTGTGGAAGTAGCAGTACTTCAAGCTGCTTAGTCTTTATTTTTATTCACGGATTGACTCGTGACTAACTAAATTGGTAGTACCTTGATGGAAATGTATTCGACGGACTGCCGTTGTAGTGATTTCAGAACTTGGGTCGGGGTGGATTTTAGTCGACCAATTCCAATGGTTTGATTATAGACCATGACATTTGCTAGTGGAGATAGGATTTCTCTGCTCAGTTGCATACTCAGTATTTTGTGGGCAAGAGCTACTCTCCATTAAATTTCTCGGCTGATATTGTTGGGGGTGCTAATAAATAATTATTTTTCTCATCAATTTAGGCTTGCCAATGGAACTTGATATCCTGCCATTGTAAGTTCTATTGGGAGAGCTTTAAACACTCTCACTTTCTGTCCAACTTGCGCTCAATGAAAGTTACTAAATCACTTGAAATAAAAAATTTATATTTTGATTTCGAAATGTCCCATTTTTTCATAGACAACTCAATGGTCTCATTCAGCGATGCCTACAATACGCTGACAATTCAGTTGTTTTTGGATTGGCTTACACGTATTATCCTTTGTCGCCATGTCTGTCAAACTTCATTGGTGTCTATGTGTGTGTGTGTTGTACAATTTAGTGTTTTTTCATTGTTTGCTTTTGTTGTTATTAATGCATTATCATTACATGCATACACACATGGATATATAAGTGGTACATACATATTTATGAATATCCATATATGAGGAACTCATTATAAAACATTTCATTGCAATTGCTATATTTTCTGACCGCTGACTGTTGACCACGTAAATTTGTTTACACAGCACACATACACACACACGAATACGTCCCCTGTTGTGGTTAGATTTTGCCTGTTTGGTAACATTGTTTAATTATAAACAGTCACAGTTACGGCGTTGTGCCTTGCAATGGAGTCAGTTAATCGCTACTATATACACTGTTCAACAGCGATCTTGCAACAGAGTTAACATGGTAGTAGAAATTGTACAAATAATCTTTGACCAAAATCACAAACAGACAACGAGGGAAACACTTGACATGTATTTAGACATAAAGAAAACGGTGACCACAAAAATGATACTAAAAAAAATTAAAAGAGGTAGAATACAAAGCAATATTGAAGGAAAAGAATGAAGAAAGTTTTGATTGCGATAATGAGTTTTGAAGAAAATTTGGAAGCGTTTCAATAAATGGCAACAAGCGAGATAGATAAAACTACCAGAAAAACAACAACAACAAAAATACATAGAAAACTAACAAAAATGATCACAACAACAGAAATAACCACAAGAGAAACAATGCCGGAATAAAAGAAAATAAGGACCACTGGATCAAAAAAACAGACACAATATAAATAGAAAACAGAAGAACAAAAAACAGTCAACAACAGTAAACCTTAAAAAAACAAACATTAAAAACAAAAAATAGAGATGTTCAATATGTAAACATCAGCTGAAATGACAGCAAACAACAGAAATGTGAATTCGTGGGTGAGTTTTTTGTGAAAAAAAAAAAATGATCAAAGACATACAACAACAACAACTAAAACATAAATAACATCAACTAAGGGAACAACAAAAGAAACTACAACAACATTCACAAAGTAAGAATACTAAAAACAATATCTACAAAAACAATAATAGAAAACTAAATGAACAATAACAGCAACAAACACAAGAGAAAAACTACTACAACGGAAACTACAATAGCAAACAGAAATAAAAGAAATAACACTACTTCACTGTCACTGTCTCAGTTGACGGCAGAAAGGGAACACATTAAAGTACCAATGGGTCAATTTCTTACTTAAATTAAAAGCATATTGGATTTTTAACGATTTTTTGAATTTGCTATGGGATCCATTGTCTTCATGGTAGTGAAAGGGTTAAGACAACCATGCCATCACGAAAGTCCTCATCTCTACATATAGCAAAATTTAAGAAAAATCGATCCTCCCTGCATCGTTATTGAGCCAATAAAAGCCAAATCAAGCGCTTTTAGATTTTTTTGTCTGGCTGTCGGTATGTTTGGGATCGCATTACTCGGATATTGCTTAATGGAATTGCATGGCACTTTTTATTACTAGACATTTACCATAAAATCTCTAAGATATCCTTTGTTCCAAAAGCTCGAACAATTCGGATGAGCGAACTTTAATTTTAAAGAGAGCGCTGCCACTCTTTTATTATGAATTACGAATAAGCGGGTTTCGTAAATTGCGGGTTTCGTAAATTGCTGGGATTTGCATTCATTTAGAAATGTGAAAATAATTTTGTGCATTATCTGCTTTAAAGCTATTGAAGTATGAAACTCATATCTGTAATATGATCAAGAGGTTTCATCTCTCTATTGAGACGTTTCAGTGAAAGTGTTCATCTCACATTGCGTATTTTACATTGACCCTGTAGCTTTATTTTATTGCACGTCGCTGTATGTACTGTCTCCAACTCATTTTTAATATTCACTCCTGCCTTTGGTATGTCCATAAGTATGCATATGATTATTACTATAATTTGTATTTGTCTTTACAATGACTGAAGTTAAGTTTGTGTTGGTGGCCGAGTGGATTATAATTTTTTATGAAAATAGTAAAACATATTTTAGATTTCATCCACAGATTTGTTGAACAGTCAATGTCGGGTAATGGTGAGAAACGGTTGAAAACTTGGAAAATTCGGAAAAAAAAATTTAATATTTGAAAATAAAACACAAAGCGACGGCAAACAAATTTTGCAAAAAGAGTTTACTTCATTAAAATGAATCTAAGTGTTCACAAGCAAAAGTTTCAAAATAAAAGTATGTATTCGTATGCACATGAGGATTGAAAATAATGATACATTCAAGCGAAATTGAAAAAATTAATATTCTTTTGGGGAATTAATTTAAAAATTGCCGGTATAAAAAGTGGAAAAAATATATTTTAAGTAAAATGGTGCATAATAAAATTATAAAAATTAATTAAAAAATGCTTTTGTGAAAAGCGAAAAAATATATTTTAAATAACAAAAATATTCATCAGTGACGTTTTTAAATTAATTTTGCTGATTTTTCCGGATATAATCCTGTAAAACTGCAACTGTGTGTGACAATTTGTTATGATATGTATCTTGTGTTTCCCATTTAAATAGGAATGGAAGATTAACATCAGGCCGAAATTCGATTTTCACGTCATTTCTTGTCAGCATAAAGTGAAGAGTCTTGGAACCAGACCTGTTAAATAATGATTAAAAATTTTAATGATTATTAATTGTATTGTGTCATCCTCAGAAAATTGTTTAATGATTAATTGCCAGTAGCTGCAACATGTTAATGATTAATATTTCATTAATTAAAAAAAATGTATTAATTAATTAATTAAAAAAATTTAATTACATGATTAATATAAAAATATCTGATTATTTTTGATTACTTTTAATGCATTTTAATTACATGTTTGATATGATTATTTGATTAATGTCAATTAATTTTGATTACTTTTAATTAAGTGATTAATATGATTAACCTAATTAAATAATTATTTTTGATTAATTTTAATCACTTGATTAATTTGATTAATGTAATTAAATGACTATTTCTGATTAATTTCATTTAAAAAAACATTCATTTTAATATAACATTCTATAAAGCAAATAATACATACATTGCAACAAAAAAAAATATGTTTTTAATTATTTTTATAATATTAAAGAAAATTTTTGGAATATAAGAAACAAAGTTAAATAGTTACAAAATCAGACCAATTACTATTTCTATTTCGCTTAAACTTAAAAGAAGGAGCAACGCTTTTCAAGTTTTTTCATCGCGATATTTAGCTTTATATTATTGAAAACCATAGATCCCGATAACTGACCCGATAGATTAAATCCCACAAATTGCATTCGTTATTAAGATCAAACTGTTTTAAATTTTAATAATAACAATACGATACCCGGACGTAATATGGCACAATATTATATAGCTGCAATAACTTCAATTTATTTAATTGCAATTGGTTTCCAAATCAATTAAAAATTTAATAGATTAACATAATCTGCCATGCCACCTGGTACGGTGTTGCGATCCGATTGGGCACATCGGTTACGAAGCTTAAAGTCTTCAGCGGAAAAGTGGTCTTAACATTCAAACTGCTTATAAAGCATGCCCTTGGCTACATTCACGAAAATATAAAACCTAAAAAATATGCATTAACAAACATTAGTTCGTTTTTGGTTAAAGAATAGGTTTATGTTAAGCTGTGACAATGGCGGTGAAGAAGAAGAAGTGGAACTACTTTTATATATTTGTACCATGAGGTAAACTTGCTACAATAATCGATATGTTGCATCTTAACCAATTTTTGCAATGTGCCGCAAAAGCGAAAAAATATGGTTTGAATAATGTTTTGGAAAAAAGGCTTATAAAAAGTTTTTTTGTTAAACTTTTTTGAAGGCTTGCACGTGCCGTTTCAATTAAAAAACCTTTAATTTCAATCGTTTTATAACTGAAAAATCGGAATTTTGTAAGCTTAATATTTTGGAAAGTTTTTTTAACATTTAATTTAAGGTTACTTTGCTTGTTGGGTATATTTTTAACATGTAATTTTTAGTTGACAAATAATCATGATCCAACCCATGATCCAACCATATCAGGTCGTAGCAGCTCGACAAACATACAAACACACAAAAATAGTCCATGTATTTTGTTTTTGTAATTTGTGGGTTTATAGTCAAAATCGTACTGAAAAATATTTTGATTGTCAAAATTCGAGAAAAAAATAAAAATCAGCTGGCCTATCGACACGACCTGTCTTATTGGATCATGCAAATAATTTTTAAAAACAAATCATTTGACAAACAGGTTCCGCTGCGCCAAAAAAAAAAAACAAATCAGCTGATGGCTCGATATCACCAAAGTAATTACGCAATGGTTTAGTACGTTCTCAAGATCAAGGGGAATTAATACAAGATGGCATTATCTAATCAGCTGATAGCTACTTTTTTCTCAAATTTGGACACTACAAATTTCGCCGCAGTACGATTTTGACATTAGTCCTACGAATTACAAAAACAAAGTACACTGGAAATGTATGGTTGTGTGTTTGTAATTCGTCTGGCTTCCACCTTCTATTAATTTGCATTGCTCAAGCTCTTACGCTCTCGATTGATTTCTCTCTTACACATTTTTTGGGTTAATGAGCATTTTGATAGCAAAAGTTAGCACTAATTCGTAGCTTCCAGCAATAATTTGTGGTTACTGAACAGACCTATGTACATACCTACATATTTATTCGAAATAAAGAGGTTTTTTTCCTTAAAAACACCGATATTATTAAACATAAATCGTAAACCGCCGAAGATATCATAACAAAATTCGACAGGCAGAAAAATATACAAAATTTATTAAAAACCACGCCCATTGTCATATAAAATGCTTTATTGTGAAATATAAACAGTGTGTGAAATATTTACTTCTAATTGAATTTTTTGTTTATGACAAGTTTAAACAAAATATAAAAAATAAAAAACAAACCGCGCTAAAAAAATATTATCGCCAATAGCTGGGTTTTTAAAAGTGAATATTTTTTTCCTTCATCTGTTAGTGATGCAAAATTTATAGACAATACTGTAAGGTCAATAAATGTTTTAAATTTCATCGAGGCTTCGGTAACAATGTGTCTCTATTTCTGTTTGAAAAGTGTTCATGCTTGAATAAAAAAAAACAACAAAATTGTATCTTACCCTTGCAGACAACCGGTACTAGTTTCACAAAGGCACAACAGTGCATGTGTCATAAAGCTAGCGATACTCTTCACTATGTGTAAATTTAAAGCTTTATCGTGGCATATAACTACGTCCGATTACAAAAACACACATTTATTTCACAAATATATTAATAAGAAATAGTTGAAGCATAGTTCAAACAATTTGAATACGGCCCAACTATCGACGAACTTCAATGGCAATGACCGGTTTCGAATTAATACTCTCTGCAGCGCTGTGTCTCTCTTGTGCGCCAACTAACGAAACAAAATTGCCTGTGAATCTAATACAGTTGGGAGAAAATGGTGAGTTGGTTACTGCGCTGCCCCCCGAAGTGCTGGTTGAGGATCCATCACTGGGTGATACGCCGCTAGAAACGGTCAAAACGCTTTTGGCTAAAAAAGAGAAGCTGGAAGATATGAAAGAGTGGATTAAGGGCAGAAAGCTAGTGATAGCAACACTAGAAGATTATCCACTTAGCTATACGGTAGTTGAGAATAATACGAAAGTGGGAAAGGGTGTGGCCTTTGAGTTGATCGACTTTTTACAAAAACAATATGGATTTACTTACGAAGTGGTGGTGCCTGAAGAAAACATTATTGGCTCAAGAGAGGATTATGAGCGAAGTCTAATAAAAATGCTAAATAATTCGGTGAGTTTTTTGCGAAAGAATAAATTGCTCCGATGTTTCCTTCACATTTTTCTTTCAGGCGCTTGCTATGTAGACACTCAATCTCTCTCTCATTGTCTCTTTCTATTAGGAAGCTGATTTAGCTGCTGCTTTTATACCCACGCTGAGCGACCAGCACGGCTTCATTTTCTACTCGACAACGACTTTAGATGAGGGCGAATGGATTATGGTAATGCAACGTCCAAACGAATCCGCTACTGGTTCAGGTCTAATGGCTCCATTCGATTTCTGGGTATGGATATTAATTCTAATATCACTGCTAGCTGTTGGACCCGCTATATATATGCTGATAATATTACGAAATCGTTTGACTGGTGATTCCGAACAGAAACCCTACTCCTTGGGCCATTGTGCTTGGTTTGTTTATGGTGCATTAATGAAACAAGGCAGTACTTTGTCACCAATAGCAGGTAAATTGATTCGAAAAGAGTTTTTGTAATAGTATTAGAGGGTCCTTTAGACGTCCCGAGAGTTCACTTTTTCTTCACATCTGTCGCTTTTCCGTTTCCCTGTATTCCTTTTTAAGTTATCTCGTCTATAACAACTTCATCTGACTCTACCTGTCACTCTTCCAGGTCCGATTTTATGGATAGATACTTTTTATTCAAATATATTGAGGGGGCGTGGCATCGCTTTACTGAGCTCTTATACTGCATAATTTTAGAATTTTTGAAATTTGTCATGTTAGAAAATAGAAATAAGGTGGCGAGTTAAATAAGACTAACCTCTCACATACCCCTCAAACTCAACACCGCGGTATTGTAAATCGGCATCCACTTGGTCCTTCCATCGGTTTGGTGGTCTTCCTCTTCCTCTGCTTCCACCAGCGAGTGCCGATAAGAATACATTCTGGGCTGGAGCGTCTACGTTCATTCGCCCAGCATGCTTATTTTCTTCAACATCAAAGCATTCACACGATAAGGGGTCGACCTGTCGGAAACCTCGTTTAGTTTCAAACGACTCGGAGAGGTCCTTTCCAATTCTGACTGAGCTCTTGGTGTTGCTTAATGACATTTTGCATAGCCGTATAAGTTTTGCGGGGAAACCAAAACAGACATAGCGGCATGTAGACAGCTCCTTTTCGTGCTATCGAAAGCGGATTTAAAATCAAAAAAGAGGTGATGAGTGCCGATTCTTTTCTCACCGGGTATTTCCAAGATTTGGGGAATTGTAAAAACTTTGTCGATGGTAGATTTCCCAGGTCTGAAGCCACACTGATAAGGTCCAATCAATCTGTTCACACCAGGCTTCAGTCTTTCGCACAATATTCAAAAGGCTGATTCCGTTATAGTTGGCACAGTTTTCGTGCTCTCCTTTATTGTGGATTGGGCAGCGAACACTTAATTTCCAATTTTCTAGTAAGCATTGATCCGCCATGTTTGAAGAGCTCAACAGGCAAATCATCAGCGCCAGCTGCTTTATTGTTTTTTAATTGGGATATTGCTATTCGCACATCATTATAGTCACGATGTAGGATGTCAATTCCATCATCTTCAATAGTGGGTTCGGGTTTGGTAACTTCTCTATTTTCATGCTCAGTTTCTAAATTTAAAAGGGCAGAGAAGTGATCCCTCCATATTCTTAGTATTCTCTGAACATCGGTCACCAGCTCGCCTTCCGTCATTCGGGTATAGAAAAGTGTCACTCTAAGCCAGTGGTCCGCGTTTTTTTTATAATTTAGAATTGCTTTTTCATTCATTTTAAATCCCGAATAATTTACTATCAAATAAAACAATCAACAAAGCGGCAGTACGTACCACTGTGCCGCAAGTGCGTTTTCGCTCTCATCAGAAGAGTGCAAGAATATATGTGAAAAGCGTAATACCCGCACGGGCTAGGTTTGCCGACCAATGCTTTAAGCATATATATGGAAGCATATTTATGGAAATCATTTTGAAAGCGTGTAGAAAATTTTTAGTTACACCAAACAATAACTCCTTTTTTGATACCAAAAATGTTAAAATAACATACATTTGGGCTTAAATAAATAAAAAAAATTGACTAACACGGGGACTATGAAAAGCAATAAGTCGCAGTAGTGTGGGCATTTTCACTCTCAAATTAATTGTTGTTGCACATATTCGCTAAATATAAATAGTGCAAGATAGTTAAATATACATACAAGCATACACACACTTACTCCCATACATATGTACATAGATTAATATAAAAAAAAATATTCTTTTTCCTACAGATTCAACACGTTTACTCTTTGCCACCTGGTGGATATTCATTACGATATTAACTTCATTCTACACAGCCAATTTAACAGCTTTTCTCACGCTATCCCAATTTACATTACCCTACAATACAGTCAACGATATATTATATAAGAATAAACATTTTGTATCGGCACGTGGTGGTGGCGTTGAATATGCCATAAGAAATGTAAGTATGTAAACATGTATGTATGTATGTATGTATCAGTGGCGGATCCAGGATTTTAGAAAAGGGGGGGCGGAGGTTTATGAAATATCGAGGAAATCTTTTATTTACAGTTCCTGAAAAATATGGCACTTTGGTTACCGAAGGGGGGAGGGTGGACCCCAACATCCCCTGTGTATCCGCCTCTGGTATGTACGCATGTATGTAACTATTTATTGGTTGGATTTAATGTTAATCACTTCATTCCAGCTATGTATGCATATTTATGAAGAAAATTATAAATATACTAAAACTAATTGTTTTTATATTGATTTGAAACAATAATAATAAATAATAATACAGTTTGTAGCCTTCAAATATTACTCATGCGCCATTAACTATTATTTGTTTTACTCTTTTTTTTGTATTCTTTCAGACCAATGAGAGCCTTTCAATGCTAAGCAAAATGTTACGCGACAATCACGCCGTATTCTCGAGAAGTTCCAATGATACCTTCAATCTTTTGAATTTCGTTGAGAAGGATGGTTATGTATTTGTACGCGATCGTCCCGCTGTTGATCATATGTTATATTCAGATTACCGTTATCGCAAAACAATAAGCATGACAAATGAGAAACTTCACTGTCCCTTTGCCATGGCAAAAGAGCCGTTTTTGAAGAAAAATCGTTCATTTGCTTATCCGAAAGGTTCAAATTTGAGTGACCTTTTTGATCCGAAGTAAGTTTATCTTGTAAATATGAATTTGAATACGAGAACGGCTACGAATGAATATTAATTGAAAATAGACTTTGGTTGCGGTTACGGCTACGGTTAGGGCGCAATCACAATTTTTCGGTTCACGTTATATTTTTAAAGATCGAAAGAGGACGAGAAATCTTCTAAGTAGGTCAAGAGTTAACACTCACAAACTCATAGCAGTCTTCACAGGTCACTGGGCGATAGGCACGCACGCGGAAAAGATGGGAATTGCGAACCATGATCACTGCCGAAGCTGCGAAGACATCGATGCCAAAGAGAGCGAATTAAATCCTTTGGGAGCTCCTTTTGGGGAACTTGGATCGTATATCCGAGATAGGGATTCCAAACATCCTCGAGTTTATCAACAACTCTGGTTGGCTGTAACATACATATATCCATACTACAAAAGTAGGTTTTAACGAGTTTTTATGGCATCAAAACGGCTTCTAAAAGCTACTTGGGCGACCTGGGTCGCAGCCATTCTACCTACCTACCTTTAAAGATCGAACAAAATCTAGGCAAACGATTTGAATATAGACTTTGGTTACGGTTATGGCTATGGTTAGGATGGATGCACACGGGTTTCGGTTTATGTTAAACCCATCAAGTAAGAACAAAAACTTGAGCTGTAGATGTGTTCGGACATGAATGGGGTATTCGTGTTTATTACGATTTCATTTTGCATTCGTTTCCGGTTTTGGTTTCTGTGGCGGTTCTGGTACAGTGTCGTTCCGAGGTTGCGCTTCTTGGATTCTCTAATGAAAAATATTATAAGCAAACAAGCAAAAGTTTAATGGTTCATAGGGAAATCGCATCCTACCATATCGATGCCGTTGAGTTGCATTTTTTTAGAACTTTCCCTGACCTAGCAGGTGCTCCACCCACCCTTCCGCCCCCAGAAGATTGCAGCTACGCCAGAAGATATTCTGTCCCAAACACATCTACAAAAAATGTAGTCAACCAAAATGAAAAAGTCCCCTCTGCCATCCTTGAGAAGTGTTAAAAATTCTGCTTCATTGCAGAGCCTCCTTTGCCTCTGATACATCAAGAGCCGATACACGTCGAACCGATTTATGGGCCGTTTCGTTTCCCAGATTCATGGTCCACTCTCTGCATTGAATGTTCTAATCGTTTCTGTAATCGCAACACAGACAGCTATTTGAAGAAACCCCACCACTATAGCATCCTTTTTACTTACCGATTCTCATTTATAATTTTTTCTTCTTTATTTTAGGCTCCTAAATCTTGTGGAATCCGGCATTATAAAGCATTTGTCTACAAAAAATCTACCCAAAGCTGAAATATGTCCACAAAATCTGGCTGGCACCGAACGTCAACTACGCAACACCGATCTCATGATGACCTACTACATTATGTTCGCCGGTTTCGCCACAGCCATGGTAGTTTTCTTCAGCGAACTATTATTCCGCTATTTGAATACGCGACATGAAGCCAACAAGTGGGCACGACATGGTGTGGGACGTACAACTAATGGACTAGCAATACGTGCGCCACGTTGGTTACGTCAATTGGAAACGGATAGTGATAAGCAACGTTTGGCGGCATCAACCACAGAGTCGACAATCACACCGCCACCACCATATCAAAGTATTTTCAGTCATAGCCATCAACGTCATCAGCATCCAGATGATGAGGGTGCAGCATACCCAAGCAAAGATAACAGCTTAAATCGTTGGCGACGCCCTGGACAATTTGGTGGCGGTGGTGGTGGTGGTGCTAGACTATTTGGCGCCAAACCTGTCGGCGGCAATGGTGCTGGCGGTATATTGTTGGGTAATGGACAGCTGCCAGGTGGTAGTGGTGCTGGTATGGGTGTACGTCGCTTAATTAACGGACGTGATTATATGGTATTTCGTAATCCGAATGGCCAGAGTCAATTGGTGCCAGTGCGTGCACCTTCAGCGGCGCTATTTCAATATACCTACACGGAGTGATGTGAACAAATGAGTTGTGACGAGGACAACAATGTGATGGACTCTGTGCCTAGAGAGGAACAAATACAAATTAGCTTTAATATTTTTTTTTGGAAATTGTTGTTAGAACCTAAAGTATCTGTTGTGTATTTCTACCTGTACCACAGTCTCTATTTATTTTTAGAAGTTTTATATTTATTAGGGCTCTGATTTTGCAGTCGATTATTTACTAATCGATATGTCGATTATTAAGAGCTCTATTGTTTATGTACTTAATATAGAATTCACAACTGTAATGTTTATTAGTGGAACAATAAATAAAAATTGTGCAACAGAATTTTTGGGAGTGGAGTAATTTGAACTCGCTGCGAAGGTGTTTTAGAGCCCACCTTTGGTTACACAGATCAAGCGGCAAGTTAATGTGGTGCGGGACCTCATCATAGTGTTCAAGGAATGGATGACGGATTGGAACACTTGATTTGTGCCAGATCAGTAAAAACTTTCTGCTCAACAGATCCACCTACTCGCTACTACTTGAGCCTGTTAGTCTCTTGATGCAGGTGAGACTCGGATGACATAAGCAGACATCCCATGGCAGTGCTGATGACAGTATTTTAGGTGACTTTCATCTTCCTCCAATTGATGTTAGGCAACCAAACGGGACATTTAAAATCATTCATAGCCACATCAAGCAAAGGTTTTATCTAAAATTAATTGGAAGAAGGTTGATGGTATGAAGAAATTTTATATGTTTTTCCAGGTCACCCTGTGTCAACTATTTTGTTCACAAACCATAGCATAGCTGTGTCAATCAGCGAAAAAGCCAAACTCAAGTTTGGAGTAAGCACTGTGACATCGTGCAACAATAGACACAAACCGTGATTTGAAAATGCCAAAAGGACATTTTCATCATTTTAAAATTAAAACTTCGCCTTTCACATAAAATGTATTAAGAGTTGATTATAAGAGACATGAAATGGGGTTTCTTTTAGAATCATGTTTAAGTAGATACAACTCCATTTTAATTTGGCTATGATTATGGGCCGATATTTTTTTAGTTCTATTACTTTGTCCTTGAGTCATACCGACCCTGAAAGCGAATGCCAAATAAAAACGTATGTAATTATTTTTAAGAAAAGTACGTACAATGTTGACAAGGACCTTGTTTACTGTTATGCATTAATTCACTTAAATTAAACGTTCAATAATAAACATATTTTACATACATACATACAAACAAATGTGGTCACTAAGAAAAGGTAGGCTTTGTCATTAAATATTATTCTGCGTTTTTGTTATATTCCATCACGCCCACACAATATCCTAATGTGTTTCGGGGAGTTTCTTGACAAAAGTAAAGAAATAAACAAATATCAACATACCATAAACATTTGAATATGTAAGTATTTTTGTAAGAAGCTACCCTGTAGAAAATTGGACAAGCTCAGAACTAACCATGAGCTTGTGGATGAGTGATTATCGATGTCCGATGCTTTTTTTAACTATCATTTTTGTAACCGGTACGGAACGCGTCACAAAGTGGATAGTTCAAGACTGTCACTTTTGGGGACTGGTTCGCAAATTAACTGCATTGTAGGTACCCTGGTATAGTCAGTGCTGACATAATGTAACTGTGAATAAAATGAAAAATGGACACTGATACATACAGGGTGATTTTATTGCACTAAGTAAGTAAGTGTACGGGGCCAATGACATGTACATTTTAACAAAAATTGAATTAAATTTGGTATGGGGCCGCCATTTTGTAAAGCATTAATCATTTGTCGGAACCAAAAAGATCGGACCAATACAACGCATAGATCTAAAATAAACGTATTAAAAATTACGCGTTTAAACGGCATAAGCTGTTAATATTTCTTTCGTTTGTTTCATTTGCATTGCAAGCTATTGTGATTCGCAACCAGCTTATTAATATTCCGAATATATGTATATGTAGGTCATGATTTGTAATCCCAAAGTTTTTACACAGCGAAACTAAAAAAAAAAAAAAAAAAAAAATAGTATACAAAAAATAATTAAATAAGCTACTGGTCCTGCATAAAGCTTAGACATTACAGTTTGTGTCTATGATTGTGCGATGTCACAACGCTAAGTCAAACTTGAGTGTAGCTTTTTTCATAGTTATGCTATGGTTTGCGAATAAAATAGTTGATACAGGGTGACCTTGCAAAACATAAACAATTTCCTAATACTACCAACTAACTTAATTTTTTTTCCTAAGGGGACCCTGTTACTTTTTATTTTAGCTGAAACCATTGTTTAATATGACTATGTTTGCCCAACATTTTAAATGTCTTTTTTAATTTAAGTAAATTTTTTTATTAAAACATGTGTTAAGCAACGACCCTTATTATGGGTCATGGGTGCTTCGAGCTTTTCGATGATGGGCTTATTGTTTTATTTTCTTAGTGTGTTCATTTATAGCAACAAATATCGTTTCCAACAGGGTACTACAATGTCTATGTTCTCACATACCTTGGCATTTGTAATATAAATTGCTCATACATAGGAATCTATTAGTAGCTTTTCTTGGGTTTGAGGGTGCTAATGAAGTGTTGTAATCAAACAAGCCTACCAACATGTCTTTAATGCGTAGTTGTAGTTGTTACCAAAAATGTCATTAGATTATAATTTAGATTGTTGTAATTAAGTTTGCTGTATTGTAACGTACAAATGATTTCAGTAGAAAGCACGTAAACTTATCCGATATCAAAATGTCTTACAATTATCACTTTTGTAACCGGTAACGAATAGGTCTCTAAGTATGTAGCTCTAGAGAGTTTTTTTTGGAAACTGTTTGGTAATTTAATGCTGTGAGCTTTTAAACCTTTTTAGCTGAAATTTTTATTTGTGTGCTAGCAACGGCAACCTCTAATTGTGGTAGGTAGCACAGGGAATTTTGCCAGCTTTAATATTAAGGGGTCTGTCAGCTATTCCGACGGAGGTGGAAAATGTAATATATCATGTGAGAATGTAAACGACTTAATCCGAATTACTCACTGAATTTCGATAAAGTCGATAGAGATCACAAAAATATTTTACAATTATTCCCCCCGGCAGTTCAGCCGGAATAGCTGATTGACCCCTAAGAATTGAGTTACAACTGCCAGAGTGAGTGGTTCCAGAACAATGCGATCATCTGAGGGCAAGACAAAGTGCTTCTCCATCGGACGAGAATTGAAAATATATTTTACGGATAAATCAAATCTCTTAGTAGGTATATGATTGATGTGTATAAAAGGAAGAGGATTCCTTTGGTTTTACTATCGACATCATATCATTCCTAATTCATAGTCAGGTCGGGGAAGGCTCCCAAAACATTTGCTTTCTTTTCAAAATAGTTTGAAAGATATGAGAAGGTCGTTATATTGTAAGCCATCGGCAAAAGCACAGGTTTCCCGTCAAGGGTTGTAGACAAGTGAATGCTCTTCTTATTAGACCTCCTTTAGCTGCACAAATTGTTAAAAGATTAATATGTGTTTAAGCGACTCCTTGTTTAGGTATCATTGGAGCTCTTAAGACTAAAAAAACTTGTTTCACTCTCTTCATAAGCTTTTACTCACAATGTTAACTCGTGACGGCAATATTTGTTTACTTAGCTTACAGTTGTCCTTGCCTACGACATGCACAATCGTTTGATCAATAACCGTACAAATCTCTCATTCGCGTTTAGTTCCTTTCAAACATCACCACATCCATGCAGCTACGAAACGGAATTTCAAGTAAAATTCATAAAAATGCCCAATTTAGAGGCACCAATTGGTTTCGATGAATCTTCACCGGATAACTCTTACTCAGCCGAGAATGTGACTGATGTGCCCACTGTTGGTGAACCCATGCAGCCATTACCCGCGGGCGCAGTTGAGATACGTGTACAACCACCCGAGGCGCCAGCGAATACACGTCGCTTACCTGTGTTGAGTGCGCATCCAGTACGTGTACGGCCATTGCCACGTTTCAGTGACTTTGATCGCGAATTAGCCGCACTCGAGGAGGAAAACTATTGGCCCGCCGTACCAATGGTACAATTGCAGCCGATTAATTTGCCGCCACAGCTGCCGGAACATTCACTGGATGAATTGTTGGTAAGTGCAAGTCAAATAGTGATTTCTTCTTATCCTCTCTTCCATGCTCTCTTTAGCGCCGCGTCACTGGACGCAATGATTTGCACAACGTGGAAACTGTGCGTCTGCGTGTCATTTCGTATACCATTAGTGTAGCTCATTTGCCAATCTTCTTGCCGCGTCTGCAACATCTCGATCTAAGCGGCAGCGTTCTTTGCTCATTACGCGATCTGGGTTATGGTTTGGTGCATTTGTCCTATTTGAATGTGAGTAATTGTGGATTGAATAGTTTTGATGGCACTGGCGGTTTGCCCACCGTACGTACCCTCATCGCTGATGGTAATATGATACAACGCGTGGATCCACTTACCGAATTGCCAATGCTGCAGCATCTTAGCGCTCAAAATAATCGCATTAGCGATTTGGGTCTACTCACTTTTCTGGGGCTGTGTCCAAATTTGTTAGAGTTACAACTACAGGGCAATCCGGTCATACATCAGCCGTTATATCGCAGTACGTTGCAACGTAGCATACCGACGCTGCGTTTGCTGGACGGCACAACCCTGGGAGGTACGCAAGTGACACAAGCGACGATTACAATTGAAGCAGGCGAAACACACTCCTCCACGGATGGTGAGGTTTCATCACTATCTAGTGAGTTATACTCGGATACTTCGCTTGCTGAATCGAATGGGTCGTCTTTGGTGATTTCGCGGCGCAGACCTGCCACAGCTCCCCATCATCCAGCTGCTGAAAGCGTTGCTGCCGTTCAAATACCGCGTCCAGCTTCAGGTTTGTAGCCTGTCTTTATCTTACCTTTTTAATATTAACTAAATATTCTCTTTGTTTAGTATCTCACGCTACTGACACGAGCTGCAGTTCACTCTCAATGGGCGCTCCAGTCGTTGGCTCAGTGTTAAGTCTAGTACGCAGAAATCGTCGTCAACGGCGCCAGGCTTGGACTGCATCTTCGAATAGTTCCTCGTCTAACTCATCCACACATTCACCATTTGCTAACGAAAGCTCCGAATTGCGTTCGGCTGCATTAGAGAAACAAATCTCTAGCGACAGTAATAGTTGATCACGAGAAGAGAGCCAGAGCCGAGCGGGATCCTGAAAGCAATGTACATACAAATAAACTATATTTAAAATAAAAAACTCTCTCTTTTCTTGAAGAGAAAAAAAAAATGTTTGGATCTCTTGTACGCTGCTTAGTACGAGTGCAGCTCTGCAGATACGTAGTCTTCGCCCACCGGCAAAGGCCACCTCAGTCAGTTAGGCACTCGTGTTGACAAGTGGCCTCGACATCGGTGTGGCGCAACTCAAATATATTAAGCCCCTGGAAAGGGTGGTGAGGTGGGAAGGATTGCATGCTTCCAATGGGAATAGAGACATTCTAAACTCGGGGTGTCAAACTTAAGGAAAGAGTGAGTGGTGAAGCTTTCTACAAATATCCTAGCCTTATCGTGCAGATTACCAGATGACTGCTGCGTTTTCCGAGGTCTCTGATAAAATGGAAGCTGTAGAACATATTAGTGATGAAACTGCTGGAAGATATCTTTCTGATGAATTCAAGAAGGGGGAATGAACCAATTCTCATACCAAAATAGGACTTCTTAATGGTCCAGGTTCATCGCAAATAGGCGTACTTATACCAAAAAAAATACTCAACGGATTTCGGTAAAGAAAGCCGGGGACGGTGTCTAACCTGATGTTGTTCTAGTTACTTAAAACTTGTTGAATGTTTCAAAACCTTAATAAGGAGCTATTGCTGCTCAGATGGTAGACGAGAATGCTAGAAAATTGTTTCTTTTAGCCAGTGGCGGATCCAGAATTATGGGAAGGGAGGAGGTTCCCAATTTTTTAAGGAAATTTCGGGGACATATTTTATCAACAGTTCCTGAAAAGTAGAACTTTTTGGATTCCGGAAGGGGTTGAACCCTCAAACCATCCCCTTGGATCCGCCACTGCTTGTAGCTTAGCTGAAGTTAGCACCAGCCGCCCTCATAATGCGAATAGTTCTCCACTTTTCGATTGGGATACTAGATTAACGACGGCATTCGGTCTCTGGCAACGAAAATGATAATTTTTTTGCAAGATCTGAGCTTATTTCGAGAGATGTTCATCCGTGACGCCGTTTGAAATTAGTTTTTTTACTTCCGTTTGCAGCTTACCCCATTTTGAATAGGCACTAACACCTTCAGTAAGCTCTTAAATCGATTTTCGTGGAGCTTCTTCACTCACTCCAGCGGTCCAGTTATCCATATTTGTTGCCCCACCGTTCTTTAGCTTGCCCAGAGCTCACGAACGGGCCAAAGAGAGTAGGCGCAACTAGCGCAGGAATAAAAAAACCTCCCCATTATACTCGTCCATATGAACTATGGACGCGTTATGATTTCTAAATTTGTGTTAGTATTTGCCTGTTGTTGTTGTTGTTCTTTTCTCACTGTCCTCAATTGTTTGTTTTTCTGTGCTTTTAGAACAACTTTTGCATAAATAAAAGCTGAACAATCGCAAAATTTGTATGCCAAAGCGTTTTTCTCCAGTTTGCATGTGCCAAGCGTATTGTTGTTGACACATTTGAATGATTTTAATGCCAGCCATTTTGCTGCCTTGAGGTAGAACAAGCATACAAGCTTTCGTTTTTTTTTATTTTTTCGTCTTTGCAACAAATGTGGGCATTAAGCGCCGTTGCCTTTAGGGTTAAGGGAGCGCCTGGCTGACGTCAGCGTTTTTCTTTGTTGTGGCGTGCGTGTGTGTGTGTGGGTTTTACACTTGTGTTTGTATTGTTTGCCTGCGTGACGTCACAACAAATGCGTGCGCTCACTGAGCAAATAACGGAGCAATGCTTATTTTTTGTTGGCAGTAAAAGATTTGACTCGCACTAAATGGTTAAACGTTTGGCTATGGCTTACTTAAAGAAGAAGAGGACAAACAGAGATTGAAAATGCCACAGCAGTAGCCAGGCAGCCGGTAGCTGCCAACTCAATAAATCTGTGGCGAAATTAGTTGGCATCCACACTCTGTTGATGACATCAAGATAGAAGAACGTGTGTGTGTGGCATGAAATCCAATATTTGTCTAGTTGTGCTCTTTTGTTGGCTCTGCGTGACTTCATAAACACAAATTTTATGAGATTTCGTTCTAACATTTTTGAGTTTTAAACCCGGAGGCTTTCTTCTAGGTTTCCAACTAAGTCGATAATCACAACGCCGTCGGGTTGGGGGTAGTCGAAGATTTCTCATTTGTCACAGAAAGGACTCTATCTGCCATACAAAAATTAAGTACTGGGAACAAATTCCGCTTGGCATCAAGAACTGTTCAAAAGGATACCGGTTCCTTTCGAAACGTCCCAGTAACCATCTTGACTATTGCAATATATGAACTTTAGCGAGGCTTTAGAGTTTCAAAGATCTGCTACCACCTACTTGAAGCCAGGAGGAATACTAAAGCCGTATCGCAGCCCGCCCACTGCGGATTGCGACCACATCCGTTGCACTCCAACAAACTTACGTACAGTTCTTAACAGAATACACCTCTTTAAGTCGTCAATTCTATCCTTAAGTAAATGAATTCGCCAGTCGTCAAACGATTCCCTAGCCATATCTCCCTACAAACAATGGTCCTAGTCAAGCCAAAAAGAGTTTACTGCGAGTAGTAGTTACCTACAAAAATCTTCGTCTGCTCTTTATGATCTGTGAACTCTACTAGAATATATTACAAAATACTTACCGTCGAGATTACTATCGATTCTTACTAGAGCTCTTGATATTCGAATACTCGAACCATTCGAATAAGACAATATTCGAATAGTAAAATTCGAATACCAATATTCGAATAATCATACTCCATCGGCTATTGGAATATTCGCAGTTTATCGATTAATCGAATTATATTAACTCATCGAATATTCGAATAGTAACATTCGATTTTCACTAGCTAAAAAATCCACAATCGAAGCTTCGAATATTCGAAATGTTCGAATAATTCATCAAGAGCCCTGGTCTTACACTTAAATAGGGTAGACAAAAATAATTGAAGACCACCTCTAAGGCTTGGTTAGACATTAGGGCATTACATTGTGCCGTTGATGAAAGGGTCGACATTCAAAATATGACAAAAATACCCACGACAATATTTATTAGATAAACGGTTTTCGTTGCGTTCGCTGCATGGCGTTGGCGTTGTTGACCTTTCGAAAATATCTCAAACGCTACTAAATAGACACTTGAGACTTTTTTTGGTGGGACATGAAGCTGCGCATCAGCTTGAACATCCGCACGCATATCTTTGCGCCTCCGTTGTTGTGGGTGAGCGCAATTCGCAGCTCCCACCTCGCACACCCACATCCACCCATGCTCCAAACACTGCATACACCCACGATGGTCTCTTTTATTTGTTTTTGTACCACATTCACAACAAATACAATTACAACAAACAGCTAATTCACTCTTTCTTTTTGCACAATGGACGTGGGTACAAACAATGTTGCAAAGAGCAATGCTAAATTTTGGATATTTGCTGCCGGCTTTTTGTGTTGTTGTTATAAGTACAGCTGCTAAACGAGTATCTATACGCCCACCCACCTGCCTTCATGTCTCGCACTCTGTCGTGCTATTGTTGTTTGTGTCATTGCCAGAGTAATTTTATGTGCTAGTTTGTTTTTTGTTTTTGTTGCTTTGCAAGAAATTCGTTGATTTATTATATCCTGAGCTTTTTCGATTGACGTCATCATGCAAAAATGTGCGCCACATGCGCGCTGTTGATGTGGTGTGTGTGTGTTTTGAAAAAAGGAAAAAGCAAAACATTGTTCTGATAGAAAAAAATGGCGCATGCGTTTTGACATTTTTCGTAATAAAGTTGAGCTTTCAATGAGACCGTTATATACACTCAAATGAAGAGAGTGGAAAGCTTTGGTTATAAGAGTTAAGTTTTGTTGAATTGCTCTGTCTTTGGTAACATTCTTTAAATGGGAAGGAGGACGTCATAAAATTATGTAGTTGCTGTGACAGTGACGACAGATGGTGGATAGAAGTGGAAAAGAAAAAATAGTTGGCAAATTCATGCATGCAAAATTTACTAAATACCTGCATACCTACATTTTACACGATAAAAAAAGTGGTGTGGGATTTATTGAAAAAAAAAAAAAAAAAACATTTCGTCTTTCAACAAAGGAAGCCCACTGCAAGACTTTTCAGCAGCACATAAAATATAAATTAATTTGATAATCTAGGGCGTTACAGTGTTCTTAGAGGCAGTTTATTTTGGAAAAAGTGAAGAAATTCTCTTAGAAATTGTCTAAGACTAAAATATATAACCAAATTAATTTTTCTTAAATTATAAGGAAAGTTATTTCATTAAAATGGTTAAGTCATGTATATAGTCGAGCTCGACTAATGGACTAATCAATTAGTTTGCGATTAATTATTATTACCTATAAAATATTAATTTTTAACTAATTAATCGGACCAAGGAGGACCAATTTTTATCTAATTATTCGGATTAATTGGGCTATGATTAATTAGGGACTAATTAATCAGATTAATTGGGATACGCTTAATTAGTAACTAGTCAATCGGATAAATATGGTCACGATTCATCATTTACTTGTTAATCGGATTAATTGGATTAGGATTAAATAGCAACTAATTAATCAGATTAGTCAGGTTATGATGAATTATTAACTAGGTAATATGATCAAATGGGGTATAATTAATTAGTAACTTATTAATCGGATTTACTAGGTTATGATTAATATTAACAAATTAATCGGATTAAATAGGCTGTGGGTAATAAGTAACTAATCAATCGGATTAGTCAGGTTACGATTCATTATTAACTTGCTAATCAGATTTATTGGGTTATGAATAAATAGTAACTAATGGATCGGATTAATTAGGTAATGATTAATATTAACTAAATAATAGGATTAATTCGGTTCTGATTAATTAGTAACTAATTCATCGGATTAGTCAGGTTATGGTTAGTTATTAACTAGTTAATCGGGTCGGTTGGGGTATGATTAATTTGTAACTCATTATTCGGATTAATTGGGTTATGATTAATTATTACCTAATAAATCGAATGAACAGGGCTATGATTAATTAGTAACTCATATTTATTTCAATAAGCTTTTTAAAGCTTTTAAAATTTTCGTTACGTTTACTTTGCTTGTTGGGTATGCTTAATTTGCTAAACTTGCTTGGGTAGTGGGAATGCTCACATTGTTTGTGCAATAGCTATAGACAGTGCTGACGTCATCATAAAGCTCAAACTACAAAATAACCGTTTTATAGCTTTCGAAGGCAGGAAGAGAAAGTGTACTATCAGAGTAGACGACCAAGCAGCAGTCAATGCGCTAGTCAAACTGTCAATGGCAGCAGACAGCAGTTAACAAGGAAAGCAAAATACAAAAGCACCAAACTTTAGCCATTTTGGGCACAAGCAATACTTAGCCAAGTCAGTTGCTTAGTAGCTGCGAACGCGAGTGAACGTGTAGCGTAACTAAGCGCTTGCGTTGTAGAAGTGTCTAAAGGTGAAAGTGTTTCAAAGTTAAATAAAATACTAAATTGTGTGTTGTGAAGAAGAAAGCAGTAAATAAAAACAAGTCAACATGTAATACAGTTTTAGAAGGAAGAAAAAAATCTGAGGGCGTGTTGAGTGTAAAAAAATTAAAAAAATAAAATTTGAAAATATTTACAAAAATCACAATTATAGGGTTTACAAACGTGCATCTAGGATATAAAGGATATGAAGGATATGCACGCACACATACACACGCTTACTTTAAAACTATTTTGTAGGCATTGTCAAGGTGTTTGAACATTCGAAATACGAGTACTAAGTGTTTTGCTTACCCAGAAATGTTATTTAGGTCAAAACGAACTGGACCAATAGCACAACACACGAGCACCCAAATGAGGTATTCAAAAACAATAAAAATCACAGAACACCAACACAAAACAATTGCTGAAGTGAAGTGAAAATGCAAGAAAATTATTTGAAATTGACAGGAAATGCATTTGAAAGCATTTCAAAAGCATTGACATACAAAATACACCACACACTGATTGAGCTATGAATGTGCAAAATGACAGTTAAATCAAAATGTCAAAACTTAATTAAACATAAAAATCAATAAACAAAGGTGGGCGCATGGCAGGCGACCATACATTCAGGAATAATAAGTGAGACGAAGGAGAAGGAGAATAAGCAGGGTGCATGTAAAGAAGAGAGGAGGAGAGTGCCGATATAGTGCACGAACAGCTAGCTTGGTGCACGTTTTGATTGAATTTCGATATTTTTTATTTGTGGGTCAATGAGAAGTGAAGGTTTTGCAGAAATAAACGAAAAGAATTGAAAACAATAACAAAAACAAATTCATATTATAGCAAAAAGCAAAATAACGAAAAATACAAATATACAGTAAAACTATGAGAATGAGATAAAACAACATAAAAATCTAAAAAAGTGATGGCTGTTTGGCGAACACTGCAAAATAAGCTCGTGCTAAAATTATAAAATTTAAAAAATTTAAAATTTTCAGTTTAAAAAGTGCAAACCATCTAACATTTGTAGAGAAGCTCAGGCAAAACTAAAAGGGAACCCCAAATATGGAAAATATCTAAGATGCCTCCCATCCGAAATGTTTTTTTTCGTTTGAAGACCGACTCAAAATGTTGCGCCCATAAGCATTGACAAGAATTTCCATATGATGGCTTTAAGTATAGTTTAAATTAGATAGTTTTTGGGCTTTATTTTAGGGATAGACGACAAGAACGGATTAAAAAAAAAAAGGTTTTATACTTTGGTTGTTGTTGCTGTCTCAACGTTAGGGTGTGTTGTTGACGTTAGAGAGGTTTAGCGGAGTGTTGCAAACTTTAAAACTCTTTTCTAGGGTATAGCTGATGCAATTTACTGTTATAGAAACAGCTTCTAGTACTAGGCTGACCACCGCGAGTCAAAGCTGTCGTTGGGCTCACATTGCTCCTTCCTTGTGCAAAATAATATTTGGAGTTGAAAGAGCCACGGGTTGATAACGAGATGGGAAAGCCGTCTCTATTGCACACCACTACCCTTTGCTTCACAAGTGGAGCCTCAAATGAAAGTCTTGGCTGTTTCCCTGACGTGGTATTCATTTATGTTTCAAGGTTTCCATCTAACTCAAAATTAAATCGTCTAAAAGCATATCCTAATGAAAACCTAAGCCAATATACTCCAAGTGTCGTGGGATCTAGCACTAAATCATAATATTTTTATGGAACTTTAGCTACATTGCCACTCAAATAGTGAAGCTTTGGCTGCAGCAGCATTAATGGAAAGTCAGACATTTGCACTCAAATCGATTTTAAAGGATTTCAGATTTCGAAGCATTGAAATCAAATCAAGTATTTGTATTTATGAAACTGAATATGGTTTTTATCGAGAAATATATATAACAGTACTTCTTTACAAGAGTGGGGAGGGGTAAGTTCGTTTTTGCACCGATAGTAGGTAAGCTTAGCGTTAAGCTGTGGTTAATGCTTGGTGAGCCATACGTACAAGAGAGAGAGAGAGAGAGAGGCTTCGTTAAAGAGCGTGATGCGACTCTAGTCTCTTTCAGTTTTTTGTATTCGCTTCTATTTGTTCCTAGAGCTCTGTTTTTTTCATCAGATTTCAGGCCGCTACTTGTGAGAAACTCTTTCTTCCTTTCTGCCTATGTTGGAGTGGTTTTTCTTTAATACTTTTAGCCGTGTCTTGGAACTAGTGCTTAATAGCTATTTTCTTGTCTTTAGATGGTAATACGTTTATAGACGAGTTTGGTAAAAATAATCTTCAAAGGACTATTGTGAACTTGTGAACAAAGCGTTGATAACAATGAAACCAATTAAAAAAATAACTAAAATTCTAAAAATATCAATAATTTTTGAAAATTAAAACAACAGAAATAAGTTACAACTAAAGATATTGAAAAGAGTTGAAAGGACCCTAACATCCTAACAGCAGTTGCTAACGTCTCAAAATTGTATATAAGCAAGTGAGGGAAAACTAAAAAATCATAAAAAGAAAGCTTAACAACAACAAAAAAAAAAAAATCATCAACCCTACTAGCTACAGCAAAGTGCAACCCACAAGTAACCAAAACGCAAGCGCTAATCTATTTCGTGTAGGTTGAAGCGACGCTGCTGTCATACATAGCGCCTACGTATTGCTGGTACTATGGAAGCCACCCCGAAAGTGCATCGTCATCGCCATCGACGTTCGGATTCGCGTCATCAACGACACGAACGTCAGAGCAATAATTCAAGTAGCAATGGTAATGGCCACACAAATACAAGTAGCAGCAACAACAACATACAACAACAAAGGCAAAATAATATGGTCACTGCAACAATAACAACAACAACAGCAGCAACAACGACGGGCGCATTGGCAGCGAGTGCGATAACAATGCCAATGCAACTGCAACAAACGCCAACATTAGAATCAACGCAATCAAACGCATTTCAAACGCCAGTGCGTGAGCGTCGTGGTCAAGCGCGGACCAATCGAACTCATAGTGGTGTAGTAGTAAATGGCGCCACTGCTGCTGCTGCTGCTGCTTCGCCCGGTGTTGCTGTTAGTGTAAGCGCAACAACAATTGAAATTCCCACTGCGTTAGTTGATGAAGGCGTGGATGATGTGGGTAAGAGTGCAGAGGACAGTCCATTCGGTGGTTCAGAAGAAATATCTGCAAGTCTGAGTGTTATTACAGTGCATGAACGGCAAACACTTGATCAAGTGAGCACATCAACCGCAAGTCAATCCAGCACAAATAAGCAAACAGTTTTGCTGGTAAATGGACACGCTCCACCACCGCAAGAGTGCGACGCAGAAATTACCCGGGACAACGCCCTCGCAGCAAAAACAGACTTTGGCGGTGGAGGTGGTGTAGGTTTTGCAAGCACAGAAGACGGCACCACGCAATTAGAGTCGCCTACAGCACCGCAACCTAATGGAGGTGGTGCCAGTAGCAGTCGCAATTCATCCGGTGATGCACTCAGCTTACGTGAAACACTGCAACAGCTACCACCTACGATCACACACGGACACCGTCATCGACGCACACATTCACCACAATCGCCGGCGCGACGTACTCAGGAAGTGGATGCCTCTTTTCATCGCGGTATATTGGGTTTCATGGATCGTGAATTGAAGCATAGTTCACCAACACCCTCAGCGCTGAGTGTGGGCAGCGGTAGTGCAGCGAGCGGTGGTGGCGGTAGCGGTGGCGCCAGCGGTACTGTACGTAAATTACAATCCCTCTCCGACCCACAAGCAAGTCCTGCACAACGTTCGGTACGTTCGCGTTCAAGTTTGGATAAGAGTCCGCGTCGTAAGCGTAGCAAATCGGAATCGCGTAGGCGACGTGAACGTAAACTTATCGCTGCTGGTGAAATGGAAGTGCGGCAAGCAAATGAGACTTTAATGCGTTATTTGAAGCAATGTTCAGAAATGAATGACGCCTCGCTGTCGGGTGAGCTGGAAATAGATCAAAGTTATGATGAGAGACGGGTGCACCGGAAAACGAAATCGCAACGTGATAAGCGTGGGCATTTAATAAGTGAGTAGTGTGGTGAATGTAGGGAGTAGAATAGAGAGTGCGTTGGAGTTGCAGACAAATTTTAAATTTCTAGGTATTTAGCACACACACAGAGCATTTGCATAAATACGTTTTTAATTTGAAAAGTGAACTGTGATATTTTTTATCCCTTCAGCAAATTCCTTTTATTTAATTATATTCCATTTGAACCAACCCAAATCTATAAATAGCTTTTCTATTTGTAATCTGCATAAAGGTAGCTGTCATATGTAGCTCATTCCCACCAGCTATACGTAAAAAGACTTGCTACATTCATATTTATAGGATACCCAAGCTACTTGCAACAAATACACAAACATGTGCAAAAGCTTTGAGATAGACATATCACCAAATGTCAAGAAACAATAAAGGCCACGCTCATTTGTGTGGCTGCTCTCATGCGGTGTATCTCTTAAAATGTCAGAAGTGAAAACAAGTGCCTACAAATGCTGAGATAGAAGAGCGCTAGTTGGAGTTACCTTAAGCTTTCTGACTCTTATTGTTGCTCTTAGTGAGAAAAGATTTTTTTCTTATCACAAACTACGGTCTTCAAAGCGTGTTCTGGGACTATCGATCTGTTTAACAAATGCAGATTTTTTGACAATGAAAAAAATTCAAAAGCGAAAATCATATCAGCGGTTGCATAGAAGACCACTTCTTCAGAAGTTTTTTCAAAAACGAACTGTCGTACTGAAAATTTTTAATATTTTTAACTGAGTTTTGGAATTTTTTAAATCGAATGTTTTTGACCTAAATTCTCAGATAGTATGTTTTTGAATAATATTTTGAAGTACGGTCATTTCTACTCAGCCGTTGCTATACAGTAGGCATGAGACTATTCGAATAAAAACTATTCAATTTCGCTGTGAAAAGCCCCGCTTTGGGATGGCAAAACATATCTTTGGAATATTTTATAAGCTGGTTGCGAATTATAATAGGTTATAATGCAAATGAAATAAACGAAAGAAATAATTACAGCGCCAAGCAAAACACGCCACTTGACTCTATCCTTTGCCAGTGGACGCCAATTAGAAACGCCAAGGTATCGCAGTTCGTTCACCACTTAGTCCTTGCAACGAAGTGGATTGTGCCCATAAGTGGGTTCCGACAAGAATACCCTCCAAATTAGAGCATATTTTTTCACTCTCCCAACATAGCCGCTACGTTTTAATTCGTTGGACAATGTCAATATCTGCGTAGAGCTCATAAAACTCATCATTAAATCTGCGTCGGTATCATGTAAAGGTCCGTAAATCCTTGGAAGCGCCTTTTTCTCGAATACTTCAAGGGCCGACTCTTCTGCGCCTGTCTTCGTCCATGCTTCAGCTCCATATTGCAGGACGGGTATTATGAGCGACGTTCAGAGCGTGGTTTTTGTTCGTCGAGAGAGGATTTTGCTTCTCATTTGCCTACTCAATCCAAAGTAAAATTGGCAAGGTTAATTCTTTGCTGAATTTCTAAGCTGACATAGTGAAAATCTTGTCGATGGTAGATGCACCACGTCTGAGCCCGCACTGATAATGTCCTACCAGCCTGTCCACGGTGGGCTTCAGTCTTTCGCACAACACGCTTGATAGGGCCTCATATGCGATATTCAAAAGGCTGCTCCGCGAGAGTTGGCACATTTTTCGGGATCTCCTTTCCTGTAGATTGGGCAGATGACACTAACATTCCTATCTTCCGGCATGCATCCAACCGACCATATTCTGCACAGTAGCTGGTCAATGCGTCTTACCAGCTCCTCGCCACTGTACTTGAATAGCTCAGCGGCCTTGTTGTTTTTTATGTTTATTGACAACTTCGATATTTCACTGCAGGGAAATGGTGGAAATGGCTAATTATGACGCTGGGATGTCCATAAAAGTCCTATTATCAAACAAAAAAAAGGCAACTTGAAAAAGCTTTTCTAAATGTATCGAATTTTACTTAATAGCGTATCGAGTCAAAAGTTGTAGCATAGCTCAATTTCGTCAGTTCTGCATTTTTGTTTAATTGAAGACAAAGGTAATCGAAAATCCAATATAGTGCCTGTCATATAGGGTTGTGAGCAAATAATCGATTTTTCCATTTATCGATTTTTCCATTCATCGATTATTATTTTTTAAGCATCGAATTTGTTAAAACTCTGTAAACACTACAGCCGAAAACACATAGTTTCGTATAAATCAGTTCGAAATAGTTTTGATTCTAGTAAAACTTTATTGATTTGTTAGTTCTAAGACTCGAATCGCTTTCTTTAATTTGTTGTTATTAATGTTCATCAGTTAACTCAATTTGTTTAAATGTTAAACAATAAGTTAATATTTTGTGCGATAGCTATTCATGTTTGTTAATATCCTTGCCAAACCTAAATTATAATTTTTATACTGTCATTCAGATTAAAAAATGTTATTTTGTTTTGTATTACTTGAATTGTTATAAAATATTTGAGTGGCTCAGTGCCATCCTTGCCTAACCCTCGAAATTTCATATATGCAGTTATTATGCTATACTACTTAGAAATACTCCAAACTATCCGTGCCAAAGTTTCACATCTCTAATTTTTGAATGAAATTATTAATTAAATTAATTAAATGTTTCAAACCTTCCTAAAAAGGCTGTTAAATTTTTAGTTACCTGTTAACTTTGTCACTAATTATTAGGAAATGACTAAATTGAGGCTTAGGCAAGGATGGCACTGAGCCACTCATTTAAAAGCATTGCAAATTTTTATATGACTAATGCTTCAATTTCCTTATTTATTGTTTTTATTATTTTAAAGGGTTTTCACTTCAAGTTATTTTTGATACTTTATTTTTGCTAACAATTCGGGCAGGCATTTTTCATATAAAAAATCGATGAATGAACAAAAATCGATTATTTTCTTACAAAAGCGATTAAGCGCTGAATAAAATAAATGATTATTGAGAAATCTATTTTTTCGATGCGAGGTCAGTCAGGTGCTCCGTACCACAGTATATTCTCCAAATAGATGCCTGCCATCTATATTCACAGTGAGAGGTTCTCCCTAATTGGATGGACACTAAAATAGAATTTGTGAAAATCCATTCGCAACTATTTATAACAAGTAAGCAAGTCCAAATTTAGATAAAACGGTCCTTATAAACATCATCAAGATAAAAATATTTTATATTCCATAGTGTCTGAATTAATATCATACATACTTGCCTTCATACCAGTTTTAGACAGTTTCGCTGAATAATAATTAATAATATTTAAACTGACACGAGTTGCTCAAATATTGTACTAACTATTTTTATTTTCTTCGTAGAACCAGTTGCGCTCTCGCTGCTCCCACACCATATACAACTCTCTCTCTCTCTTTAACCAGTTTTCTTATATGCACTTAATTCTCTTATTGTTTCGTTGCAGGCAAGCTTTACTCAGCTGGTGGACTCTCTTCTATATTACGTGAGCTTTCTGATGACATTGTACCTGCGGAGGGTGAGGAAATCTACAATCCATTCACACCGGTTGTTTCGCCCAGCGAGGATACGCCCGCACACATTGATAAAATGTTCCTGCAGACGTCATCGGGATATCGACCAGTCGAACATTGTTACTATAAACATTCTTTTGTTGGTGTCGGAAGTGCAGGTGGTAGTTGTGGTGGTGGTGGTGGTGGTGGAGGCGGCAGTGGTGGTAGTGGCGGCGGCGGAAGTGGTGGTACGATTGGCGCCGGTGGCAGTGGGCGTTATGGTTTAGTTGGTGGTGCAACACATCGTTTGTCTGCCGCGGGCGGCAGCTTGGCTGGTGGTTTAGAACATGCGGGCATGTTGAGGGGGAGTGGTAGTTACGGTGATACTCGTTGTCTACTCGATGCCGAATGTGGAAGGTGAGCTTTGTGTGGTTATGCAAAAATACATATAGAACATATAAATTAATGTAGGAGATTGTGTGGGCGTTAGGTTTGCGCTGTTATGGTCTAAAATTGCGACGAACGAAATCATAAAATGTTGAATGTAGCAGTGGGAATGACGAGTAGTATTAATTTATTTATAGAAATTGAGTTGGTTTTTCCTATAAGATGGCTTGTAAGAGGATTTGTGGAAAACAACGAACTATGAATTTTAGCTGTAATGATAACTTTAATCACTGAAAGCTGCAGAGCTTTTGTAATAAATTTCTTAATTATTGGTTATGGTGAATGCAACTTGTGGGTTCAGATGCTTAGAATGTAAATATGTTACAAGTTAAATGTCAAACTAATCATCAGTTTTAGTTTATGTTGTCCGTTTACTTTAGCTGCTTAGGATAAAGAATATGCAAAATAGGTTTTGAAAACTTTGACGATTTTTCGACTTATCGGTTAACCGATTACGCGGTTTGTCATCGTAAGGACTACTCGGTTAATGACATTCGAATAATCATCCAGCGTCGACTTTAAAATATGGCTAGCAAATCGAGTTTCAGCAAGAGATTTGAAGAAATTAAAGAAGTCTAAAACATAAAGAAAATTTAGAGAAAGGAGAGTAAAGGCGAAAAGACAGTCACCCCTATTGCGAGTGTCGATTTGCAGTAGAATAGAAATTTTTCGATTGAGTCGATCGTAATTTTTTGTGGTATTGTGTAACTTGATCGAACAAAAACTGCACGTTTTTAATGAATTTTACATTTTTTGCCAATAATTTACTTTTTATTCATTTTATTAGCACTTTTCAAACCAATCGACACACCAACGACCCCAAAAATGCGGTAGAAAGATGATCGATTGAGCATTCACGGTCGCTCGTTAATCGATCGGGTCGACACTCGCAATTGCTCCGTGATCGCTAACCGCTTAGTAGTCGATTATCTATTGGTGTTCGACACTTGCAATAGGGGTGAGTATGTGTGGCACGAAACACTACAGATTCTCCCTAACCTCTGCGACTCGAAGACTGTTTATGCCGCAGAAACACCAGTTTGTCATAATATCGAGCCCTGAACGCAATTTTAGTGTAACCAACAAAATTTTTAAAATCGGTATTTGGATAGATATCGATAATTCTGTTTGTTTAAACAATCTCACAAAATATTACAGCTGTAGTAAGTAACGTTACGAAAATAAAGCAAAGGCAATTATGATGTAAGAAACATTTTGCATTGAAATTTTTTATATTTCTGTACTAAAAAAGCTTCTCCTGTAAAATTTTATGTTTGTTGGTTACACGAAAATTGCTGTTAGGGCTCGATATTGCAGAACCTTGTTTCTATACGGATTCATAATTGACATAGCAATTTTTCATTGAGAAATATAAAACTTCGGTCTTGATATTCTTTAGTTCAGAAATTTTGTCTTCTTCTTCTGGATAGGTACAGAGGCAGAATATAGTTTCCCTACTTCAATAAGCCCAAACTAAATAAATGCTTTATAAGCTCGCAAAGAATAATGGCGAATTTGCCCGATTCTATAAAAAAAAGCTCCTCAACGAGAAAAGATTTGATGATAACTTGAAATTTATTTTTCGGATATGAAAGAGGCAGCCAGTTTTCCGTTTTTTCTTAAAAATTGTATTGAAAATAGCAAACCTGGCAGAAGTTGTTATGTCTAAAATTTGACTGGCATACTTTATCCTTATATCTTCCCTTTCCCTCTCTCTCTCTTCCGAACCCTATATACCTTTACTGTTCTTCACCCTTTTCATTTTTCTCTAACACCGCTTCTATATCTCAGATACATATTCCTACTCCCGTTCTTCTTCTATTTACTTTGCGGATACTAATAAGTTCATAAATGCGTTGATATTTCAAATTAAATTTTATTTGATCCTGGTACCGCCCTCTGTTTCCAAGATTTTTTTGATGTGTCGAAATATAAAATGTCATTAACTCCTCCGCCGACTTTTCCACAACTAAACCTATATGTATATTAGGGCGGGTCGATTTAAAAATCGCTCATTGCTCTGTGAAAATCATATTCTAGGGATCAAAATAAGAAAATTGCCGAAGGAACCATAACTCTAAAACGAATTCTGATGTCCCCCCAATTTGGGTTACTTTTGGGTAGGTATCATTTGTAGTCCATGTAATGTCACTCATACGCCATGTCCCCCTACCCAAAAGTTCAACATACAAATACCAGTTGTGGAGTATCAACTAGAAAATATTTAAAAAAAAAAAATACCCTATCTCAGAAATTGTTTAATAGTTAATTTTTTTTTTTCAATAATACCCTTCTCATAATTTGTTTGAAGAATGCTCTATCTCAGAAGGAGTTTAAAAAACGCCCTATCTGAACGTAAATTGCATATATTTTCAGCTGAGCGTTTTTGAATCTAATTTTAAAATAAGACGTTATTGAAAAAATTCTGCGATATTGCGTTCTTCAACCGTATTTTGAAATGGGGCGTTTTTGAAAAAAGTCATTGGCTGATGTCGACTGAAGTATAAATTACAAGAGCCGACTTCATTTTTGGCTATCACTGAATACTAATGGCTGCTATCATTAGACAACCGAAATAAGTAGGCAAGATTACATCCTGTTAGACTATGTAAGCGTGTGTGTGTGAGTGTGTTTGTATGCACATACTATGTCATGCTTTGAGTTCAAAAATAAAATGAGTATCATTCCTTGTATTAAAGATAGTTGCTTAGAAATATTGCTGACGCCTACACAAATGCGCTATCAAAAAAAAAAAATAAAAATAAATAAAGAAAAAAACCTATGTAATCAATGCATTTTAGAGCTTCTGCGTGTGCCAGGCAGCCCTGAGCGTGCATTGTCTCCTAGACAAATACTCACTTAAATAAATTGGTAAAGACATGAAACCTCAACACAATGAACTTGATGTTACAAGGCCAACGAGAGTTTCTTTGAGCCGTTTGCTACGCTGATGTAATGTGTTAGGGATTTTAGCAATTTAATTTGAGTCTTATTTTCGATGCCTTAAGCAAATTGCACTTGAAATTTGAAAATAAGCCGAAGACAATACATGAGTTGAAAGAAGAAAAAGAACAATGGCGGTAAAATTAAAAGAGAGAAGTGGCATAAAAGTACTGCGCGTTAGAAAAGCGAATAGCCCAGCTTTGACTTTGAAGTTAATGCTAAATTGGCTGGTGAAGCCGTGCCAATATTATAATTGTCTTGGCCTTATAGATATTCTAAATAGTATAGTGATTATTTGTATTGCTTCTAGTGGTCAATTATAATTTTAATAAACTTCTTTATTCCTTTTTCGGGTGGGTGTCAGTCGGTGGCTTTTGGTACGCCTCATTAGTGCTGCCAAGTTGTATAATACATTCGTCCACTTTGTGTATGGAGTTACCAGATCATTTAGTACTTAAATACTTAAAGGCTACTTTACATTGGTGTTTTGTTATCTACTACCATGATATCTGGAAACTTAATTAGTTTTAGTAGTGTAATTCTGAAAAAAAAATGTATTTCCACACCTTTAGCATGCTGGTTGATTTGAATTAAAGCTGATATTATTTATGGAGGTATAGTGGCTCCCAGTGAAAACGATTTAGTTGGTTTTTCTAATACATTTAGAAGACTTCTTCAACTAAAATTCCTTTGCTAATTTTATGTTTTTATAAAATTTCAAAATATTGTAGCTTATTAAGTTCTTATATCAGAAAATTTAATTATTTAGCGTTTATCGTGGGTGTATGCAGAGCACGTGTTACTGGGGACGGTCTTTGAGAAAATTATTATAGTTTTATTTTTATTATTGAAATGATATGTTCTTATAGAACAGGGGTGCCGCGCACTTGTCACACTTTGTATGTACTCATTGGGTATTGCACGGGATTGGATTCCTCAATTTCGTTGTGAAAAACCCCGATTTGGGATATCCATACATAAACTATATCTGCAGAGTATTTCATAAGCTGGTTGCGAATTATAAAAGAGCAAATGAAATAAACGAAAGAAATTGCTTATGCCGCTTAAACACAAAGCCTTTATTCTTATATCTTAATTTATCTTTTTACTTTTGCTTCCCACACCCCATATTCCGTTAATTTATTACCCTCTTCCTTTTGCTTTAACACCTCCTCTTCTTTACACATTTTCTATTTCTACTTCCGTTCTTTTCCTTTTTCCTCTGCGGGTACTGATATTACCCTTACCTTTTCTAAGTTTTTTTGATATATAAAACACCTACATACATACATCTATATCAGTGGTGGCCAAACGACCACATGAGCAATTTTACTTGTATGTGTGCCAGAGAGAGCTCAGCGCTATGCTTACTTGATAAAAGTAAGCAAGATTGATCGGCCACTCTCCCGAACTTTGCCACACGACTTCATTGATACTATGCGTGTGATGGCATCGACGTCGGCAGCAATATTTTAATTCTGGCCACCACTGATCTATATATATTTAATATGAGTGAAGCACGAACAAAACACAAAATTTTAGGTCGTTGCACCACCTACTTTTTCAAGATTTTGTAACATGAGGGTCTTTAAGCTATGTATGTGATGTTAAGCATCCTGTTTATTTATACCTAACTGAGGCTCACGAACTCTTCTTCTTCTTCTTTACAGACATCATCGTGAAATCACATCAAACATACAATTAGCCTGCGCAATTCAACGAATTTGGATACTCATCTCGAATATCTGCCATGGTTTGCTAGCTGGTCTAGCCTTAGCCCATTTGTTGTTCGTGTTGAGTAGCCATCCGATGGATTGGTCTGGCGTAATCAGTCTTGCTGGCGAGACTGTATCAAAGGCGCACGATGCGGATGTGACGGGCTCAGCAGCTACAGCAAAAACCATGACGATCGAGGGGAGTGGTACGGATAATTTAGCTAAATCGACACTTAAACTCGTTGAAGACTATGCAACTTTTGCTAATGTCTATCTGAATACATTCTACTGTTTGGCTATCGTATGCATGGTTTCGGTATTCGATCGGTAAGTTTTTATGCAAATAGTTAATAAATACAAATACAAATAATTTATGAAGAGAGTCAAGAGGTAGGGTGATGGAGTGGCCTCTGATCCGATAAGTTTACAGTGTCTCTTAATATCGAAAGTTAGATGAAAAAATTGCTCTTAGTGGGAAGCATAACCATCCGCTCGAATTTCCTGCAGGGTATGCACTTAAGCATACATATGCTGAAATATGTATGTGCTTGCATTATAATTCTTAATATAAATTTCAACGGAAAATATTGTTATTTGAGAATTATAAACCAAGCCATGCATGCAATGAGCAGCAGCGTTGCTTGTAAATATAGAAAATTTTGCTGCAACAATGTAATAAAAATAAAATGATTGTACGAGTATGTTAAAAATATGCACAAATACTAAAAAAGGTTTACATGAGTAATATTGCAGCAACAATTCAAGCTGAAAATATCTTATAACTTTAAACGATTTATTCTTGTATATTTGTATATTTGTATATCCACTACTATCTCCCGAACGACTTCACCGATTTTAATGAAATTTGGTACACAGGTACTATGCTTTGTTTTAAGATTTTCTACTTTGGTGTTGCCACTTGGGGTGGTCCTTAGGATTGCCACCTATATCAATTTTTTTTAAATATTAAGCAATATATGGCAATATGGGTATCAAATGAAAGGTATTTTAGGGCGTATGCCAACCAAAATATGTTCGCGTAATATTGCCACTTAGGGTTGCCACCTGAACGCTTTTTATTTATTCCTTCAGATATCGACCACTATCCCGGGAACGGCAAAACCGATTTCGATGAAATTTGGTAGATGGATAGTATGATTCCTTCTTAGATTTTCTACTTGAATGTTGCCACTAATAGAAACTTAGAGGGTTGCCACCTTTCCGATTTTTTTTTTAAATATATGGCAATATGGGTATCAAATGAAAGGTATTTTAGGGCGTATACCAACCAGAATATTTAATACACAACAGGTGTCGCCAATGTATGTTAAGTGACTATTTGTGGTTAGTTTTCGATATTTTGGAAATCTATTTTGGAAATTTATGCTCTTGATAAGTAAGATTATGCGGCAAATTCGAAAAATACCGAGCAAGTCTCGGTCACCCAGGTACTAATAATTAACAGCTGAACATGTATGACTGGTATCAAACTAGTACGAAAAATACCAAAATTATACGAACCAATTTAAAAAATTTTTGAAAATATTTTGATCCAGTAAATTTCACTGAACTACTACCTACTACTACTACTACTACTACCTACTGGGGATAGGACTTCTTACAGGATAGCAAAATCTCGAAATTTAATTTTTACAACACTCTTGTGTTCGGGATAGGGGTTTTCTTTATAAAATGATCTTCATTTCTTTAGTTATATCCAATATTTTTAAAAACTTAGTTTTCTTCTGTGGGATTAACGCACTTCGACTGCTGAGTGGAAGATCACCCTATTTTAAAATATTTTTAATAAACGCCCTATTTTAGAATTTTTTTTTTTTAAATAACTCCATATTCCAAAATTCGATTTTAAACATACCATCTTAGTTAAAACAATGAAATTTTCGTCAGATGGGTAGGGCGTTCCTCAAACGAATTCTGAGATAGAGAGTTTTTTTTAAATATTTTAAAATAGTATTGTTATTTTCCACTCAGCAGTCGAGTTGCTGTCGAAAGTCTATCATTCATTTATTAAATTTTTTTATTCACATAATTGTAGCATTCGAGTTTTTCACCAAAATTTCATTTTTAAAAATGAACAATATAAAAAAAAATAGTCTAAAAAAGTCGAAAAATTTCTTTCAAAAACTAGATAAAAAAAGTTCCAAAAATTTTGCTACAAAAATTCAAAATTAAAAAAAAAGTTGGGTTATCAATGAAATAAGTTTCATTTCGAATAAAAAACATTTTTAAATCCAATTATTCGTCATATATCGAGTTTAAAATAAGATAGGTTCTCAAAAAATTACTTCACGGGACTATTTTCGGGATCCTGGTACTGTAAAACCAGTACCCATAAAATGACATCTCTAATAATTAAAAATTGGCAACCCAAGTACTCAAGCGCAATCAAGCAGAATGAATTTGAGCTTTATTTTGGTAAAACTAAGCTTTTATAAAATACATTTATGATCTTCTGTAATACATTTGTTGCTTTCTAAAATATACATTTGCAACGTATGTTTGTCTCTATGTTTGTGAGCGCAACACTTAAAAACTGCTAAATGGAATTGAATTAAAGATAAGATGATTGGATTTTTGTAATTTGATTAACTTTCATATCTCAACTGGTTTCGGAGATATATTGATTAAAAAAGAATGCATTCTATTTTAGGTTCTAAAATGAAGCTAAGCGTGGGCAGGTCTGCTAGTATGGAACATATTTGCGGCTTTTTGAAATAAATTTGGAGGATCTAAAATATATTTGAGTTTTTCTGAAAAACATTTTATACTATTTGCGACGTAGTTCACAACTAATTGGCTTAACTTTCGGGTTCATATAGAGCTGTTCAACACAAATGCATTTAAATTCACAAAATCCAATATGGCCGAATAAACATTGAATATTTTTACTTTGTAGAAATATCAAGAGATCTGGCTGCTATATTTCTAACAACCTTCGAGCCTGGAGCATGTCTGCTTAAATTTCAAATTAGCAGCTAAAAGAAATTTCGCTAGGAAAATGGAGCGCATTTTGCCTTAGAATTGCATGCCACTAACTGAACGTACATACAAACGCAAACAAATACACACATACAAATGCACATAGGGGTGCCTTAAATTGTTTGTGGGTTTTTATTTCATACAGATTAAAGCTCAGTGCCATTTTCCATTCTCACATACCTACAACAAAAAATATGCAACTTAGCGCCTTCATACTTAATATATATGTATGTATGTACATATGTGTGTGTGTGTGTAAAAGTCGCCCTCAACCTTTTAATCAGCTGCGTGTTGTACCTACGGTAGCTACTACGTCACTGATTTGTAATATGTATAAATAATTTTTTTTGCTAAGAAGGTCACCAGCTGTTTGATTGCCATTTTGTAGGATTGCGAGGATTTACTACCTCTACATACTCCGTTGCATATTTTCAAGTGCATGTAGAATTAACCTTTAAAGTTTCGACGGTGGACGTACAAGGAGAGCTAAGATCTTGATGCGACTGAAATGTGTATTGTGGGTGCTTAAAGGTTCGTGTGAATTTACAAGTTGGCGCACTCAGGGACTTCCTTTTCTGTTTGTTATATTAGAGAGATTAATTTCAATATTTAAATTTCAATGTCTTGCAGCCAGTCTATAGGCAAATTGACTGTTGTGGGTTCTGAAAGCAATCAAATGCCATTATTTAAAAAACAAAAAAAAAAATTGAAAATGGCAGCCCCCCCCGCTCTTATTGCTTGATACAAGTCGGAAACGATTTGTTTATCTCCTCGAACATTCCGGATTTTCAACTTTCCTCGCTGTTCTTCAAAAACAGGCACACTTGTTGAAACTTAGACCAATCCTAAAAAATCTTAACTAACAATATCATTCTCGGTTCCCCCCATAAATTCAGAAAACAAAATTTTATTTCCGAATTAAAAAAAAATAAAGGCATTAATGGGTTAATACGTGATCCAAATATGGGCTAACAATGTAAACATTTAATTTTTAAGTGTGCAGTAATAGATCTAACATAAAAGAATTTCAGAATTTATAAAATTATGAAATGCTACTCTGAGGTGAATTATTCTATTTCGTTATTAATAAAGTAGATAAGGTCGTCAATGGGTTAATGCATGCATTTAAAACTTCAAATATTTACTACTGAAGTGTAGATCAATTTATTTTTTCATATAAAAAATTATTTAGAAATTATAAAAATAAACATTTAGGTCACCAATGGGTTAAGGCATGGCGTTTAAAGGATTAAAACGCTTAAAATGATATACTTAAAAATTTTATTTCAGAGTTAAAAGAAAATTGAGGTCGTCAATGGGTCAACGTATGGCCGCTCATGGGTTATCAATAGCTCTATGTGGCGTGTTTCCGTGAAGGAAAACCGTCCTCGCTATTTATTTACGCTCCGGGACAGAAAACTAAAAATTTTGTGTATCGTGCAGCCGCAATTTGAATACTAAAATTAAATATAAAGGGTTTAGAACCAAATGGATCTAAGTGACTCCGAAATTGATTTGAGATATTCAAGTTTAATGTTTACTGCCTTTTGAAAATTCTATGTAAAACCTGGGTAGGGCGTTTATTGTATGGGAAATAGATGACACTACAATGTCCGAAATGACTTTGATCTCTTTGCCAACAAATAAACACCATATTTCACTATACAAATGTGGGTATAACTCACACTTAAATCCTTTTAGTTCTGAGCCCTTAATATTGTAAGTTGTATACGCAATGAAGTGAAAAATTGTTAATTTTCTATTAAAAAAAATACCGGTGTAATTACAATTTTTGAAATGAAATTAATAAAAAAATCTATTTTATATAAATATGAAATCTTAAAGTATATTATTGATTTTGAAAGGTCCCCTAACTACTTACATCCCGAGCAACGCCGGGTACCCTGCTAGTAATCTATATATATAAAATTCAAATTATGTAAATATATATGTATGTAGGTATAGATCGACTTGCGTCCTAAACTTATAAACCGATCGTAACCAAATTTTACACACCCACTGTACATCTTCCAGGGATGGTCACAGGCTAAAAAATATTTTGATATATATAGGGGGCGTGGCACCTCCCATACAAATGGAATTTTCCATTGTCCGTATCTCCGGAAGTATTTATGTTAGACCATTGAAACTCGGTAAGGGGTTATATGGGATCGATCCCTACCACCTCCAAAACAACTGGGTATAACGAAAAAGTGGGCGTGGCACCTCCCATACGAATGAAATACTTCTTAGTCGATATCTCTGGAACTATTTAGGTTAGACCACTGAAATTTGGTGAGAGATTATATGAGATCGATCCCTACCACCATCAAAAAAAACTGGGGATAACGAAAAAGGGGGCGTGGAACCTCCCATACGAATGAAATACTTCTTAGTCGATATCTTTGGAAGTATTTAGGTTAGACCACTGAAATTTAGTGAAAGATTATATGCAATCGATCCCTACCACCTCCAAAAAAACTGGGGATAACGACAAAGTGGGCGTGGCACCTCCCATACGAATGAAATACTTCTTAGTCGATATCTCTGGAACTATTTAGGTTAGACCACTGAAATTTGGTTAGGGGTTATATGGAATCGATCCCTACCACCTCAAAAAAAAACTGGGGATAACGACGGTGTGGGCGTGGCACCTCCCATACGAATGAAATACTTCTTAGTCGATATCTCTGGAACTATTTAGGTTAGACCACTGAAATTTGGTTAGGGGTTATATGGAATCGATCCCTACCACCTCCAAAAAAACTGGGGATAACGACAGTGTGGGCGTGGCACCTCCCACACAAATAAAATTTTTCATTGTCCGTATCTGTGGAAGTATTCGGGTTACACCACTGAAATTTGGTGAGGGGTTATACGAGATCGATCCCTACCACCTCCAAAAAAATTGGGGTTAACGAAAATGGGGGCGTGGCACCTCCCATACTAATTTTTCAAGCTAAATATCTCCAAAAGTATTTAAGGCAGGAACCTGGAAATTGGTATAGAGCTAAATGATATCAAAACAATTTTCGCGCATAAAAGTGGGGTTATCGTAAAAGTGTTTAAAGTTAGGACCTGAAAATTGATCAGGAGATTAATGATATCAATAGTTCCCGTGTAGGAAATTTTTTTCGCTATTTACTTATGCTCCGGGACAGAAAACTAAAAATTTTGTGTATCGTGTAGCCTTAAACGGAATACTAAAATTTTATATTTTTGAAGTTGTATGCACAATGAAGTAGTGAAAAATTAATAAAAAAATCTATTTTGGGAAGAACGAAGTTTGCCGGGTCAGCTATATTTTATGTATGTATATAAATATGAAATCTTAATGTATATTATTGATTTTGAAAGGCCCCCTAACTACTTACATCCCGAGCAACGCCGGGTGCCCTGCTAGTTTTAAATATTTACCAATTAAGTGTAGTACAACCGATTCAAACCTAACCAAAAAATCGTTCATAATATCGTTATAAAAATAAAAATGTAGATAACGAGTGGGTTAATGCATGATATTGAACAAAGGTTTTAGCTAAAATAAAAAGTAACAGGATCCCATTATGAAAGTAACTTTTTTATGTTTTTCAAGGACACAATAGCAATCAAGGGCCAAATAAGCGGAAAAAGCCTAACTCAAGTTTGGTGTAAGTGTTGTGACATCGCGAACCATAGACACAAACCGTGATTTTAAAATGCTAAAATGACATTTTCCTATTTTAAGTTGACTATGAGAGATATTTATTTATTTTAGAATCATGTTGAAGTTGATAAAACTCTATTTTAATTTCTATAACAAATTTCTCTACATATAAAATTTTTGAAATAAAATTGCCCAGCCTTAGATAAGCTGATTAAAGTCAGCTTCGCCATATTTTACATTCTTCCACCCACACGTACATATACAACAGTTATGTTGAGTAATTACACAAATGCATTTGCGGCCAACTTAACCAATCGCATGTTCTACGAGTATATCCAACATTTTTTTTCTTATGCAACCCAAACGCGCATTTTTGCGAAATTGCAGTTATTTAATATTTCAAGAACATATCATTGACCTTTGTCAAGGAGCAAGGACAAAAAAATTTGTTTAATATCGCATAAATTAAAATTTAATAAAAATGAATAAATTAGAAAATTACGAAGTGGTGAGTCATTAAAGGGCACAATCGCTAACTCATGAATACTTTATACTTAAATTTTGAGCAATTTTGGCTCTTTTTAGTAGAAAAAAGCTCTTGAATAGCTATGATAGCGAATTATCGATGATTTCTTAGCGAACACTGGCGTTCTTAAATACTTAGAATCTTAGGTAGGATTGCCATTTTTAAGATTTCCGTAATTTTGGTTATCTGGTTTTACAATCCATGGTTCCGGGATAGGTGTGTTTGCGGGATAGGTGGATTTGGGTTTGCACTATTCTCTAAAATTTGTGTTGAACCTATATGAAGAAATTCTGTGCGATACTATTTTACTTTAAAATGCTTTTTTTTACTTAAAAAAAGCTCTGTTTTAAACATTTTCTAAAAAAAGCTGCTGAAAAATATTGAAATTTTGGTGTAATTTTCTAAAAGTTTAATTAACTTCCTGAGCTTTGTGTAAGCTTTGAAATTTCTTTTAAATTCGTTTCTATTATGGAATTTGCTATATTTTAAATGAATAAATGAAAACTGAGCTGCTCCCAATTTCGTCGAACGATATCCATTACTATTATATTGAATTAAAGTTGTAGTTAATAATGAAGCGAAATCAAAATGCTTTATAAGCTTTATAAAGCTCTTTAAAATGGCATTTCCATACCAATTTTGAACTATAAGAGCTTTATAGAAATACCCCGTTACCCAACAAACCTCGTAAACACAAATTTGTTTACACAAGTTTGCGAGGTTTAAACGCTTTACGAGCTTTGCAAGTCATTTGCGAGTTGTCATGAACTGCTAAATAAGTCACTCATTTAAACAATTATGCGCGTCTGTTGTCGGCGTTTGTGCTTATGAAATGTATGTTTACGACAAGGCATTCATATTGCAGTTCGTGCTTGTGCACACACGCACTCATCCACCCAGCGCATATTCATCTCTCAATTGCAGCGTTGTCCTTAAATAAGCGTGGGTGCTTAAAAATTATATTTATTTTGAATAAATATACACGTGCACGAATTCATTCGAAAGTGGATTGAATATAAATATAAATAAAACTGATCTCAGAATAAATTTAACATGCAAAGCCTACAAATATGCAATTGTTGCTGGGAATTTTATTTTTGTGTTTCATCACATCTGAATAATATTACAGTTTCTTAAAATAAACATATCAATTACAATGAAATTGGTATTTTTATACCCAGCGTACTAGTACTAGTACAAGGGTATATTAATTTTGTCCACATAACGGTACTATGTAACGGCGCAAAATAATCGAGTTAGATATGGGGTTCCTTATATGAAAGTTCTTAGGTTAAAAAGAGGAATTGATTAAGGCATGTCCCTCCGTCTGTCCGTCTGTCCGTCTGTCCGTCCGTGTACACGATAACTTGAGTAAAAATTGAGATATTTGCATGAAATTTAGTGTATTGGTTACTTTCTGGCCAAGGTAGGCTGCTATTGAAAATTGTTGCAATCGAATCATAACCACGCCCACTTTTTCGATATCGAAAATCACATAAATTGACATAAGTTGAATAAAACTTGAGATATTCGCATGAAATTTGGTACACAGGTTACTTTCTGGCCAAGGCAGGTTGGTGTTTAAAATGGGCGAAATCGGATGATAACCCCCTTTTTTGATATATAAAATTTCAAAAAAGATTCGAGGGCCTATATCATTGCCAAGTCATGGTATTTGTATCTAACTAACGCTGGGTATTTAATGTTCGGTTCACCCGAACTTAGACTTCCTTACATGTTATCTTTGTTGTTGTTCTGTGCTGTGGAATCGCATGTTTGGTATAATTTGCATATTTTAAGACACTTATCAGTAAAGCATATCCAACACTAAAGGCGGTTGGCAATGCAGTGGTTTTCCAGATAATAGCGGATATGTTAAAAAAGAAAATAATAAATATAAGAATTACATAGCAAAGTCTATCTAGAAATATTATAACCCACTTATCTTTAAAAGGAATTTAAAATGTTGGCCTATCATATTACACAATGATTTTAGCTAAAATACAAAGTAAGGGTACCCCCTTTTGAAAAAAATTAAGTTGATTCCTTTTATAAAGAAATTTTGTATGTTTAGCAAGATCAGCCTGTGCCAACAATTTTATTCACAGATAATAGCATAGCTGTGGAAATACGCGAAAAACGTCTAACTCAAGTTTGTAGTAAGCTTTGTGACATCACGCAACCATAGACACAAGCCGTGATTTTGAAATGTTAAAGTGACGTTTCGTTAAAACTCTGTCTTAGACATAGAATTTATTTTAAATTGACTATGACAGACACGAAATGATGTTCACTTTAGAATCATGTCTAAGTGGATAAAACTCTATTTTTATTTGACCCGAGCTAAAACCACCTAATTTCAAAACAGGTTCGAAGAAGGCTCAACATTTTTTTCAACAACGCTGTAAGCTATTGAATTGTGGTTGAGATATTAAGTTGTCGAAACAAATTTTGACAAAGGGCGGCATTCAAAAAATTAAATTGTAAATAGGATGATCTTCAACTCAGTCGTCGGGAGCAACAACAATTCACTGATACTTGAAGATAGCTAGAAAAAAATAACAAAAGTCTCTGAAATCAGCGCTTTTACATTTAAACATTTGTTCGACAGAGTTCCGCTTTATGTCCATGAGCATGTGTGATACTTAGGTTGCAATTATTTGAAGGGCAGTTGTTGTTAGTGTGCTCCGTTGCGTGCAAAAAATGACTAATTCGTAATAGTAAAACTGTTTGACCTTTAACACATCAACATTTTTAGTTGCACGCACTTTGTTTATGTACTCTTTTCACAGACGCTATTCCCGTTATTTTTCCTGTACTCTTTTGTTCGAAGTGCTAACTGGTACTTCTGGTTTTTGTCTTTTAAATAATTATAATTATTATTATAATGTTTGTTTTGAATGTCAACTTTGGATTGTGTGTTTTTTTTATTTTTTTTATTTTATTTTATATTATTCTAGTTTATTTTGTTTTATTTTATTTTATTTCATTTTATTTTTTTTTATTTTATTAAATTTTATTTTATTTTATTTGTTTTGTTTTGTTTTGTTTTGTTTTATTTTATTTTATGTTACTCTTTGGTATAATACCTTTCATTTGATACCCATATTGCCATATATTTAAAAAAAAATCGGAAAGGTGGCAACCCTCTAAGTTTCCATTAGTGGCAACATTCAAGTAGAAAATCTAAGAAGGAAGCAAATTTCATCGAAATCGGTTTAGCCGTTACCGGGATAGTGATCGATATCTGAAGGAATAAATAAAATGCGTTCAGGTGGCAACCCTAGGTGGCAATACTACGCGAAAATATTTTGGTTGGTATAAGCCCTAAAATACCTTTCATTTGATACCCACAATGCCGTATATTACTTAATATTTAAAAAAAAAATTATATAGGTGGCAACCCTAAGGACCACCCCAAGTGGCAACACCAAAGCAGAAAATCGTAAAACAAAGCATAGTACCTGTGTACCAAATTTCATTAAAATCGGTGAAGTCGTTCGGGAGATAGTAGTGGATATACAAATATACAAATATACAAGAAGAAGTCGTTTAAAGTTATAAGATTTAAAAGAAAAATTATTTAAAACTAAATTTGAATAAATTTAAAATATTATCTATTTCTTGATTTTTCTTACAGCATGGATATTTGCCGTTGGGATTTCAGCAATGCGACTGAGTTTGTCTCATTTCGTTGGCTAATCATTGCAATGATTTATATAGCGACAATAATACTAACAATTTGCTCCGATTCGATAGACGAACGACTCTATTACAGCAGCAATGCGAATGTGACGCTAACACAAGAAGAACTGGTGAGTTGGTATAAGAAAAGAAGAAGAGAGAAAGTTTAAATAAAATAATTTTCGTTCTCTTTCGAGCAGTATAGCAACAGCGTATTGAGCGTGTGGAGCAGTTTGTCGGTGACGCGCAGTATTGGGGCGATCTGTGGTTGGATCATGATCGGTCTTACACCACACGAAGATCTACTTTACGAGCATTTGCTAGATCTAACAAAATTCCAAGTGACAAATAATTAAATACATACATACAAGGAAGAAGCGTATAAGGGCAAAACAATTAAGATGCAATACTAAGAGAAAATATAAATGAAAATAAAAATAAAGAAACAAAAAACAGAATTACGTAAAATTGAAAAATAACAATTAAATAATTATTGTACAGTTAGGTTAATAAATGAGACAAACAAATTACTAAAAATGTAAACTATATATACCGTTAGATACGCAATGTGAAAAGTCTTCTGTTGGATACAAAGCTCTCGGGAGTAAAACTAATGATATATATATAAAATTGTATAACCGTAAACCAAAAAAAAATGTTACTGACTTAGTATTAAGAAGTTTTGTTCAGGTTTTTAAAAACGGCTTTTGAAATATTACTTGTTTTGCTTTGTTTTCAGTTTACTTTGAATTGTTGTAAGCTACCGAAATTGTATCTAAGCATATATGAAAATAAAGCTTTAAAATACTATATATACCATAAATAACAACACTATAATCGAAGTAAAAAAATGTGAAATTAGAATCATTTAAGCCCTTCAAAGGCCGCTAGAAATCAACCGAAACCAAAAACACGAAATTATTACCTTAACAAAAAAAAAAAAAAAAGTAAATAAATAAAAACAAAATAATGTAAATAGTTATAGTAAAAAATTATAAGTAAACCTAGGCTTATATTAGCAATTAGTATACATATGTATATGAAGTAACGAACGTTTGCACATTAGGGTGCCACATAAAAAAATACTGCAGGTAGCCTAAAGGAGTTTAAACATTTTTTCACCTAGGGCTTCGTTTCAAACATGTCTTCAACGTTTAAAAATTTACATAAATTTGAAAGGAGAAATGATAACTAACTGTTACGAAAAAAATTCTATTCAAAACACAACTCTGGTTTCGACAGCATAATGAAGGGTTCTTATAGTTTGGCAAAGTAGGCGTTGTTTCTAAGTGACTCCTATTTATACACTATTTAGTAATCGAAAACGGCAACTATGTTTCAATCATTAATCGTTGCTGTCGACCAGTGATATAATTAAATTTATGATTTAAAAAGTTGTGCGTTAATGGGTTAATTTTTTTCAGAAATATTTATATTATTAACCCGCTAGACTCTCTCGATTTTGTTTATTTATTAAACGTTTACACAAATCTATGCTCAAAAAATTTTGCTAAACACAAAATCATAACGGACTCATTATGTAAAACGCAACGCTCCAAAATGAGTCACTTTCTTGTTTGAAGCAGAATTTGTACATTATAAGCGCGTACACATAGCTTTGTGACTAACAATAAATTAAAGTTGAGTGTGTCATGCTGTCTTACATAATCTGCCCCTAAATTTCATTATTTGAATAGCTCGCACGCTAACCTTCTTTCTTCTGTCGAGATTTTTTTTAAATAAAAAAGTTTTTGAAGTCATTTTATAAATTAAGAAGAAGATTTTCAGATTAATATTTTCTTAGACATATTTCATTGCAGACTTAAAAAAAAAGTAAATTTTATAATTTCTATTAAAAAGGACAACTGTTTTTTGTTGAGGCACCCTAATGTACGCATAGTATTAAATATAATATAGTATTTATGTACATGTATGTGTGGGGTTAGAACTAAGAAAACGCTGCTTTTACATATTTTCAATGAGCTTGAAATTTTAAAATATTTCGCGAAAAAAAAACTTCTATGCAAACTTTCGTAAAACCTAAAAAGTTGTATGATTGCTACTAAAGTAAATTTGTGTTATTTTTATTTAAAAAAATAGCTAAAAGAATTTAAAAACAACTCAGTTAAATTGTTAAAAACAAACCGCAATAATTGTATGTAAATACTCGTAGTAAAGTAAATTGTTTGTGTGTGTGATTTTTGAACAGCTAAATACGTTTTTTTTTAAATAAATTTTACAGTTTTATAATGCAAGCCTACTTTCCCAGGATAACAATGATAATAATAACAACAACAACACTTAGATGTGATTTGTGTGCTATATGTGTAGAAATTGTTTACTTGCTTTGCAAAGAAGCAGTTAATACAAAAATGTATATCTATAAATATCTATATACGAACATATAATTATATTTAGTACCGCTCAGAAGAGTGTCTATAACTAGTTTGTAAGAGTTTATAAACATAAATAGTGCGTTTGTACGAAAATTAAAAAGTGAACAAAAAAAGAAATTGTAAATATGTATGTTTTCTAATATAAAAAGTACACTTTAGGATCGTATTTAATTGCCCAGCAATGTTGTAAAATTTTATTTATTTCATAGATATTTTTTGTAAAATAATAATTTCATACGTTGTATTATCATTTTTAAACAAAAAAAAATGGTCTTTTCTTTATTAATTTTTTACTAGAATTCCATGTATCAGAGTTGAAACACTTCATTTCGGGGGTTAAAAAGTTTTAATAAACAAGTGTCAAAAATCGAGTATAACCGAACCTTAATACTCAGAAGTGGCTTCTGTTATGTTTCGTGAATTATATACTGAAGAGCCACTATTTTGTGTTCTTGTGTTCTTGAAAATATTATAACTACATGTAAATAAAATGCTTGCGCTTTAAAAAATTGTTAAATGATGAGATATAAGTGCGGTGTCTCATATGCAACTCCAAAAGGTATTTTAAAAATTAATCAAGCTATCACGTTTATAGATGAATGGGCAGGAGGACTAACAAGGCTTACCTTTTTTAGTCAAAAAATCTTGGTTATTGCAAGAGTAAAATTTGCAACTAAATGTTAAAAAATCATCCAATATTTTCTAAGTTTCCAAATCTCATAGGAGTACCAGCACGATTGTAGAAACTATCTATACGAACTAAGTTGATAAGCATATAACTACACAATATATCCCTGAAATAATTGGCTTTAAATCCAGGTCGTCCAGGATTACAAAATTCCAATTTTTTTTTTAATTTATAAAAGTTAACAAATTGATACATATGTCACAAGCTTTTATTGATTTTTAAGGCCACTACTAATTTTTATAATGAAAATTTTGATTGTTTCCTTTATTTTTCTTAGTAAACTATTTATTACACATTTTTAATTAAATAGGAAAGGGAAAGTTCAGAGGCAATCGAAATAGATTTTCTTATAGATCCATTTCGGAAGCTAGTGGGCTTCTTCATCACATACATTTTGCCTCCCCCTCCTAACCATTAAGCTTAAATCCTTTTTCTATTAACTTTATCATATACATATATCAACAACTCCCTTCATCTGACAACTTTTTATCATGATGGATTTTTTGCAGAATATGTTTTGTCATCGCTCTCGGTTTTGTTATTGCTTTTTTTTTGTTATTTTGTCTCTTTTTATAAAAACAAAAAGTTTTTTCTCGTTGAGTTGCTGGGAAAATATTTTTAATTATTTTTTTCCAATAATTGCAATATATTGATTGTAAATAACTTCATTAATGAATCGTTTAATATATTTAATATTATTTTTATATTTCATGAGTAGTTAATCTAATGTAAATAGTTACTATTATTATAATTAAAGGTTGATAATTGCTTTAGTATAAACTATGGATTATATCCATTTGCAAATTACATACATAATTCAATAATTAAAATTCAAAATTAATAATTCCTATATATTTACTTTGTGCTGATACTATTTTTGTAATTATGAATAATTTATGATTTGTAATCCAAACCACTTAATTTAGCTGGGAAAATTTATTCATATTTATCATCATCATCATTTATGAAACTTGATGCTTTGCATGTTAAAGTAGAATTCGAATTTATATACGAACTTTTTGAAAGCCTATTAAACTGACTTTGTGACTTTAACTCAAAAAAAAAGAAAAAAACTGTCAAATTTATATGTACACACTTAGTTCCAAAACATTTTTTTTATTTTGACATAAGCCGCAAATTCTTCAGAAATGGTCTATCGACTTACTAAGTTGCCCATATCATAGTCAAATTGAAATAGAATTTTATGTACTTAAACATGATTCTAAACTAAACTTCATTTCGTGTCTGTCAATGTCAACTTAGGAGTTCTAAAGAAACGTCATTTTAACTTTTTAAAATCACGGTTTGTGTCTATGGTTGTGCGATGTTACAACGCTTACTCCAAATTTGTATTAAGCTTTTTTCGCTTGTTGTTTTTTGTATAAAATCGTTGATCTTGCCGAACATAAAAAATTTCTTTATACAAGCAATCAACTTAATTTTTTTTCATAAGGGGGTTGGTTGGTTGGTTGGTTGGAGTGGCGAGTCCCAGTGACTCCAATTAGCGCTAGCGCGCCGTTTTGATACCACAGCTCGTGAACTAACCAATGAAGATTACGACAGAAAACTTGCGTGGTGGGACTCTCACCCCTCTATCCTAACTATATCCATCCCGTTGAGTCCAGAAATTTTAGAAGTTCCCCAAGCTTAACATCGTTGAGCTCAGGAAGACTCCCGAACAAAGGTTTACCCAGAAATTTTGTTCTGCTCCTGCAGTGCGCAGGACAGCCGCACAGTAGGTGCTCCACCATCTCTTCCATCCCCGGAAGGTTGCAACTGCGGCACGTAGTATTATGCTCCATGCCCATCCTTGCCGCGTGCGCCCCGATAGTCCAATGTCCAGTGAGGGCTGAGACTAATCTGAAAAGGTCCCTTCTGTTGTTCCTTAGAAGGGTCGAAGTTCGTGCTTCATTATACGACGGCCATAAACTCCTTGAAACTCTGCAGGACTGCAAACGCTTCCATCTATCCGTAGCCTCACCACGCCAGTGCCGAGAGATCCGACCCTTGAGCAGTCCCAGCGGTGCAAGGACCTCCTGCGCTTCTGAGACGTCAAGAGCCGACCCACGCCGTGCCAGCTCATCGGCACACTCGTTTCCCTGTATGTTACGATGCCCCGGCACCCATATTAGATAAACGGCATGTCGACTTGCCAGGTTCATGGTCCTCTCCCTGCACTGACCTACGAGGCTCGAAGTGTTCGTCGCTGATCCGAGAGCCCGAAGAGCCGCCTGGCTGTCCGAGAAGATAGCTATCCGATTACCTGTTATATTTGTATCCAGTAATGCCCTGCATGCTTCCTGGATAGCATAAATTTCTGATTGAAATACACTCGCAGAGTCTGGAAGACGCACTGATAAGGACACGTCTGGAAGAATTCCGAAAACTCCCGCTCCCACTCCACAATCCATTTTAGATCCGTCCGTGAAAATTGATATGTCGAAGTTTTGTGGTAGTTCCCCTGTTTTCCAGTCCTTTCTGGATGGAAAAATAACCTCAAAATTTGTGTCGAAAACTGTCCTGGGACAGATGTAGTCCGTTTTGTTCTTAATATAGGGGTCGGTTATATTTAACAGAATACGGCTGTGACCGTATCCACGCTCTTTCCAGAGTCCCAACTCCCGAAGCCTGAGTGCACCATTAGATGCTATTTCCTTGATAAAGAGCATAAGGGGGTACCCCTACTTTTCATTTAAGCTAAAATATTTGTTTAATGTGACTATGATTGACCATTTTAAATGTCTTTTTAAGCTGAGCAATGATTTTTAACTAAAACGCGTACTAAGCAACGACTATGATAATGGGCCAATATAGTTTTAATTGTTGTAAAGTTTTTTGCTTCAACTTACCATCATTATTCATTAGTTTTATATGCATAATCACAAAACTAAATTCCACTTCATCTAGTCATTTGTATGTATGTTTATAGGAATTAAATCCATAGTCATATTATTATGTGCGTTTTTGAGTTCTGCGTTGGTTATTTTATATAATAATCAGTAGTACCAGTATTTAAGACAAAAAAAAATATATTGCAATAATAAACAACGTCAATATTAATTGAAATATATTGTACCATATAATCAAGTAAAATTATAAGTAATAAGAAAATAACAACAACAAATAGTTGATGATAATAAAGAGCAGAAGAAGAAAAAAGTAAACAAAGATATAACAATATATATATTATAATACGCATATTTAAAAAATGTTAATAAGAAAATTGTTGTTTTTATTTATGGTTGCGTTGGAAGATAATTTGGAAACAATTTTATCAGGTGAGTCAAACTCTCTTTCTTTGATTCAAGGAAACATTGTGATATGCTCTGCGAAAATTAATTCTCCAGAGTGAACAAGTGGGAAGTCAGTGTTTTCCCTTCAAGGTACGCATATGTGACAATCTAAGACGATTCTCTTAAAATCTGTAGCCCAAAACCCACTTATCGGAACAATCGATTGTATGGGAGCTATGCGTTGTATCGGTCCAATCTTGCTGGTTCCGACGAATCACTAATACTTTACAAAATGTCGTCGCCATACCAAATTTCATCGAGATATCTCTTAAACTGAGGGACTAGTTTGCGTTCAAACAAACAGACAGGTGGACATGGCTAAATCAACTCAGCTCATCATCGGCCTCATCATTTTGGTATACTTATTGGTGGATCCCTCTGTTAAACAGTTGCAATTATAAAATGAAAGAATAAAATGATTAGCTACCATTATGATATATAGCAGCCATACAGTATAAAAGTTCAGATATATCAAAGACATGCACTTATTGAAACTTTCAAAAAATATTCCTCTCCAAACAGATGAAAAGCTTCCATTAACTTAAAAGTTGCTTAGTTTAAAGGATGTAAACATCCTCCCTGTTAAAGCTAAGACAAATTTCAGCGCTCTGTTAAGGCATAAGGAGCAAGACTGTTTACGTGGGAGCTTTGATTTACTAAAGCTTTTACGGTCAATGCTTCCAGCTTGCAAACCGTACATGTATGCAGTAAATATAGGCTGAAGTGCATCACCTTTGAAAAAAGCCACACTTTCGTGCTGAAAGTGAGCGACGGCACGCTTACTTTCCCAAAATTGATAACAATTTTTTGAGATCGAGTTTTGCTTAAAAAGTTTATCATGACTGCAAGATAATATTGATATAGCTTTCATAGCTTTGGAAATATCGTGATTTTCTGAACTATACTAAAATACTGGCTATGACCCTGAACCGATTTCGCCCATTTTCACAGTAAAAACTAAATTTACATAATCAATATTTTAGCCAAATTTCGTTTCCAGAAATAAATTTTTGTCGGAGTTATGGTATAAAAGTTTTGTGGAATGATTCACTATAAAATGGGCGGGGCCACACCCGTTTCGAAAAAAATTGTATTTTTCGTGTATATTTCCTTGGTCACGAACACATTTTAAAAGTGAAATAGAAATGATATAAAGCTTTTGTTACTGCCTATTAAATATGTATATCTGTGACCTTTATCAAAATCTATCTTATAAAAGTGGGCGTGGACCTTAACCGATTATACCCATTTTCTCCCGGAACATTCCTTGTGATCATACATTTTTCGGTGTTAAATTTCGATATCTTGAACGGGTTTTGATTTACGATACTTTTAAATTTTAATGAATCGAAAGCGGGCGGTGACACGCCCATTTTCTAAAATTTCTTGAAAACTTTGTTTTCTGCTTTAGTGTCAATGTGCACATCAAATTTTATTCTTATAGGTGTGTTTTGTTTGTGAAAGTTATCACTTCCTTTTGTATTTTCAAAAATATTCCATATCCAAAAATGGGCGTGTCTATCATCCATTTTCGCCCATTTTCAATTACGTGCCGTACAAACAACCGCTTTTAATCTTTGACTTATTATTCACGTGTGAACTTTTTTGTTGTCTAACTAGCATAGCTTATGGCTTTTAACTTTTTGAACTCGTGCTACTCTTGTAATGAAAGCAATAAAATAAAATACCTCAATAATTTTCCAATGTGGTCAGTTTTTAATTAAAACACAACTTAGTAACATGTGTTTAGATAGCCTTCATTGCTTATAAAGGAATAGTGAGGGTTATTCAAAAAAACATCCGATAACTTTTTTATACCCCGCTGTGTGCCAGTTTCATTAAAGCTTATTTGATAGAGCTTAAAATGACTGTTGTAAGTCAAAGTAAGGAGAATCTTTCTGAAAAGGAAAAAGTAAAGAAAAATCATACAATTTTATCGCTCGTCGGATCTATTTTTTTAATCAAAAAGCGTATCCTGAAATAGAAAATATTTCCGTTTTCCACTACAGCTCCATAGGTATGTATCTTCTTAAAGGCCTCTCCCTTTCTTCTACATTCATTTTGGACCATGTCACTTAGGTACTAGGAAAGGTTTTGTCTTACCTCTCGAACTTTTTGGTAGGCGACATCTTCCTTAGAAATAATTTTCAACCTCGGATAAGGGTTACGCTAGTGTAAGAGCTTAGTCCTTGTTAAGAACATTTTCAATTTCAACTTTTCTGAATCACCCACACGCGCACACCAGCTCCAATTTCCGTTTGCGTTACATCACAAGAGACATTTTCGGGGTGTAGCTACGAATATAGCCAAAGACAACAACATCTCTTAAATGAATTTGTATGTATGTATGTAGATATGTAACAACTAACTTGATAAGGAGGTGTGATAGAAGAGCGTGTCCAACGTAAAACAAACAACAGATTAAGATATAAGAAATGAACATGAAAGCTCAAGTAAATTAAAACTAAAAGAGCAGAAGGCGAAGGACAAACGACACTTTACATTTGACAAACTTACCAACAACCAAACATTTCAATGCACGTGGCGAGTGGAGTGGGTAGCGTGCTGGGCTATCTTAGAAATGGTACCAAGGTCAAGTCCTGAAAGGGGTACAGTCAAATATAAGTAAGCAATCTATTTGAAAACTGGGTAGCACTTTGCAGTGGTCGGAGAAGCCTACACGCCTACTTCTTCCAAGAAAATTTCTACACACAAATTTTGTATCAGCAGTTGACTTGTGAAGTCGGCGTAAAATCTGGAGAACACATCAGTTTGTTGATGAAATATGCTTGGCCTTAATGCCCTCAAAGAAGTATCTCTTCAATTGTTGTTATTCTTTCATGTACACAAGTTTGTGTTAAAGTCCGAACATCGACAAAGTCCTTAGTGTGTTTATATAACAGGCCATTGGAGTGTTTGTGTAAGTATAAATGTGTGGCTATGTTTTATGTTCAGTCATGCGGTTGATTTGCTGGCAAGAGGCAATTTGGTCCTTAAATATGTAGCAGCTAAGTTGGAGTTTCTTTAGAGTATGTTGTTATTCTTGTAACATTAATTTATCCACTTGATTGTCTTTAATTGTGGGACAGTTTTGAGTTCAGCTTCAAGCCACTTGAAGACCTAATGACTTTAAGTACTTTTGTCGTTAGACATCACTTCACTGATATGGACATACGTCCTAGATTCATTTGGGTAGTGGTGGATTTGTGTACCGAAATCAATGTAAACTGACTAAACACTAAGACCATAAATGAGACCAAAAAGACATTCATTTTACAAACATCCACTCCGATTTTGCTTGGTAAGCAACTTTTATGCATGACCCCAACCATCGAATTTCATGCAGACCTGCTAAATCTGGATTAAAATTAAAAATCAATTACATTAAACTATTTTATTAATTTAATTGATTAATTATGATAATCAACCATGTTTGGAATAATTAATCGATTAAAATTAAATTTTGTGTTCGATTAATAAGGATTTATTTCGTTTTCAAATTTAACCCTAGGATTAATCAAATTAATCAAAATATAAATTTGATTAAATTTTTTGATTAATTGCGATTAGGGAAGACTAATAACAAATTTTAAATATTTCAGTAGATATTAGTTAATATTAAAAAATTTTGTCTTTTTAGTATAAATTCATCCAAAAAAATTAAATTTAATTTAAAAACTAATTGTTACTATTACTGTTTTTATTTATTAAGTTTATGTATGTACATATATTAAATGTTGAAATATGTAAAATTTGTTATTCATCCCTGTTAATCGCAATTAATCAAAAATTTTATTCAAATTAAAATTTTTGAATAATTTGATTAATACTAGGATTAAATTTGAAAACAAAATAAATTCTCATCAATCGAACACAAAATTTAATCCTAATCGATTAGTTAGTCTTAAAATCTTCGATTATCATAATTAATCAATTGTTACAAAAATATCAAAAAATTTAATTTGATTATCAATGATTAAGATCATTACTTAACAGGTCTGATTTCATGTAGGTGGGCTTCGTTAGGCTTTGCTTTAACATTCTGACAGATTGATTTTGCTTTAAATGCATACAGACATTTTAGGTGTGTGCTCCAATATCGTAGTTCTTACATATCTGATATCTCGGTACTCAGTAAAGGAGCTTCACCTACTCGTGGTCTCGCTGAGTTTCCATTTCTTTTTGCTCCCGACAATTGCGATTTTATTGTTGTTTTTAACCACCAAACACTCACCGAATATTTTGGCCAGTGTTATCGAATGTGGCAGTCCCATGACGGATATGAACCCGTTACGCTTTAGTACTCCCTTTCGCTACATGCTCGACTTTCGGGGGAGCAACTAGATATGACCACTTCGTCAAGTGTGCACCAGCGAGAGTATGTCCCCACAATGCGACTGCTTCACATTTCAATCTTATTATTGCCTTCACTTTCTTCTTTTTTCGATTCCCTATGTGGCTCATCTCTCGTTAGCTTTGTTTTCTTTTCCATAAAGCAATGACTCTACTGTTGGTTATAAAGTAGCCCACAACTTGTTGTAAATAGCCTGTTGTTAAAGTCCGTTTGCTTGCTTGTTGCTCTTATCTTCGGTTTATTGCCGCTGGGCCACAATTTATGTTTCCTTTGGTATGTTGCATATATCCTGTGAGCCGGCTTTATTTGTGAACATCTCGTAACGACTGTCTTAGGTCTTGTATGCACAATCTTTGGCTAGCATTGCATCAAAATTGTTTGTTCCATGTGTCGTCTGCTAAGTATTAGAGTTAAAAATTATGTATAAATAAGTAGCAGGGATGCCAATTTTTAGGATTTTTCGTAATCTTATTTTACATATTCGAAATTATTATTATTAGTCAGATCTGCGAAATCTGGATTAAAATTAAAAATCAATTATATTAAACTGTTCTATAAATTTAATCAATTAATTATGATAATGGAACATTTTTACAATAGTTAATCGATTGGGATTACATTTTGTGTTCGATTAATGAGGATTAATAAGCATTTATTACGTTTTCAAATTTGATTAATCCCACGATTAAATTCCTCATTAAGCGAACACAAAATTTAATCCTAATCGATTAATTATTCTAAAAATTTTCGATTATCATAATAAATCAATTATTACAAAAATAACACAAAATTTAATTTGATTATCAATGATTTAGATTAATAAATAAATAATAAAAAACGTTATTTGTAACTCAAAGTAACTAATTCTTACCGACTCAGAATCGACCAAAAATATCGTACTTTTTTTTTTTTTTTTTTTTTTAAATTTTTGTAATTTTCATACAAACACATGAGCTAACTTTCGAATTCTGACTACGGATTCGTGTTTAGCGACCCAAAATTCATGTGGAATGACCTGTCTCCTCCCGAGAACATACCACTTTTTTTTTTCTGTGGGGCTGTGTAATCATTATTTAACAGATATGCTATTACCCCCTTGATTTGGGTATTTATGTTTAGTAGCTGGAAGAAAAAATCGGAGTACAATTCGAAAACTTAATAGAAATTCCGGAATTTACGGCACCCACAAATGCACTGTAAGTACGGTTTGGCATCCACAATACATACATATATATATACATATTAGACTGTACCATGATCTGTGTTTTAGAGCGCCATTTCTGTAGGTTTTAAAGCTTTTAGGAGTGATCTCATTTTGGCCTTAATACTGCCATTTACTAATGTAAATAATTTTGTTTGGAAAAATTCAGGGATTTCTTGGTTAAGGTGATTAACCCATAGAAAGTGGGCGTGGAAGCCAACCTACCTACTTTCAAAGTTTAATAATTTGCGGAAGTGACTTAGCGGGTTAAGTTAAAATCTAGTACTTCTTGCACTACACCTTTTCCAAGAGTACTTCAGAAATGGTAAAATGTACTTCAGAATAGTCAATTGGACTTCAGAAATTGTAAAATGTATTTCAGAAAAGTCAATTGTACTTCAGAAATTGTAAAATGAATTAATGAGCAGTGAAACATTCTAGGATCTTAATTAAGGTAAGATAGGTATTGAGGGGTGAGAGGCTTCATATTGGTTGATCAACCATAGTACAATTTTCGATCTCTGAAGTACATTTTACCATTTCTGAAGTACAATTGACTGTTCTGAAATTCATTTTACAGTTTCTGAAATACAATTGACTATTCTGAAGTACATTTTACGGTTTCTGAAAATCATTTTACGCATTCTGAAGTACACTTAGAAAAGGTGTAGACATTTATAAAAAAAATAAAAATTTTTTTTGCTTCTGTCTAATATATACATATGTATATATGTACATATGCATACCTACCACATGCAAAGCCCCACAGCCACTTAAAGACATATGTGTGATGGCATCGGTGATGACAACTGTTCGAGATATCATTCAGGCGAACCACAAATAAGACGACACTAATTCTTTTAAGGCGTTTGCCCAACATTGTTCCTTGTGGCTGCTTTGTGGTACTGTTGTAGGGCAAAAGCTTTCATTGTGCTTGCTTAGCTTACAGATGAATTTCTCATGTTTGCATTTCTTGAATTTGTGTTGGCAAAGAAAGTGAAAATGTCGATAAGAAATTGTTGTAATTTCATGCTGCGTTGCTAGCTAATTAAGTAATAGAAAGTTGAAAGTTTATTAATCGTACGTAGATTTAAATGAGCTTTATTTTTTATGGAAATTGTTTTTCTTTAAAGAGGGTAATTGGAAGCGGAGATCCCCATGTCGTTGTGGAGAAAGCTTTGTATTTCCATGGTGTTGGTCAATATTCAACCAAAACAGAAATTATTAAAGCAGAAGAGCATGTTCATGAAAAGTTTTTGTATGCTAAAAATGTCTTCTTAACATAAAATTTGTGTTTACTCGTTACAGAAAATAAAAGAAAAATAAATAAAACGCCGAACTATAACTTATGTTGAGAGAAACGTAAAGTGAAAAAACAAGTGTGGTGCCACCTCTTAAGAAAATGACCCCGCCATCCTAGTTACAATCAATATCGTACGCAAAATAGAAAAGGTTTTAAACTTCTAATTAATCTGCCTTCCTTGCTCATTTGGGACTTTTGAAAGGGACTTTAATTTATTTCTAAACGGAAACTTGTTTAACAAAGTTTTGTTTGCTATTTCCTTGCTCCTGAAAGTATGCTACAAGTTTTATTTGATGTTTTTTGTATTCGTAGGCAAGTCAGGCATTTCATGCGCTTGCATTGGATTCTGATTAAGTCAATATTTCCTGGTATTTTGATTTAAATGCGCACAAGTGTCTGTATCGGTAACTAAACAAGACGAACTGCACATACTCTTTGTTGTCGCTTCAGTCCAGCTGACTGCTTTTTTGAGCTTAAGCTATGTTCAAACAAAAGCATAAATTACTTGTTTTTAGATAAATTATTAGAGGTTTGGGTATTGATTCTGAAAAAAATAACAAAAAAACACTGTATTATGAATATCAGTGAGCATGATAGAACTTGCAAGACTAATTGCGCCTAAAAATATGCTACACGCAGCAGGTACTTGCAGCAGTTGCAATTTTCAACTGATTTGAAGGAGGGACAATTGTAATGTAAGAATTTTTTGATTTATATTAATTTTTGTAATACCAAATTAGATAGTTTACAAATCCCAGAAACCGGTTACAAATGGGATGATTAAAATTTGAAAATCAAAACACACATCCATGTAACATTTATATAAAGGTAGTCTTACAAGTATCTGTATTATCTTGGAATTTAAAATTTTTTAATACTGAACTATTCCCAAGTTCCTAGTCAGTAGGTCGCCGGACAGTTAGTTAACACGATTACGAGATTCCCAATTTCTGCAAATTGTTTAAAAAAGCTCGTGTCTGTGCGCCACCTATCGGAATTTTCAAAGCAAATATTTCAAAAGACTTTGCACGATTCCAAAATTTCGTATGCAAATGCCAAAAACGAAGGGGTTTAAATAAAAGTAGTAAAAATTATTAAAAATAAAAAAAAAATTCAAACAATAATAAAACAGAAAAAACTACTGTCGCTAGATGGCGGGGGTTGTTCATGTACTATGTATATTGTAAAGTGAATAGAAGTAAAAGTTAGGTGACAGAAAAACCACCATTCTGATAACTTAATGGTTAGCAAAGCGTGGCAAAATTTCTCTGATGAAGAAGTCTAGCAGCTTCCGAAATGGATCTATAAGAAAAGCTATAGCAATTGTCTCTAAAAATTTTTTATAGCACTGATTCTTGCACTCCACAAAGCAATGAGTGACTGAAAAAATAAAAATTTGATTTAATCAATCCGTTATTAAGACAGAAAATTCCAAAAAATAGAAGGACGAGGACGGATTCGAAAATTACAAAATCTATTGGGTTAAATCACGTCAAATATCGGAAATACTAATGGAAATTCAAAATTCTTAAAGCTAAATGTTTTCCTTATTTCATTTTCGATTTTGATCGCCGTCGAACTTACTCGACTCTGAAGATAGTATGATAGCTTGGATAAATGTGGTCAAATCTAACCCATAAAGTACACGTTCCGATATAAATTAATACATACGACATGCTCTAACAAAAGTGAACAGTTCAACCCATATCAAAAGATTCGAAGTGGCTTTAGTCACATGTCGCCTTGCGACTCATCACCTATTCAGCCTAGACTAATCAGATATTTCCAAAGACATGACTGGAATTTGCGAAAGCTTCTATGAATTCCAAAACCCAGACAACAAAATGTTCCCTGAGCATTATTTGATGGGTTGCTTTATTAGGTTTCAGGCGCTTGTATAGGTTTATGTCTTTGTTCACGTACGTACATGTGTACCAAAGTGTTAAAGCTCATTAAGTTATTCGCACTGTAGGTGTCTCTATTTATTTTATGTCTTCGAGCATAAGCACGTAACTGTTTACGAAGACTGCTAATTAGGTTGATAATTTTTGATTGGAGTGAAATGCGGTTCATAAAGTGGTCTATTTTGTTTTGACTGGTGTAAGTGGGTAAATATTTTATGTTGACGTTACTGTGGAAGAATTTTAATTGAAATGATCTAAGCAGTTGAGTTTGGTGAGTGCCGTAACCCTTTAAGTAATATGTATTTTAATGTTTATATTTGGAAATAATGTTGAAAGGTGGGGTTTAGCACCATTATATCTGCTCCTCTACTAAGGAAAAACTTTCTTTAATCACTCAACCCTCTGTATCTACTCTCCAAACATATACTTGTAAGATTGCCAGCTTAATCTTTTTTTTCATTTTTTTTTGATAAGTGGCAACTCCTTAAAAATATTATAAGTAACGAGGTAAAATACCTGAGGTATTGATATTCGTATTGGCGTTCCTACAAAATAATTAAAAGTAGGTGGCAATTTTGTCAAAACATTATAAGCGACAACATCTACATAGAAATAATGAAATGCAGCACTAAAAATATCAAACAAAGGTTTCAGCAGGTTTCATATATAGTAGCGCTTACGTAAAAGAATATATATGTATGTATAATAGATTTAGGTGGCAACTCTATTATTAATCCTATCTAGAAATATTTTTGTTGAAATACAGCGCAAAATAACTGACAACTAATATTTAAGAAATTCGCATATTTGGTTGCATTTAAAATAATTTTAAATAGATGGCAACGCTTTAAAAATATTCTATGTGGCAACACTTAAGTGGCATAACTTGAAATGTGCTAGAATTGCGTCATGGTGAACATCAAACAAAATAACTTCGCTGAAAACTGATGAGCGACAGTTAATATTGTGGCGCAGCTATTCAAGCAAAGAAAGCCTGCAAATTCTTAGGAATAATTGCAATGTTTGAGAAATGTATATATCGCACCCTAAATCAAAAACAGTCACAACTCAAAATTTTTTTAGGTCGCTTTCTTGGCATAGATTGCCTAATAAAAAATAGTGCAGCCAATATATACAATATTTTTCTTTTTGACTATTATCGTTACTCTTTAAAGAGCACAGTGATGTCAAGTTTTTAAAAATCAAATCACTTTTGTGCGATCCAGAAGCAATTAACTGAAAGTTACTCGGATTTTGAGTTGTGACTCTTTTTGATTTAGTGTGCGATATGTCGACTAAGTATATTAGAAATCTTCCCGTTTGAAAACAACTGTTACACACAAAAGCTTTCTATTCACCTTAGCCATCTCCCACTCAATATCATTTCGCTTGTCTGCTTAATAAACGGAAGGTGAACTGTAAAAAAAACGAACGAAGCAACAATATCTCAGATAAATTACCTCTGATAAAATTAATATTATAGAACCAAAAAGTCCTCAATATTGCACTCAAAAGAGAAAAAAAAATATGTATTTTTATTGAATGAAGAAACGCTGTGAAAGTTTGCCAAAATGATTGTGTTGCACGTATAAATACCTGAGAGCCAACTTTTATCCATAGAAAATTGAAAAATCCGCAAAAACACCGGAAAGCGTACCAAATGAACAGACAGAGCTAAACTATGAATTACAGTTTTTTACTGCAACAACAAAAAAGTAAAATGAATGTGTCCGGCATGCTGCTGTTACAGATGGCTTTTGGGCAAATGGCATTTTATACTTTTTTCTTTTCAAAGCTGTCCATGCCTTTTGAGAATTCATTGGGCAAGCTTCCGCTTACTTACGTGGTAGGTATGCTGAATCTGGGATCCCGGTGTTTGTTAGCTGCACTCAAGTTTGTTTGCATGAATGTCGGGCTCCCGAAAATTACCGGCTACCAACATAAACCTAATTTAAAAACCATTCGGCGGGTTTACTGATTTTTTAAACTTTTTGCAGCATATCCCAAATTTTTCAATTCCCTATGCAAACTTATAATTTCTTCATATTTAATTCTTTTTTATCAGTTTCTTATATTGACATCCCTAGTTCTTACATACGAACGCCTGCAACTTGAGATTGCAATAATGCCCTTAGGTGCAGCATGTATGTAACTCAATAACCCATACCTTGTTCGCCTATATTTGCTGTGCTGCTGCAACGTACGAATCGTTTTTTATATAAACATTTTTTTTACGAAAAACGTACTGCAATTCCATGCACGCACACATCCTGTCAACATTCCTATGTGAATCGTAAATTCTCGCAGCACACAACTGTCGCCTGCACAGCCAATAATGCGGCTGTGTTTGGTTTATGTGTCTGCAGCAGCGGAGTGTGAGGATTCGCCAAGACTTTTAAAGCATTTTCAGAAGTAAGTACGAAACAACAAGTTCATAACACCCCTCTAGGTATGTTGTCCAACTAAAATCTGATTGACCTTAATTGAATTAGAAAGATCAATATGTGCTGAATTTAAAAAAAATATCATTTACATATATCCATCAAAATCAGGAAAGTTTCGAAAGCTTATCTGAGCTGAGACTTTTTATTTTAGAGAGTTTTTTTCAACCCATATTTATTTTATTATTTTTTAATTTAATTTAATTTAATTTCATTTCATTTCATTTCATTTCGTTTCATTTCATTTCATTTCATTTCGTTTCATTTCATTTCATTTCATTTCATTTCATTTCATTTCATTTCATTTCATTTCATTTCATTTCATTTCATTTCATTTCATTTCATTTAATATTTAATTTAATTTAATTTAATTTAATTTAATTTAATTTAATTTAATTTAATTTAATTTAATTTAATTTAATTTAATTTAATTTAATTTAATTTAATTTAATTTAATTTAATTTAATTTAATTTAATTTAATTTAATTTAATTTAATTTAATTTAATTTAATTTAATTTAATTTAATTTAATTTAATTTAATTTAATTTAATTTAATTTAATTTAATTTAATTTAATTTAATTTAATTTAATTTAATTTAATTTAATTTAATTTAATTTAATTTAATTTAATTTAATTTAATTTAATTTAATTTAATTTAATTTAATTTAATTTAATTTAATTTAATTTAATTTAATTTAATTTAATTTAATTTAATTTAATTTAATTTAATTTAATTTAATTTAATTTAATTTAATTTAATTTAATTTAATTTAATTTAATTTAATTCAATTTAATTCAATTTAATTTAATTCAATTTAATTTAATTCAATTTAACTTGATTTATTGTAATTTAGTTTAATTTTGTTTCATTTCATTTACTTTTATTTTATATTATGTTATTTTGTTTTATTTTATTTTATTTTATTTTATTTTA
>OX608082.1:60443202-60505702 GCA_951509765.1 Sphenella marginata
TCATAAAATAAGAAAATTTACAATTTTGGGCTACTGCTAGGCTGCCACCTAAATTTGTTATATTTTTTGCTTATTCAAACTCATTGATAACATTTGGCTGTAGGTACTATTGAATACAGGTAGAGTACACCTTTCCAGTTCTCACATCTTAATGTTGCCAATTATGATGTTTGACGGAATTGCCAGCTTTCTAAATTTTTAAATGCAATTAGATATGTATACCAATTCGGCATAAAACGAAATCATCACATTTAAAAAAAAAAGTCCAAGTAGACTATGACCTATTAATTCTACTTAATGTTATTTTGTAACTTTAAGTTGTACATATATGCTTTACCTGGAAAGCCTCCGTAAATTTAAAGGAACCGTTCTCATATAAATTTAACTGTGTACAGTTTTTTTTTATTAAAATTCATTTTAATAGAGTCTAGTGTTTCTTAGAACTATTTAAGTTGTACCTGTGTGCCGTTTTTCTCAATTCATTCACAGAAACCAATGTCATACAGAAGAATAGAATTGACATGGAAAGAAAGTCTCGTTTCCAATAACAATCATGCAACACTCATACACACAGGGTACGTCTGCTTGTGTATGTTTGATGGCTGTATTTGAATGATGACTCCATTTCGAGCAATATTTTTTCAATATTTTCTTATTCCCCTGCATTTGTTTACTGCGCTGACTTATGCAATTACATATGTTCATCCATACATACATACATACATACCTCCCCATGCAACCATACATGTCAACGTGAAGTCGATGTTTTTGTTGTTTTGAATGCCAGTTCATGATTGCATTTATGTTTTACTGTTAACATTTGCATGAATATCCTTGCGGCCAACATCGCGTTGAGTGACACTGTTTGTACGATAAATATTTAATGCATTTACGTTGTCATTTTTGAGCGCTTAGTATTTTCATAATAATATTGAATTGTGGTAAGAAATTGATTTGATGAAGCCTCGCCCCACACACTTTTTACAAATATATGGTTTTTAATGCATTTATGTATATATGTATTAAGTTTTATATTGCAAATATAATATTTTTTCACATTGAACGTGTTTTTATTTAATTTTAATATACAAAAGCTTTAAAGAAACAGCTGCTGATTTGTAGCCGGGAAACAAAGAGTGAGTTCTTAGTCACAAACGCGCCATAAAATATCCAATTCGCGATATCTAAAAAATTAAATGATTTTGTTTCCATAACGAAGTGTTTTAATACATGGGGGATCTATAAAATAAATTTATGTAAATGGATATTTGATGCGATAGTTATAAAGTGGTCGAATAAAAGTGAAGATGTTGATAATAAGAAATGGTTGCATAGAAGTGGAAATTTTGCTATCTATATCAAAAATAATATTTTATTACAACAACAACTATTGATTGAGTTAGAGTAGTGAATAAATCGTTTATGTAAACCAGACCTGTTAAATTTCTATTAATTTAATAATGATTCATATCTCTTAATTTCAATACTTAAATAATTTTGTGTGGGTATTAATTCGAAATTACTATCTTATTAATTAAGAAATTAATTATTATTAATGGCCATGAAAAATGATTGAAAAAATTGTGCATTTTTTTCAATTAAAAACAATTAAGTAATCCAAATTAGTCAAAGAATTGAAATTAATTAAATCACTAAATTTAAGGAAGTGATTATTTTTAATTATAATGATCTACAATATAAATTTTAAGTATAAGTATAATGTTGTACATCATATAAGATGCTTCACAGTCAACAGTCGTTGATCAATGCACCAATATGTGTGAGAGAATTGAAGTTCGTCACTGTTTTAAAACCACAACTGGTTCATCTTTTTCAGTAAGAACTAGTTCGATTATTGGTAATACATATATGGCCTTGTACCAGACCAAAATTCGAAGTAGTGATTCTAGCACGATTCCACCCTATATTGCTACATATAAGAATCACTCCATAAATGTACATACATATTAGAGTTGTGAGAAAATAATCGAATATTACTTTAACTCTATTGATTTTTGCTTTGATTTTATTCATAGCGACCATCGATTTTTAATAAATCAATTATAATAATTATACACTGTAAATAGAATTTTTTAAATAGTGGCATGTGCGCAGCGGCTAAAAAGTAAGTAAAACTATGTACACACTGCTTCCGAAAATACATAGTTTTGTGTAAAATACTTCTAGCCAATCTTGATTCTAAGCAAATATGGAGTCACGCTGAAAATTTGTTTCAAAATTAAAAAAAAAACTTATAGGCCCGTAATCGTAATCGAATTAAAATATATTTTATGAAACGTCATTTTAACATTTTAAAATCACGGTTTGTGCGATGTCCCAACGCTCAAGCAGCCATTATGTATACTTAGCATAGACTTGACTTGACTTGGAACTGCTACTTAGCGTTCTGTTTAATGAGGTTTGCATGTATCCGATTACCCTACTTGACTTGACTTAGAATTCTGTTGAGTTTTGATTTTCTATGTAAATTCTAAGTTTAGTGAGCGCCGTGAGAGAACTGTATGATGCCATGCGTTTTTTTTTGAAATATCTACATATAATAAAATTGTAACAGGTCGATGTCTGTACATGGCAGATATCAACAAAAAATTTATTGGGGGAAGCATTATTAAACGAGTAGAATCCAAATCAACCATTTTTTAAATTTTTGTGTGTCTGTCTGTCTGTCTGTCTGCCCGTATGTTTGTGGTCGTATCACTAAAAGTTCTTCGTTGGATTGTCAGACGCTCAACCTAAAGTTTAAGATATTAGTTTTTGCGATATCTCAACCGGTTTTGGAGTTATCGCCCAATCTGTGGACCAGGGGTGACCAAAAATGTCTTAGAAAGGTGTCAATGAGTGCTGTAATATGCGATGCGCTTAATTTAAATATCTCAAATGGTTTCAATTATATATCTTCAAAAATTTCGGACGGAAAAAGAGAAGGGTGGGTAGATGCCATGTACAGACATCGACCTGTTACAATTTTATTATATGTAGAGATATGTATGTATTATGGCATTGACTATATACTGATTGTAGATAAGCTCAGAAAATCGAAACCTAATGCCAAGAAAATGCGTTTTGGTACTTTTTACTGAGTTACATGTAAAAAATCACACGATTACTTTTAAAAAAAATTCGATATGGGAAACTTTTACTCTTATTTGAAACTGGCTAGTGTGCTCTCTTGTTATTTTTCTAAGTGCTAAATGGCAGTTCCCAAGTCAAGTCAAGTCTATGCTAAGTATTCATAATAGCTGCTTCACTCCAAACATGAGGTTAGCCTTTTTCGCTCATTGCCAAAGTTATGCTATGGTTATTTCAACAAAATAATTGACACAGGGATGCCTTGTAAAACATGAAAAATGTCTTCATACCACCAACCAACTTAATTTTTTTCATAAGGGGGTACCCTTACTTTTCATTTAAGTTAAAATTTTTGTTTAATATGACTATGATTGACCAACGTTTTAAACGTCTATTTAGGTACAGATTTTAACAAAAACGCTTGTTAAATAACGACCATGATTATGGGCTATAGCATATTTTTTTTAGTTTCAGTTATTTTAGTATTCAACAGTGAATTTCATATTTAGTTTAGTAGAATGTTAAACAGCATATTGAAAGCTTTTCCCAATAACAACTTTTGATTTCTAAATTGTTAAAACTTAGTATTTCGTTTATTTTAAATGTATGTACCTAATTTTTTCTAATAAATAAATTTAATCACAAGTCATTTAGGAACAAAAAACGATTATTTTCACTAAAAATCGATGTAACTCTAAAAAATAAATAGATGATTCAGTATTTTCATAGTTCCGAACTAGTTCCCAATTCTAGTTTCTAATTTTTTCAGAATCCCTTTTCTAGACTTCTTTGTTGGATGAGACATACAATTTTACTTGAAATTTACATTTTATTAAATTTGTTTAGTAACATGAAACTTAATCGATTTCACCTCGGTTTCTTCTAGTTTTCCAAAGCAGGGATCAAAGTTTCTTGTGGAAATGTAGTTACAGCCGAAAGAATTCGTATTTGTAGCTTTAGATCTGGTTTGAAACCACAAATTCCCATGACTAGTCACACCGTTTCCTGTAGGGCATGTATGTATGTATGAGTATGTGCAAAGGTGTGCTTGCGATATGCACGTGAAGAGGAAATAAAATTCGTTTGTATGTTTGCTCAATCTTCACTATTTTCAGTTTAATGTCTGATTGGTTTTGACTTTACTGACGAGCTCCTAAATTTTTTTGTTTATGTTTTGACGAGCGCGTGCGTGTGTGTGAGCACACGTGCTTTGATTTATAGTAGCCAAAATATTTTCTGCTCCATACCATGTTACCTCTCACATCACTTTACTGATTTTGGCTTGTGTTATGCTTTCTTACACGACTTTTTGGCAGAACTCATTTTGGTCTCTATTCATCGAATTTTGATTTGGTTTCTGTTCAGTTTCAATTTTCACAATATCTTGCTGGCTTCCTACTAACTAGCTGACATATTTTCGTAAACTTGTGGCATATTTACAATTAGCTAGCAATTCATTTATGTAGGCAAACATTAATGTTACGGCGTTGTTAGTCTAGTGAAAATTGTCTTCTATGGATTCAATTTATTGTCGATGTCAATTGGAAAATAACCATTAAAAATTAAAAGCAATGATAACCAATCTTTAAATAGATTTCCAGGAAAATAATCAATCAAACTCGTAATTATTACGATGAGTAATCATTATTATAATTTTGAACTTAACATGAAATAATAAATTTCAATTCTGAATAAGTTATTATACTGGAAATTGGAAAAGTTTCAGACCTTAATATTAAGTTTAAAAGGTATATCATTGCTACAGGGATCTACATTGTAGAATTTAAGAAGGAACATCGAAACAAACATTCCTCAGACTTTCCGTTCCGTGCTTGGATTTTATGTGTTTTTGCTTTCGAAAAACCCAAATCATATAGGGCAAGGATCAGAAGGAAGAAATGAGACTATTTAGTGAATTAATTTTTTTGACAAATTAACTTTTTCAAAAGTAGAAATGTTTTTTCAACATTTTGAAATATTGCGATCTACACCTTTTCCAAGAGTACTTCAGAAACAGTAAAATGTACTTCAGAATAGTCAATTGTACTTCAGAAATGGTAAAATGAATTTCAGAATAGTCAATTGGACTTCAGAAATTGTAAAATGTATTTAAGAATAGTCAATTGTACTTCAGAAATTGTAAAATGAATTTCAGAATAGTCAATTGTACTTCAGAAATTGTGAAATGTATTTCAGAAGCTGTAAATTGTACTTCAGAAATGGTAAATTGTACTTCAGAAGCTGTAAAATGTTCTTTAAAATAGGCAATTGTACTTCAGGGACCGTTCTTAGCTGGATATGAACCCGGTACTTCCCAACTGGCTTAATGAGCAGTGAAACATTCTAGGATCTTAAGGAAGGTAAGATGGGTATTGAGGGGTGAGAGGCCTCATATTGGTTGATCAACCATAGCACAATTTTCGATCTCTGAAGTACATTTTACCAATTCTGAAGTACAATTTACGGCTTCTGAAGTACAATTGACAATTCTGAAGTACATTTTACCATTTCTGAAGTACAATTGACTATTCTGAAATTCATTTTACAGTTTCTGAAATACAATTGACTATTCTGAAATTCATTTTACCATTTCTGAAGTACAATTGATTATTCTGAAGTACATTTTACGGTTTCTGAAAATCATTTTACGCATTCTGAAGTACACTTGGAAAAGGTATAGAACTCAGCTGTATCTTTCTTTCATCAACATTATTACTGAAGATATTCTTGATCAATAACTCGAAAATGTAAGGCCATAACCGAAAAAAGTTGGGGGTTCTGGTAACGGAATATATAAACTTTTAAAAAAATAGTTCAGGTTTTTCTTGTATCGGATTCAGTGCTCAATACCCTTCAGGAATTTGAATTTATTTTTTTTCTATGTCAATAAATTTTTTTGCCCGGTTTAGTGTAGATATATATATACATATATGTACATATAGATAAAAGCCAGCACTATGAACTTATTCGTGTTCCAAATAATTTCATAGCCAAAAGTATTTCCGTATACCGGATGGCAAATGACATTTATGCGTTTTTAATAGCATCTTTTGATTTTGATTTTGCTTTTCTATTTCCTTTAATTTCGGTCAAATAAATCAACTTATACATCCGCTAACTCGATTTAGTCAATTCATATTACATTTTGTTTTATTGGTTGTTATTCTATTATGAGATCATTTAATATTGTGGATATTTATTTTTTAAAAGAAAATGAATTTAATAAAAATTAGATATGATAAGTGAGTTACTGTATGGCTTCCGTTTTGCAAAAATATATCTGTCCATTTTGGGAGTGTTGGGAAAGTGCTAGCGGAAAATGAAAACATTGTGGAAATTATATCTGCTTTCAATCTTTTCTAAGATGTTTGGGAGGGATAGTATGGTCACTTTAGGTGTTTGATAAAGAACTATGGATAGTACCCGCATTCTAGAATATATTTCTTTCTCTTTCTAATCTTTTGAATATTTGCTACAGTAAAATTTACAAATAAAAAAAATATACCTCCGAGAAGCCCAGCGAGCGAGCTTCTATTCTAATTCGGGGTGTGTTCTAATCGTGTCTTCCAATTGAATGCCTGCACTGCATGTTTGATGCCGAATCGGAATGGTATCTGCAAATGTAGATTCAATCAATTTCCTTCAACCTGTCACATTTAAAACTATGTAGTACTGTAACTAGTACCCACCACAACAAGTGCCCCCCAACCTACTTCAGGTTATAAATAAAAAATGTTCTGAAACATTTTTTGCATTTATAAAACAAAGTTTACCGTGAATTTATACAGCCATTAGGAGCCTTATTCTTAAAACACTAGCAAAACCAAGGCGCACAGCTTGGACTTTCAAAGAATATTAAACTCAGCGGCGAATATTGCAACGAAGCATGCGACAAGATAAAAAATATAAATATGTATCTCGACAAACAAGTAAACTAAAGTCAAGGCTAGCGACAATCTGTTGATTGCAAACTTTTCGCGACTTTAGGATGAAAACCAGCGAATGACAACGCTTAGTTGGCCCATTAGTGTGTTAATAGGACTTTGATGACTCTTTCAACTATGTGACGACCATTAGCAATAAAGTTAAGTGGGCGAGGGTAGCATTGTTGGTGGGATTTATTTGAGCATTGGAGTATAATACATTTTGCACAGAAAGAGAATTTTATATGTATGTTGGTTTGCGTAAAAAATGCCTGGTGGAACCTCCTTTTGTGGTATTTAAGCAACCAATTAGCGACATTTGGAATATCAATTGATTCAAAGCACACTTCGTGTTTGTTGAGGTAAAGGGCTGACACGTTTTGGCTATTAAGTTTATCAGCAAAAATGTCGTAAAAAGGATATCCATACAAGTTTTACTAATATTCAGCGAAAGAAGGCATATAAACTGACTTTGTGGGCTATAAAGGGTTAAGCCAATTATTGTTAGCATGCTATAAGGTGTCAATAAGAAAATTATTATTCCTTTTATAACACACTGTTGATGACCAAGTTTGGTGTGTAAATTGATATTGTGGAACTTAGTAAGCTTTTGAGTTTTTTTTGTAAATGGCCTTCCCACTTCTGATCGATTAACTTAACAATTGCAACTTTTATATATAACCAGTGGAGGATCAAGGATTTTCAGAAGGGTCTCCACATTTTTTAAGACATTTCCACGACATATTTTATCCACAGTATGACTTTTTGGTTTTCAAAGAGGGGGTTTGAATCCGAAAACCCCACCTCATGGATTCGCCCATGTATAAACCTAAATTCAACTGCAAAAACGTCTACTGAATTCTGTTAGGTCTTTCATTATCAAATAACTGAAGAGTCCTTCATATTAACTTCTTGCTTTGGAATCAAATTGCCTCAGTGATTGTTCAAGTTGCCTTACTTTGTAAAAAATAAACTTAAATATATTAACTTGTTTTCATTACGATAGCAAAAGTTAAAAAGCTCAGCTGCTTGTGTAAAAACTTGCGTCAATGCGACATATTGCAACAACTACTTGTGCTTTTATAAAGTGCAGGAAGTTGGATTTGATATCATTATATCGCCTGCACTACGTTTTTAAAATGAACAACACAAAGTAAAAGTTGAGGTGAATTTTAAAAAGTTTTGTATTAAGTGCACATGTGGCGCAAATGAAATGCGATCCTTAAGTTTGTTTAGCTTTGCAAATCAAAAACAATTTTATACAAGCAAATGTGAGTAAAGAAACTTGAAAATTTATGTGTTGTCTCAAACTTTTTTTTTTCGAACATCTGTACCACTACTTTAATTTCATTTAACAATTGAGGTTGTTCAGTTCTGTTTGTGTTGAGAGGGAGGCAAATACGAAGAAAGAAAATGCCTGAAGAAGGAGTGCAAGTATCCAAAATTGAGAGTAAAAGTGGAAGTCAGAAAATGTAGTTAAAATTGTGAGTAGATGAGAAATTAAAAGTGAAAGTAATACAAAAATTAGATTTAGAAAACAAAAAATGAAAGTGAAAGTGGAAGTAAAAGTAAAATAATAGTAAAGAAAACAGTAAAAACAGAATCAAAGAAAAGAAAGAAATTAAAAAAAAAAATAAACAACATTAAAAAGAAGGATAAAAAACGGCCGAAGAGAAATAATACAGATTTAGAAAGAGAAAGACAAGTAGAAAGATAATAAACTATAATGATGAAGGGAAAATAGAAAAGACGGATTTATTATTAAATTGTAATTAGTAACATCAAAATATTATAATTAAACAAAAGAGCGATAAATATAAAGAAATAAAAACTGATATTACCCACATTCTCCTTTACCACTCATCTCGAATTCGTCCTAGACTAAACTCATATTTCGCAGGGTATGTTTTTATACCTTTCATGAACATGAAATATTATTATTACTTTAGTCCGATGTTTGTAAGTATGAGAGAAGAAGAGATAAACCCACCAATAATTATACCGAAATGATCAAGGCAATAAGCTGAGTCGATTTAGGCGTGCCCGACTGTCTATTTGAAGGCAAACTAGTTCCTTAGTTTCAGAAATTTCGTATGGTGCCGCCATTTGGTATTACATTAATCATTTGTCGTAAACCGCAAGATCGAATAAATACAATGCATGGCTCCCATACAATCTATTGTTTCGACAAATGGGGTTTGAGCTATACATACATATATCTTTAAGTTAACAGTTTTGCAGATTTTGTACTAATTGTAAGTAAGCATCAATCTTGCTTGGGGACTAACCAGTAAAAGCAGCTTCAGCTAGTTGGGCCCTGTAGGTGATACGGGCCTGGCTAGGTTATCTGTCTTTTCCTTCCATCAATCTGTGTTCTGAACTAAAGAGGCTAAAAATGCTGTGTTGCAGTTAAGGGCGGCCACACGAGGGGTTTCGGATCAAAATCGACCCCTTCGGAATCCAAAAAGCAGTAATTTTCAAGAACATTGGATAAAAGATACCCTCGCTATTTCAGAAAAAAAATGTATATGTTACTTAAGTGTGGATTTTGGAGTTTTTTTATAATTCGCAACCAGCTTATGAAATATTCTAAAGATATAGTTTATGGCTGCATAACCCAAATGGGGGTTTTTCCAAGCGAAAATCTCAGAGTACCCAGTGCTCACCCCCCATGAATACATACGAGTACTGCATTGGTTGGCTGGGTACAAATGCTAAAGCAAATTCTGTCGCACAGCAATGAGCACTTTTATGTTCAACCCTTATTTAGCATAAGTAAATGAAAGCATTTTTATAAATATTGCTGAAAGTATTTTCGTTTGTTTTTATTTATTTCATTTTTTTATTGTTGGAATATGCATAACATTTGCATGAATGCAAATATGACGCGAAAAATAAGGAAGGAGGTAACTGCAAAATTGTAGCAACGGAGACGCTTAATATGCAACACTGAAAGAAGAAGAAAACTTTGAAGGATTTCAAATGAGCCTAGAGATATATATTTTTCGGCTTAGCAAATAAAATTAAATTTGCGGAGTGGCAATTTTGAGATCCCTAAAAGGCACATTCTAGCCCAAGAACTGGCCCGAAAAATTTCGCTTAAGGTGCTCTCAAGCAAGATCTTCGAACGTGCCAAGAAAAATATGTCAAGAGTTTAACCCGTCTAAGACGGTCAGAACTTAGGTTGATAAACTATGTGGTTTAAACCAACCCACCAGAAAGGTTTGTTAACAAAGAATCTGTGAAATCGCATTTATTTTGCATACTTTCAGGTGTCAAGTGTACGTTTCTTTTTTCCGTGACCTCAAATATGTTTTCTGAAATTCTAATAATAAACTAATGTACAGAAAATACATTGCTGGTTATAATTAAATTTCGTGAAGTCATGGATTTGGCTCTTAGTGGTTTTGGAAAAATAATGATTTCCAAAAAAAAAAAAAAAATAAATAAAATAAAAAACAAATAAAAAATTAAAATAAATAAATTATTAATTAGTTTATATTTTTTTTTCATGTAATTGTATAAAATTTGAAATTTACACTCAAGTTTTTTAGCGTGTACTACCCCGCTAAAACGTTTTGCATCATGATTTTGATTGTTGCATATTCGTAGCATACTTTTAAGAGCTTGAAAATGCATTTGTACAATAAATCTATTTACTTTTATGCGTCGCTGTCGCCTGTCACATTTGCAACAGTGTTGCCTTTATTGCACTGCCTAAGCCAACTTCCGTAGCTTTAATCCTTAATATGCAACAATGAAGTGTATTTGCTGTATACGTGCTATGGATATTAAAATTCCGGGACTTTTCAACAATAAAGGCTAAAAAAAGTGAATACTTTGTTTTCGAAATAGGTTTTAAATTTTGAAAGATTTTATTCAATGTTTTCGATGGAACAACTGGGAAACCGCAACTTTTGTGAAAAAATGTGTATACATATAAGGCCGATGAGTTTAAAACTGGCATTATTAAATCACAATTCTGTTTTGTTTAAAATACGGCCTTTTTTATAAATGATATTTCAAATTTAAAAAATTCCGGGTTTATGAAAAGTCATCGCGGGCTTATTAGTAAGAAATTCCGGGACTCTAAAAACCACAGGAATACGGGATTGGCTTCTCTTGTATGTAAGCATGAATATGTCTATTTGCACATGTCGCCCCAATAGTTCAAATCCTTACCGTTATTTTTTCTTTTGTTTAACAGCGAAGTGGTTGCAAACGGAAGGAAATTGTTGGTATGTTGCGATGCGTGGCTTTCCATAAGCAATTTGAATGCTCATTCCCGTTTTTATTGCCACAAGGAAATGTTTGAAATATTTGCAAACTAAGAGCATAAGCGGCAGTGTTTTAAAATGATGTACCTAGTAAAAGATCAGGGAAGTTTCCTGATAACTGTGTTACTATTTGTTTACCCTAGAAGAGGGATTGTGGAAAAAAGTTCAGGTTACCTACACTTACAATGAAAGTATGCAAAACTATGGGTTTGAGCTTTTTGCATTCTTTAAAAAAAACAAGGAGTTGCAAAATCTCCTTTCCGCCATGCCTTATTTTTAATACGAAACTATTCAGGTTTACAGTTGCAAATCAAACTTGGCTAAGATAACCCTTGTTGCATAGTTGTAAGGGCACAAAGGTTACTATGTATGGATCTCACGTTACTCAGCAGATCATTTCAATACTAAATGAAGTTGTATTTATGTTATATAGTCAAACTCACAGAAGTTTCTGTTTCACAGTTCTGGCTTTCTACCAGAATAAAACACTATTTTTTGGGTTCTACTTGTTTCATTTTCGAACTCCGGCTCGCCTTTTTTGCTCCCATTAAGGAGAAACAACGCATTCACACAACTTTCTCTAAAGAATTGGCATTACCTATTTTATTACTTGGTATATGCTACTAATACGCAGATTTACGTTAGAAACTTTTACGTTTGTAAACACATAAATGCAAACATGCATTAGCCGATAGCTTCCCAGTAGGAACAATGTGTTGTTTTAAACTGGTGCGATTCTAGTGCATTTGGAATAGGTTAGAATAAAAATAAAATAAAATAAAATAAAATAAAATAAAATAAAATAAAATAAAATAAAATAAAATAAAATAAAATAAAATAAAATAAAATAAAATAAAATAAAATAAAATAAAATAAAATAAAATAAAATAAAATAAAATAAAATAAAATAAAATAAAATAAAATAAAATAAAATAAAATAAAATAAAATAAAATAGAATAAAATAAAATAAAATGGAATAAAATAAAATAAAATAAATTAAAATAAAGTAAAATAAAATAAAATAAAATAAAATGAAATAAAATAAAATAAAATAAAATGAAATGAAATGAAATGAAATAAAATAAAATAAAATAAAATAAAATAAAATAAAATAAAATAAAATAAAATAAAATAAAATAAAATAAAATAAAATAAAATAAAATAAAATAAAATAAAATAAAATAAAATAAAATAAAATAAAATAAAATAAAATAAAATAAAATAAAATAAAATAAAATAAAATAAAATAAAATAAAATAAAATAAAATAAAATAAAATAAAATAAAATAAAATAAAATAAAATAAAATAAAATAAAATAAAATAAAATAAAATAAAATAAAATAGAATAAAATAAAATAAAATAAAAAAAAATAAAAAATAAAATAAAATAAAATAAAATAAAATAAAAAAAATAAAATAGAATAAAATAAAATAAAAAAAAATAAAAAAAAAAAATAAAATAAAACAAAATAAAATAAAATAAAATAAAATAAAATAAAATAAAATAAAATAAAATAAAATAAAATAAAATAAAATAAAATAAAATAAAATAAAATAAAATAAAATTAAATTAAATTAAATTAAATTAAATTAAATTAAATTAAACTAAATTACATTAAATCAAATTACATTAAAACAAATTAAATTAAATAAACCGAATCACCGAAAATAAACAAATATTTTGTTTTCAAACAAATTTTATGTCAGCTAGATAATTTTCAAAATTTGCATAAGAATTTCAGAAGAAAGGATATCCATTGTAAGCATATTTTTTTTCAAAGTCAAGGCCAGTTACTTTGCGTATAAAATGTTCTTACTTTCGAGCTAGCTCTTATTTAGAACTTTAGATCTGGTTCTGAACTAAAAATTCTTCTCAGTAGTTACTGACTTGCCTGCAGGGTTAGCGCTCGTGCTACAAAGTTACTTTGTGTGCAAATCTGTGCAGTGATGCAGCAAAGTTCAACAAAGTGAAATGTGCCACAATGTTTCGTTTACTGTGAATTTGCGAATTTTAATATTACCTAAAAATAAATTCCAAATATTTTAGTTTAACATTTATTTTCAACACTGTTGCAGTACTTAATTGCTGATCTGAAAATCTGATAAATGGATGCATTACTTTATCGTTAAATGCATAATACCATTTAAGTCGATATAGGGTTAAACAATTATTTGTTTTAAATACTCGGATTTAATTAAAATAAGCTAATTAAAGGTAGGTAAGAGCTTCGTTAACCAAAAATGAGCGTGCGAGATAATGAGAGTAGTGTGTTTGGCTGCTCCCTAAAAATATTTTTGGTTGAAAAGCTTTTCATGAAGGCTTTCTGACCACTGCCGAGTAGTGACCTTTCACTATCGTTACCTGCAATGTGACTTGAACTTGGCTATGGTACAAAAGCACACCATCTTTTATACCACCAGGTTCCGTCTATCATTCACCTAAATCGACTGATGCAGATTTATTACGTAAATACAGAAAACATCGTGACGCTCCGTTATTGCGTTGGTAGCGAAGATGGCGCCAGTAATGTCAATAACTGTCATGACAAACCATTGAAGCAAAAAGCATTTTTATGTATGTTGTTATTGCTTTATTGTATTTCGATGGCCACACAATGTAAATGGTTGGGGTAAATTGACAAAGTGGCCAGAGTGCAAGGACAGAACGGTTTATCAGTCGAGCTTTTTAAGTATAAACATATCAGAGGCACCAAAGTATTACACACTAATTCGTATAAAAACTATTGTTGAGCCCCTAATTCTAGAAAATCGGTAACTGAACATCCGAGCAATTTTTCGAGATACTATGTATTAAGTTTTGCTTCCCAATCGTTGAATTATTTTTCGGAAATTGAAAAAATATATACATACATAGGTACCTAGAAATATTTTAGGTACGAAGTTAAGCACAAGTAGTTTGATCCAACATATCTGTAAATTGTTATTTTAAATTTCTCATGAAAGCAACTAGGTTAACAAGTCTGACACTTTTACAAGGTAGCTAAAATTGTAGGAAATAAAATTCCACGATATGTGTCAAGGCGTTTTCGAGAAAAAATAACTAGAATGGTTTGAGGTGGCAATCCTAAAGGGCAAAATTACCTTAACATATTTTTGTTTCAAAACGACGCAAAATAACTTTCGCTTGATAGACATACGAGTATCAGCATATTTTACAAAATTTTTAAAAATAATTTGAAATAAGTTGGCAACTCTGTAAAAACATCCTAGTAGCAACACCTACCTAGAGGAGTTCAAAATCTCGTGTTCGAAAACTCTGCAGGATTGGTAATCTTTTCGAATAAGTGCCTTTTGTTTGATAAACACATTTACATCATTATAGAACAAGCATAAAAAGCAAACTGAGTGACATGTTAGCATTAATTACACTACGGACAAACAACATGTAGTACAAATAAATAATCAGAAATAATGCGAAAAAAATATAAAAAAAAGAAATAAACAATAAAAAAAAACAATTTAATAAAAAAGAAAAAAAAAAAAAATAACAAATAAAAAAAAAGGAATAAAAATTATAAGAAATACGAGAAAAAAAATTTTAATTAAATATTTTCCATAGTACTGTATTTTTTTCTATAGCCAGTAAGCAGATGTGAGTCAATAAAAATGTATAATTTATAAATACAATTTGCAACATTATTTTTCTTATTCAATCTGCTGTTAAACTAACTCCCATTAGCGTCCTTAGTAAGGACTCCTTACCAATTCTTACAACGCTCTCCTGCTGCTACTCTCATGCGCATTCTCACAGGTTCTGTTATTATTCTGCTAACAATAGAACTGTTATTCGGTTTACTCAAAGCCATACGATTACGCGTGCAGTATCACGTTTCAGTTACCGCCCAGCTGCTGATAGTGGCGCCACAGCGTCGCCGGCATGGGTGGTATGCCAAAATGTGATTGCACTGAAACTTGATTACTGACAACAACAGCAACAACAAAAATTGCGTAATATTACAAAACCTTTTATTGCTTTTAATGGAAGCCTATTTATTATTTACAAGAGAAAATTAATATTTCTTTGTGTGTCTTAAATGACAGCGCATTCTTCTTTATGTTCATATTAGCGATGTCAAACCCGTCGTTGCCCTGGTTCTAATATGTTACTAAAGATTTAGTATGTGTGATATAGCTAAATTGTGTTCTTGTAGTATGTAATATGTTACTTTAACAGGCAGTCTTGTGAAGCAATTATGTGGAAGGCGTCTTGAAACTAATAATAGACTGAGTCCGATTTGAATCATTATAATTCTCTTACCAGATCAGATATGAAACTTAAGTTTCGTTGCTACCTAAAATATTTTAGGTCACCGTCGAGCCATGATATCCTAAATTTTTAGTTTCTCGGTCAATAATGCAACCGTAAAGTTCGATTTTATTCCAATGACACAGAGAGAAACAGACAACAATTTTAAAAACTATTTATTTGGCTTCTATTGCCTTAATTATGATCCCTTCTATCGATTGTTCTTAAATATTTGCATTGTAAAGACATCGAGTTTGGTATTATATGGAGAGAAAATTATTCTCGCTCTCGCATTTCATTTGAATTTATTTGGCGTAACCGGCCTAAGTAACACAAACAGCAAAAAAAAAAAAAAATTAGAGCATTCGAAGCATGCTGTAGATCAACAAAAACAATACATAAATATCATTTATTTAATTTTAAGCCACATGTTTGCAAACCCGGCATTGCTAGAAAGAAATTCCGAAGTTTCCAATACTCAATAAAAGCAATTTCGTTGCAGTAATGTTACGTATACGCCCTGTCATACCTAACTCTAACTCTTAAACATATTTGAAGGGTTTAGAACTAAATGGATCTAAGTGACTCCGAAATTGATTTGAGATATTCAAGTTTAAAGTTTACTGCATTTTGAAAATTCTATGTAAAATCTGGGTAGAGCGTTTATTGTATGGTAAATAAATGGTACTACAAAGCCCGAAATTACTGGGATCTCTTTCCCAACAAATAAACACTATATTTCACTATACAAATATGGGTATAACTCAATTTAATAAAAAATGTCACTTAGATCCTTTTGATTCTGAGCCCTTCATTTCATATCTGAAAAAATAGAGTTCATAGTTTGTGAAACAGAAGCATTTAGCAAGCAATTGGTTGCAATATTTGAAATTTCCAAATCCATTCCTTTTTTTAAACAAATGTACCTATGTACATATGTGAAGACGTTAGTGGAAGAAGGGGCTATGTCGCACTTTGAGTGAAACGAGAAAATCGACTTCAAAGTTTAGCAAAAAAATTTTAAGTTCTATCAAAACTGTTGAAATGAACTTGCATGAAAATTATGTAAATCAGTGTAAGACGTTGTATATTTTCATATCAGGGGAGAAATAAAACACATAAATTTACACATAAACATGTTACATAGCACCTTCTTACACAATTCGTATTGAAAACTTGTGTACATAGCCCCTTCATCCATGATTTATTTTCTTAAATTTTCGTGATAGCGGTTATCTGATAAGCCAGAAATCTTTATATGCATAAAGACTATCCACCAATGCAAGAAATAGAGTTTGAGTGGTTTTGCGACATAGCCCCTTCTTCCACTAACGTCTTCATGTATGAACATATATTATTTTCAAAACAAAAATATTTGTCAGAAAAACTACCCAATAAACAAGGAAGTAAGCTAATTTATAAAACAATATTTTCCCAACTTTAAAGTCAATGTTTTACACACGAGTTTGTGTCTAAAAAATTTCACAATCGTTTGGATATGTTTTTCCTTGGAGAAGTAACTTGAGGTGAACTCTCAGCGAGGGAAAAATTTGTCAGTTTTCAAAAATAATGTTTTAAAATTTACATGATTCATTTACATATGTATGTATATGGATTTTGTTATATGGGCATCTTGGTGTGACGGTGTGCAGCTGGCCTACCACACAGAAGGACCTAGGTTTCAACCCCGCTACAGGCAACATGAAATGTGATTTTAAAAGGTTTTTCAAACCGGGTGCCATGCAAGGCTTCTCAAAAAAAATGCACACCGTTTGCTTTGCAGATGCAGATTGTATAAAAAATTGAAAGCACCACACCATAAATTAGTTCTTTATCTCCTCTCGCACCAAATGAAAATTTATCATAAAAGATAATTTTAAAATAATTATAATAATTCATTTAAAATAAGCTGAGGAAATTGTCGGGACTCGAACCAGCAACCTTCGGAGCAAAATCCCACAACATATTCGTTAGGCTATTGGCCCGTTTCTATCAATCAGTTTTCAACAAATCCTTACTGTACGTTGAATATAACGTTTATTAAAAAAATTTTTCCAAGACTCAATTCCAATTATTTAAAAATTGATCACTTTCATTGAGTCGACAATTTTTTCCAAACGTGTTACAATGAATATAATAAAAATTTTCCAAACGAAAAGCTTGCTAAAGAAAGTTTATTTTGCTTATTGGGTAACAAAAAACAGCTAACTGTCAAAAAAAGCTATCGAAATACAAAATTTTTCTTTTGTTTTTAACAGCCTAGATTGTATTTTGGTTGTATTTCGTTAGTTTTTTTAACATAGCTCACCCGTTTTCACTAAAATTAAAATTGTATAAGGCCGTTTCTTTCGCACAAAATACAGAAAAAATACAGGAAAAATACAAGAAAAATACGTAGTGTCATACGGGCATAAGCCCTAAATTTTCACAGGTTATATATATATGCTGACGCTTCTCCAGCAAATTGAGTACTATGATCCGGTATATACATATGTAAGTGGGATAGGCGATCTCTTAATAGGAATACCCCAAAGTTACCATCGCAAAAATTGTAGATGATATTTTGACCTATCCTTGACGTACTTATCATCATAACCTCTCTGTGCCAAGACTATATGCTTCATAGGTATGGAAGTTCCTTACGGCTTTTGCCTTCATCATCTAAAAATTTGTTTGTCTTTACCAACCTTTCAGAGCTATAATTCGGAAAACAAGTCGTATCTTCAAAAACGAAATATAAAGCTTCTAAAAAGATTGAGTTTGGTTTAATTCGAACTGAAATTAAATTATTTGTGCCATACTTTTTTTTTTGACCAAACTCTTACGACTCACCCTTCAATTAACCATCAATTTTCAAACTAATATAGTCCAATATAATTAATCATATTAACTTGAACCATTGAACATCACTCAAGCGCGCTGGCCAACAACGTACCCTAAAATAGATTTGTGTGTTATAAATTAGTTTCAGCAAGCCTCTTGACGTATGAAAAGAAATTACGAGCTACATTAGATATACCAATGCTTGACTTAGGTATAACCAATGATACATCAATAATATATGTATGTATATGTATATCTTTTTAATTAAGTTGAATGCGTGAATGAATCTATGAACTAAAACTTCATTATTGGCCAAAAGAATTTACTATGTGTTATTGATTAACCCTCGATAATATTTGCGTCCCTTCATCAAAACTAAATGTTATGCTTAGCGAGAAGTGGAAGCATTTTGGTCGAAGGAATAAAAGTCAACAAATTAATAATCAAAGCTAATGAGAATAACGCTCTTGGCATGTGACCTTTTCTCGTGCACATAAAAGATAAACGAAATGTACGCTGACAATCTTTTGGTTGTAATTAATACATATTTGTCAAGAGTCAGCAGAGTTGAACTATACAAATTAGTAGCAAATAATGAACATTGTTTTTGTTATGGGAATGCGCAGTTGTTTGTTTGCGTGTCACTTAGTTGACCTATGTTTGGGACAAAGTGTTATTGGTGTGCCGGTGGTGGGAATAATGCGCTTTGTGTATCCCACGATTTATTTTTTTGTAATCTCGTTATTTTCGGGACTGAAAATATGTGTGGTGTGTTTATGAAATTAATCTTCATTTTTTTGGAGATTGCTATCAATGGCGGATCTAGGATTTTGGAAACGGCGGGTTTCTTTAATGAAATATCGAGGACATCTTCTGTACAGTTCCTGAAAAGTATGACTTTTTTGACTCCGAAAGTGGGATCCAAAACCCCCATGGATTTTCCTCTGTTTACTATATATTTCAGTATTTGAATTTTAAAATAAGATTTCCAATACAATTGCATTTATAAAGCTAAGCCACTAATAAAACTGCCTAAAACCATACCCTTAAATGCTTGAAAAAAAAAAAAATAAAAAATTTCTTAAAAACTTTCATTTAAACTTTTTCCAATGCATTTAGGGACTCGAATTTTCTCAAGCTATTTTCCCACTTTTTCAACCTAAGCTAATGCTTAAAAGCAAAACTTTTAAATCCGGTACTAAACGCGGTATCCCGAAATTTGAAAATCAAAACGAAAGAATATCGGGATTGTAGAAATAGAAAAAATGTGAGTACCCACTGTATATAACTGACTGATTTGCTTTTCCCGTAGAAATTTATTTTAGGTGTCTATCTTGACTTTATCGCTTGATCTGAAGCGAAATCTGGTCAAGTCAATATTCAATTGTCTCGCGCACACTTAAATGAAAGGTACAAAAATTCTAAATCCATTCATTGGTCCTTGATTGCTCTTCAACAGTTCAAGAATACAATTTTCTATTTCAATTTACCCAATTAAAGTCATCAAACAACATAGTTCTTTCATCCATTTTCGCTCTACCCAGTGGTAAGACCATACACGCATCACATTATTGCGCAGCCATTTGCACTTGATAGACCTTGAAAACGAATATTAAATTTTGACGTTTAACCAAAAACCTCCATTCATTTGCATCAACATGAATTTCCAGTTAATAAAGCTAAATTCATTTTGACTAAATAGTTCGCTCCTCTGCCACGCATCACAATTTCCAGCAATTCTTCCACAATATTCTTAGCGCATTCCATGAATCTATTGCAATGGCGTGCAAATATTTACAGTGAAAGTTTAGATAAGTAAACACACATACAAATAATAAATAAGTATATATGTATGTACATAAGTTAAAACATAAACAGTTAGTTATTTGTGGTAAATATGTGCGTACATATATGTATATATTAAATTGGATGACTCGGTTAAGCTTCACTTTCAGCTCCTTTGCCTTGTTTGTCGCACATTTTGTTCATGCTGTGTATTCAATTTGTAACGCTTCAACGACAAAATGTGAACAACGTCTATACTTATACAAACATATATATACGACGACATTTAGTTTACCCATTGCCAAACTTCGCCACAATATGACTACATTAGCGTGGCCGTTAAGCTTTCTTGGCGCTGATTTTGTTTCTGTAATTTTTTTAATTTTATTTTTTTGATGTCGGAGTTGTTTGCTCGTTTGTTGTTTTTGTGCACACCTAGTTTTGAGAACACCTAGTTCTAGTACATAATTTTGACGAAGATTGTTTTTAAGGAACATCGAATAGAGCCGTGTTTGTTCGCACGCATTCTTAACAGAATGGTATACTGTTTTTGTTCCTGTATTAGCACTTCGAAAGCTCAGGCAGTGTGAAGGATATGTCAGCTATTTGCCTGACTGAATCCTTACGATCCGCTGTTAGTTGCTTCCTCACTGGCTGGGAAAATAATTTTTTTCCCCTCTTGGGGTTTGGGTTAAGAGGAGCCTATCAAGATATTGATGATTTTTTTGAGTCACCTAAAACTATAAATTCAATAATTCTCTAAAAGTTCTGATGTAATGCTATAGTGAAATAACCCGCACTGAAAAAACACCTATTGTTTTTACTTCCTTATAATTATTTCCTTTTTGAAAATTAAATTGCGACGACTGAGAGAATTTTCAATAAAGCTTTTGGGCTTTATTTCCCAATAAAGACAAATATCAAACAAATAACTTGTATGATTAGAGTGACAAAAAAAATCAATGATTAATCGGAAAATAAATAGTGAATGATTGTTCACTGATTAATCAATTAATTAAGTTTATTTTAGGTGGCAGTTAATCAATGCGTTGATTAATTTATTCATTGCCGATTAAACAAATTTTTAATAAATACATTCTTGTTAAATCAGATGCTGACAAAACCGATCTTGAGCAATTATTATTTATAAAAAAAATTATTGAAATGTGAGTAACCAAAGAAGATTGGCGAAATTTTTAAAAGCATATATAGAATTAGTCTGATTAATTTGGTTGTACTAACTCACTTTCTCTTTAATGAAAGTAATGACTTCTGAGATTAAAATAAAAATAAATCAAACACTTATTTTCGATATACATAAATTTTGCTCAAACAATCGGTGACGATTATTTACTGAATTATCAACAATCAAATTTATTAGAGTGAGTGAGTTGATTAATTCCACATACATAGCTTTATCTTATATCGTTTTTGAACACAAACTGAAAAAGAAAATAAAACCTATCAGCTTTTTCAGGAAATAAAGCTTTTGAGAGAGAAAAAAAAATATGATGATTTTCATATCAAGCCCAATATGCATTGAACCTGACCCCCTCAGAATTTGATGAAATCTTGCACAGAGGTACATCTTCATTTTCGAAAAACTGTGGGCGTGGCAAGTTATCGAAATATTCTAAAAATGACGATAATAGGTACTTTTAAATTGTGATTACTACAGAATGGCCTAATCGATTTCAAAGATCTTCATACCATTAGAAAGGTATTGAAATCTGATTTAAAAAAATACACTGCAAAAAATTTTTAGTACACTGAAAAAACACTTTAAAGATCAAGCGATTTTGAAAAATAAAAGTTTTTTTTTAGAAATGTCTATTTAATGTATATAAAATATCTAAACAGTTTTTTTCTTTTCTTTTTAAAAAATCTATTAATATATAAATACGCCACATGAAAAACTTTAAGAACCTTCCCGTGAGCGAACCGTTTGACCGATTTGAATGAAATATACACCGATGGAGAGGAAATTGAAAAAACTTATTTATGGGTGTTATACTTCCAGGGACGTCCCCAAAATTTAAGGATGGGGGTACGGGGCTAGCGACCCCACGACCCCCTCCAGTCACCACCATCGCTGGTATTTGCGCACTTGACCATCTTAGCATATGACTTTTGTTTGAACAAAAATATATTAATATTAATTTCCTATGTGAAGGAGGTCGCAGCGGTCTTATAATTTTCTATATTCTTGTTTGTTGTTATGGAAATAAATATTCGATCCAAAATCTTCTTCAATACCCTAGGTGCTCACAAGTGTATTGTATATACCGAAGTGGTTCTATGGAAGTTCTCTCAATTTCAGCATAACAAAAGGCTCCACACGCATCTGCTTACCCATTTGACTCAATAGTTTGAAATACAACAGCCACCCTCATATACAGCGTCTGTAGAGTTTGTAGAGTGCAAGTCGAAGAATGCCACACGTATTAATGCAACACGTTCGCACACACATTCGCACACACATTCGCCGTTGGGTAAGAGTGAAGTGTTGTGCAGTGTCAACATACACTCTTCTGTACTACAACTTAGACTGCTTAATAAATTAAATTGCTTGTATGTATATATATTTAGCGATGTTTACACTTTTGTCTCGTTAAATTGTATTTATACATATATACATAAGTGAGTTGTGGGCAATAAATTATGATTGAATGCTTATTTGTTGAATCACTTGTTGGTTGCTTGGTTGGCTTGGTTGTTGCTTTGGGAATAAAATTTAATAAATTATTTTCAAAGTTATGTACTTGTTTAAATGGCTGTTAAAGGATGAATGTCCTATAAAATCCCAGTGATTTGCTCATTTTGCTTAGTAGATTTAGTGGTCGCAAACCTTGCTTTGCTTGCAACTAACAAAGCAGTGAGAGCTTTTTTCCGCTCATTATATTATGTCCATCACTATGATTATTAAGCGGTAGGTTAAGCGTCTCGACCATTTTTGTTGTTAGGTAGCATCAGGTATTATAGTGTAACTCTTCCTCTGATGTCAGAATGGTGAGTCTATAGGAACAGTATCTTTGTGGATACATCCCATGTTGTTATTATTGTTATTATCAGCAGGGAACCATCCTGTAAAATGGGCACGACCAGTCTTGGAATTTTTATTAAATGGTTCTAACGAAAGTCCAAGGAAACTCGCCGTTTAAAGATGGTTGAACTATAGTGAAACTGGTCTTAGAAGAGTAGTTTTTGTCGAACAATATCTTGTGAACTTGGAACTATCTGCTTGATAAATCCACGTGAACAGGTCCTTTAAGAAGTTATTCCGTAGCGAGTTTCTAAGGAGCTTTCTACCTATTGTACTGTGTATAACCTAACACCCGAGATTATAGGGTAGTGGTCAGTAAGCTATAAATCAGGGACCCCCAATCATGATTAATTTTGTATTTTTAATGTAAAAACTCAAATTCTTCCACCTATCGTAGAACAGTTTGAAGTACATGAATGAGCATGTCTCTTGATGCTCAACCAAAATCTGCAATGATTGAAAAAGTTTGAGTGAATCCTATATAAATTACAACCTAGTAATTACTTTTGAGTTTTATTATTTTGAGAGGAAATAAAACTTACCCTTTTTCAATACCAATTCCTCTGCTGTAGTAAAGTGACATTTTGCACCCCTTTGTCTCTATACACTACCCAGAAGCATTTATTATTCACGTGACCCTATAAAAGCGTCCTTGATTTTCCATTCCAGTGAAAGATAGGATCGAGTGATTTTCATTCAAAATACTAAAAATCCCGTCAACGCAAAAAATTCGCATGCCTAGTTTATACTCTCGCTGAAATCGGATTAAGTAATTATATTTTTGGTGTATAATATTTGACCGCCTAATTTAATCAATGTGACGGTAATGCACATACATTTTGAACATAATCAAGGTGCATTGTTTATATATTCGGCTTACATTGACCTTTGATTATTCCAAGGTTTTTTTTGCGTGCACTCAATTACCACCAAATTGTGTTAATTTACTCGTACTTTGACAGTGAAACAGTTCAATTTCGCTTTTAGTGTGGCAGGAGAATTTCAGCAAGTCGATAGCCCCGACACCATTTATATTAATTACTAGCAGACCCGGCAGACGTTGTTCTGCCTGACCAGTGACTTCAATAGAAATAAATTTTAAAATATTTTTGCATCAATTCTTAACATTTCATTTATTGCAGTGCTTTAGGATATACAATATTTCTGGTTTTCCCGTCTTTGGTATAAACAAATAAATTTTTTGGATGCCCGACTCGTGAACATGCCACATATAGCTGACCATGTGAGAAACATGGATTTTCGAGGTTTAGTCCACAAACCTTAAGCGATTGTCCTTGTGCTTTATTTATTGTCATTGAATACGCTAGACGAACGGGAAACTGTAAACGTTTAAATTCAAATGGCATATCACTGGAAATAATTGGGATTCTCGGAATCAGAACATCTTCTCCTCTTGATTTTCCGTTGAGAATAGTCGCTTTAATTACATTGGGCATCAACCTCTTCACAGCAAGCCTCGGCCCATTGCACAACTGTGGTGGATTTATATTTCGTAGAAGAATTATAGGTGAACCTGTTTTCAGCAATAATATGTGTGGGGGCATCCCAGGAAGATCTAGTGAATTCAGGAACTCAATTGGGTAGTTAACAGCCTCGTCTGAATTCATAACAGTGTCCACCGATTTTTATGTCGTACACTGGCCAGAAATCTGCCCTTGTATCAAGTTGTTGATTGCGTTGACGTCGTTGTTTTTCGCAGCCAAAATAGCGCGCTCGCAAAGCCATTGATGGTTTTTAAATTTACTTCAATATGAGGGAAAACGTTTTTAATTAACTCGTCAATTGAGGAAATGTGGGCACAAAAACCTGGCGGAAATGAAATACCCTTGGACTCTGTATCACATTCAACTTGACCGTTACCAATACTTAGCAGTTGTTTCGAAAAAGTTTCAGCTGAAGCATCTCCTTGAAGGCGAACCCGCATGTTAATGGTCACGGTTAATTTTTGGACGTGCCGCCAAAGGTGCGATGCTTTTAGGCAAGCATTCAGTTCATCAGCAGGTGTTGATTTTGGTATTACAGGGAGAGTTTGCCGGAAATCGCCGGCCAATAAAATAAGAGCTCCTCCAAATAGTTGTGCATTACCTCTCAAATCTTGAAGAGTTAAATTGATCGCAATGAACTGCCCACTTTCTCATAATTAGTTAAGTGTGTCCTTGAGTAAAATGGTTATTTTATTGCAAATTTCTTTAAGTGTTGGCGCTGCCCCTTTCTTTTCAATCTTTTCAATAAATATAACAATTACCCATGTCTACCACCCGTTCCCGTTAATTCTTAGCTGCGGAGACAAAAGAATTTCTTTTTGTGTGTATTCAATAAAAAACGGATCTTTTGAACTCAATGAGTATGACAAAAACCGTTATGCCCTGCTGAGCAGATGTGTAGTTAGTATTTATTTAGTTCTACCCTTTTATATTAAGACTGTCCTAAAACATTGCTGTACACACGGATCACTTAACGCTAATATTATGACTTTATGGAAATCCTTTAATACTCCGTATATATATAAATTGCAATAACAAAAAAAAAAAAAGTTGTATTCATTAAGATTAAATTTCACCAATTTAAAGCAAATACCTACAATCAGAGATATAACGAATTGAAATATTACTTAGGTTGTCGGCTTGGAAATGCCCACTTTTCCAAAAATGTATACGACCTGAATCCTACACACCAATCTTCTAAATCAAATTGCAGAGTTTAAAAGAGATTGAACATAAACTTTGGACATTATTGAAGTACACACAAAACACAAAAAATGGGGGCGTGGCACCGCCCTCTTTTCGAAAAATTTATAAATCTTGACCAAAGGACACACATATCTAAAAATCATTAAGTTAGACCAAATATGTTCATAGTTCGGACGATTTGAAATTTTATATAGCCTGGGGGCGTGGCACCGCCCACTTTTCCAAAAATGTATACAACCTAAGTCCTACACAATAATCTTCTAAATCAAAGTGGAGCGTTTAAAAGAGATCGCCTATAAACTTTGGATATTATTGAATTACAAACAAAACACAAAAAATGGGGGCGTGGCACCGCCCACTTTTCGAAAATTGTATAAATCTTGACCACAGGACACACATATCCAGAAATCATTAATTTAGACCAAATATGTTCAGAGCTATGAAGAATTTAAAATTTATATAGCCTGGGGGCGTGGCACCGCCTATTTTTCCAAAAATTTATACAGACTAAATCGTACACAACAATCTTCTGAACCAATCTGGAAAGTTTAAAAGAGATCTACCATAAACTTTGGAAATTATTATTGGGCGTGGCACCGCCCACCTTTCCAAAATTACATAAATCTTGACCAAAGGACACACATATCCAAAAATCATTAATTTAGACCAAATATGTTCAGAGTTATGAAGAATTGTAGTTTTATATAGCCTGGGGGCGTGGCACCGCCTACTTTTCCAAAAATTGATATAGCCCAAATCGTACGCAACAATCTTCTGAATTAATCTGGAAAGTTTGAAAGAGATCGACCATAAACTTTGGACATTATTGAAGTACAAACAAAACACAAAAAATGTGGGCGTGGCACCGCCCACTTTTCCAAAATTACATAAATCTTGACCAATCGACACACATATCCAAAAATCATTAATTTACACCAAATATGTTCAGAGTTATGAAGAATTGTAATTTTATATAGCCTGGGGGCGTGGCACCGCCCACTTTTCCAAAAATTAATATAGCCTATGCTTTAACCCATGATCCCAAGAATATACTGTGAAAATTTCATAAAAATCGGTTGAGTACTTTGGACGCCCATAAAGGACACACAGACACACAGACACACAGACACACAGACACACAGACACACAGACACACAGACACACAGACACACAGACACACATTCATTTTTATTTATAAGATTTTTTCTTGCGTTGTTAGCTGACCAAACATATGTAGCTCCGTGGTTCAGCAGCTCCATATCACCAGCTTCGCATTGGAGTTCTTGAGTAGAATACTATCTTAGTTGAAGGGCGATTAAACGTCTCAACGATTTTGTATGTCTAGCATGGCGTCAATTGGAAACACACCTGGCTACAGTTAATAGGAGGAAATAAATGAGCAAGCAGAAAAATTATAAGTACTCACAATTTTTTTTCGATTTTTTGTAAGCGACAAATTCCCGTTCTATTTTTAAAGAAAATTTAAAATTTTGATGAAAAAAATATTTTATTATTTTATTCATAAGTCGCTTAGTGCTTACAAAAAAAAAAAATCGCCTAATGTTTATAATTTTATAGGTATAAATTTATGTTACGTATACGCCGTGGTCTTATCTGAATAAAGTTTCATATTTTGACGTTTACCAACAGCTCTAAATTCGATTACTGCTGCGAAGGTTTATGTTGACCATTTCTATATTTGATCCAAGGATTCGATAACTTTCGCCTCTTTTTAAATTAATTCATCTTCGCTGAAAGTACGGTGCGCTTTTGAATAGAAATATCTACTGTAGAAAAAATAAACTAACGTTCAAATTGTCAAAGAAATTGTTCCAGTTTCAACTGGCGCTAGTTTTGAAATCACTGACCGAAAAGACTGTGATGAATAGGTATGGAAGACAAATTCTTAATCGAAACAGTCTAATATGTTAAATGCAACTTGTTTCATGGTTTGTTTAATAGCCGAGCTCACATACGTACGACTGGGAATTGTTCACTTGTTTTTAGCATTCACAACATATCATTGCCGTGATTCACAAAAAAACCAAAAATTATTTGTATTCAATAGTTTACCTAGATATGTACATTAGACCGGACGAAAAAATTAATTCTTTTAAGAATTAAAAGTTCAAGCACTGTCATTGCTTGCTTAGGTTGCCAACCCATTGAATTGAAACAAAAAATTTATTGCACAAAATTTTGTAGGAAACTACATTCCAAAAAAAAGGTCTAGTATATTCGTGGCTTAAAGGAAATAGGAGATCAGTCTAAAAATAGAATAAAGCCTGAAACTTTCCTAGTATTTTTTTTTTTGCCAACGTAAACGATAATCTCAACATAACTTGAAAAGGTAGTATTTTTTTTTTTTTGGTTCAGTCTAGTGTGCATTCACAAGCAACACAGTACTTACCTTCTGGTGCAAAATGTTTTCCACTGTCCTTATGTATGCTCTTTTAACCAACAACAATAATATGGTGTGGAAGCCTTGTCGCGCGGCTAACTCTTACCAATCGACCTTGCGCTATCGTTGCCAGGTTTCCGCATTTAATTTCCGTGCGCGTCACATCAACTTCAGTTGCGACAAGAGTGAGTGTGCAATGTCGGCGCCCGTTGCCTTTGGCACATTCTCACGGGAAAACATTTTGAAGGTTGTTGCTGCTGCTGGTGGTAAATTCCAACTAAAAGGGGCCTGTAATGAAAAATAATGAAGGTATAGAAGGCAGATTAAAAATTCAGAGTCACGATTACTACGTGACTAACAGGAGAGGTTCACTTGTTACCACACTTTGTTTGAAAATCTGTATTTCCGGATTAAAATCGGATATCCTGCAACCATCTGGCAATATCCGGTGAATTTATAGAGAAATAAAGCCAAAATAAAGTGAAATACGTTGAAACGTAGTCAAAATTTGCAAATGAGCGAACAAGGCAAAATAGAAGTGGTAACTATTGCAAGGTTGCAAAGTAAGGACTGCAGGCTCATGATGGGTGGACTTATAAGCACTGCCTCTTTCATGGCCTGCGTAAATATTAAGTCTCGCCGGTGACAATAGATGCAGGAAGTGTGGGCTGCAGAAGCAGACGGTTGAGTATGTTTTGTGTTTCTTTCTTGCGCTTGCTAGATTAAAACGCAGGCTATTAAGAGCTCCACAACTGTTAGACTACGAAGTAGAAAAATTCAGACTTTTACTATGAGGAACTCTACAACTATTGGATCTTGAACCAGCAAGGGGAATAGGCCCAAGGAAGCTTCTATTTTTTGCCAAGGGGACGAAGATATTCTTCAACGTGGTCCCTATCGCTTAATAGGGGTTTTATTTCTGGTCTATGAAATTTTTGGTAGCACGACGGTCATTCTCAGTCTATGTGAGGTCTTGACAAATTGGCCAGCTAAACCTAACCTAGTTCTTGTTCTCTGATTAGCGGATCTGAATTTAATCTTAATCTGTTATTCTTAAAGAAGTCATTACCTCTAAAAATACACCCTTCACCACTAAAGAGACACCCCTTAAATTTAAAGAGTAACCCCTTACCTCTAAAGTAACATCCGTTACCTTTAAGGAAGCATCCGTTTCCTTGAAAGTAACATCTGTTACCTTTAAAGTAGCATCCGTTATGCTTAAAGTAACAACCGTTATCTTAAAATTAACATCCGTCACCTTAAGAATAACATCCGTCACGTTCAAAGTAACATCCGTTACATAAAAAGTAACATCCGTTACCTGAAAAGTAACATCCGTTACCATAAAAGTAACATTCATTACTTATAAAGGAGCATCCGTTACGTCTAAAGTAACATCAGTTACCTATAAAGGAGCATCCGTTACCTTTCAAGTAACACCTATTACCCTTAAAGTAACATCCGTTACCTCTAAAGAGATGCCCATTACCTTTAAAGAGACATCTGTTACCTCTAAAAGGACACCCGTTACAACGAAAATTATGAGTTTCATTGGTCCTACTCGTCACTATGGAGTGACTCTGCTGTCCTTTGCCTCTTGCATGCCACATTTTTTTCCATTTCGCTTCACTTTAATACGTTTCCACTATTTTCGCGCCACTCATATCACCTTTCACATCTCAAGTCAAGTTTATTATAAAAATCGCCAGCTTTTGATGGGCATGGCGCACAAGAGCTAGCTGTTCGTAAGGTGAAGTGCATTGCGTTCAACTTTATGTCTGCTATGACTTGCCGAGTTGCCGACGTTCATATTGTTTGCACTGAAGTGTTAAAACATTTTCTTTTTGGCCATAAACATACATATATATTATAAGAGATGTGCAAATGCGGTGGGATTTTGCTGGTTTTGTAATGTTCCGTTTGAATTTTAACGTCTTAAACTTGCAGCAAAGTGGTCCCAGTGCTGCACTCAACTTGCCCTTACTTTAATGCTGGCATGTAAACTTTCAAAAGATATGGCAGACAAGCGATTTGAAAGAACGGAAGTATTGCATGGAATTGTTGGTTGCCTCTAGCGAACCGGTGCGAACTGCAACAATAGCTTGAGGGGTGATGTGCTTTAGGCGTTTGGGGGTTGCTGACGAGTATTTGAGGAGCCATAGTGCCTAGTATCTGATTTGGAAAGTAGTTCTTTGCAAAATTGTTGTTTTTGTTGTTGTAGTCCAGTCAGTGTATTTAAAAAAAAGTCTAATTGTCTGAGCTTTGAGGGGGAAGTAGTTTATTTATTTTTATTTTTTTTTAATTATATTATTATTTTTTTGGGGTGGTAAAGGCTGCGTGCAGAGCGCATATTTACTTGGGAGCCCCTTTTCTAGTACATATTTATTTATTTTATTAATTTTTTATTTTATTTATTTGTACTATATAGAACTGGGGGGGTGCAAGGGGGCACTAAGGTAAAAGCGCGGGATGGCCTCCTCATTTCCGCTTGGAAGAACCCCCTTTGGGTTATGCAACCATAAACTATATCTTCAAAATACTTCATAAGCTGGTTGCGAATTATAAAAGTGTGCGTAAATGAAATAAACGAAAGAAATTATTAATTAGTTGCTGGAACACCAATAAAACTATAACTTTCGACAGGAACGAACCGCTATGAGCCTGTCGTCAGAAGGCTTCATTCAACTGAGCAATTGAAACAAATTTTTCCGACTGCATTCATCAAGTAGCAAGACCCTCAAGGCAGCAAGACCCTCTAAGAATATAGAGTCACCATGTCAGAAACCTCTTTAGGCTCGAATGACTCGCATAGATCTTTTCAATCTTCACCAAGCAAGGATGCCAAGTTGTTAAGCCGCTAAACAGGTGCCATCAGCACTTGGGTCTTCTTCATTTCACACATCCAAACTTCTTCTATTCAGTTGTAATAAAAAAAACGTGTTGAACAATAAAAAGTCAGGACCAAAGAATAAACGCTTTAAGAACTCGTGAATCCTAATATCCGAATGCCTTTCACTTTTCTTATTCGTCTTAAATTCGTCTGCAGTAGATACATTCACATTTTATTATTAATGCAGTAGCAACAAGTTAATGAAGAAGTCAGCTGCCGCCTCCGGCTTCATAAAGATTGTAAACATTTTATTTCTCTTGTGAGTTTTTTAGATGTACAAATGCTCCGTTGCCCAAAGAATGCAGCCAGAGTTGCTGAGTGTCGTCGCCACGTGCGGCGTTAATGAAATGAGTACACCATTGAGCCATTGTCAGCTAATACTTTGGTATAAATATTTTATATGCAAATAAAAATAAAATGATAATAAAAAATGTGTGTAATACAACCTTTATAGATAGGTGGGACTTTTTAAAATTGAATTGAAATATGACTCATGTTTGACTCATTTTCTCCAGCGCTTTTCCAATTTTTTACTGTGCTCTAATAATTACGGTTTTAGACTCCCCGCAGGTTTTTGCCGACATTTCTGAAGTATGCTCTAAGTCTCGAATATCTAGTTCATCGTGAAGTCACTTTAAGTTCGGTGGTAAGATTTCCTGTTTCATAAAAATGTGTATTTCCGAGCGCCACCTATCGGAAATTTCCCCCATACATACTACATTATGGAGAATTTCAGAACCCATCCCAATTTGTTATAACCTCATTTTGGATGTTCCAAGATTACAGTCTTCAACTTGTAAAAGGTTTCTTTAGAATAGTTAACCTAAATTTCTGTACTCAAACGGACGAATGTAACTTAATCTAAAGGTAGTAAAAGCGCCATAAGGCAGTACGATGCTCCTTCAAATTGCATGCTAAGATAAGCTACATAAAATTATTTGCTTACATTTTGCGCCACATCATCCTAAGCAATGTCGTGTTATAAATCTCTGTACAAGTGGGAGCTAACAGAAGTTCGAAATAGTTTTTGTTCGATTTTCTCCCAGCGTTGCTGTTCGGAAAAACTTTGAACTCCCTACCCTAGCTCTACTAACAGTCGAGTGCAGCATCCTAAATTTCTCCACAAAGTGATCAGGCACTAAGACCGCCAAAATCTTACCATCCTGAATAAGTATGGAATTTATTTTGCTCGCAGCTGCCATAGCCCAGAGCCGAACTTTTCTTGGTATCTCTGTATGTTAAAGTACTTTTTTATGCATTTTCTTCTTATTAGGATTTCCATTTTAATGTGTTTGCTCTGAGCTTTAATCATCTTTTAGTAATCTTACGGCGTAATTGGAGTTAAGAGATACGCTAACAAAGCACAGCGGAAGTAGAGCAATTTTTCAAGAAATCCTTTATTTCTACTATGGATAGTTTTTGAATATGTTAAATTTATTTTAATACTAATTAAATAATAATAATAATAATACTATGGATAGTAAAAAAAAAATTTAAAGGAGTAATATTACTAAATCACTTCAATCTCCACCTTTTACTTAGGAATTATTGCAACTCCTTCTAGTATTCATAACTAAACCGATATGGAGAAATCCTCATAAATGCTGTACACTGTAAATAAATTATGAGATTTCTTAGAAGATGATTCGTAGAATCATTAGCTCTGGATATAAAGCCAAATTTCAAATGGGGTTATACTGAAAATATTTCTGAAACCAGGCGTTTTTGAAATATTTACAGTCGTTATACGATTATTTGCATTTCAATATTTTTCTGTATTATCCACTTTGTTCGCATGAAAAAAGAGGTTTGGGAATTTCTAAAAAAAACTTCTGATATATAAAAAAAAGAACCCAAAAAATATGAATAAAATTTACATGTCTTTTATTGATTTCGATAAAGCTCTCGTATGTGTTGCCGATGGGAATAATTTCGATTGTGCTAACTTGGCATAACTAACTCAGAGTAAAATGCGAATTAACATTAATTTACTAATTTCTTCGTTGTTTATTTCTTTTTAATCTTTCCATATAAACCGATAAAATTTTTATTTTATTTATTTCACTTTTTTCGTACAATTTTATTCGAGCTTAGTTTTGTATGAAGTCAACTTTGATTTATAAAATTTCTAGCTGTTAATTGCATTTTTCAGAACTACGTAACGGGAGATTTGCTGCTGTCCGCAATTCTATCGTAATTGCTGATAGACCTGCTAGTTTATTCCGTATATAAAAATCAATGTTGCTAATATTTTATATGTAGTACACTCCGGAATGTTAAATAATGATTACAAATTTTATTGATTATTTATTATATTACGCCCGCCTCAGAAAATTGTTTAATGATTAGTTGTCTGTAGTTGTATTATTTTAATGATTAATATATAATTAATTTGAAAAAAAAAAAAAATTATTAGTAAATTAATTAAAGAAAATTTATTAGTAAATTAATTAAACAATTTTAATTGCATGATTAATGTAAACAATTTTGATTAATTTCAATGCCATTTAATTCAATTTGTGATGTGTTGATTCGATTAATGTCAATTTATTTTATTTATTTTTAATTATGTGATTAATGTGATTAAAGTATCTAATTATCCTTTTTGATTAATTTAAATTATATGATTAACTTGATTAATGTACTTAAATTATTATTTTTGAATGATTTTATCTATTTCCTGTATTTTTGATAGCAATAATTTAAGATAATCAAATAATTGAAAATAATCAAATAATTAAACTTAATTTTTAATTGTTTCATTGGTTTAAATTCTTTGATTAAGTTTAATTCCTTGGTTTATTTTAAATGTTTAATTTTTTTACTTGATTGTTTTTAATTAAAAAGAATGCATACTTTTTTTAATTATTTTTGATTATTTTTTTAATGGCCATTAATCAAGACTATTTTTTTTACTTAATTAATTAGAAATTTCTTATAATATCCGCAAAATAATTAATTGAATAAGCTGAAGGTATTAATCAATATAAATGTTAATGGGAATTAAACAGGTCTAAGTACACTCTAAAAAGTCAGGACGACGTTTAAACAATTCACACGCTTCTACAACAGTTCAATGAGCTGCAAAAATAAATTCTCGGTTTTAATTTAAAGTTTTTAAACTTTGGATAACTATAGAACTGAAATAATGGACTTCATTGTATCCTTTAAGTAATAATATTTATGTATGTACATATATATTTTACATATATGTACTTATAATATAAACATCTTTAAAAAAATAAAACTCTGAGAATGCTATAGCGTATAGCTAAGAAAACCAAGAAATCATTGCTAACAAAAAAAATATTGGTATCCACACTTTTGAATCTAAGTGTGAGAAAGAAGAAGGAACGTATTTCTTTGAAACCGTCTAATGTATAATATACGATTGTATTCACTTCATGTTGCTCACAGCTGAAATATAATTCATACTAAATTTCCGGTATAAATAACATAACTAGATGATACAAAGCAATTAACTTTAAATTTACTAATTAGGCATGTATACATATGTGTAAATTTGCATATATATATGTATGTATGTATATGCCTAAGCATGTGTTAATTATTTAAATTAATCAAAATTTCCACCGTATCAATTATTCAATATTTGTTATCAAAATAGTCTTAATAAAATATTTACCCATGTACGTTACAAAGTAAAATGCGAACTGCAAGAGAGCATCATTATCATGCATTTGTTGTTGCTTATTTGCATACGTAAACAAAATCATCAAATTTAAAATTAACTGCCATTGTGTGCGCTTTAACCCAGTCAGCATTTTTTGAAAAGTTTGAGTAGAAAGTATTCAAACATTTTTGAACAGTTTGTCGTCGTTTTTGATATCATTGTGAGGTCGAATAAAATTCATTTTGTGAACATTTTAAAGTTGGCCATAATTGTGTGATCACTTTTGATTTTGAGTTTTGAAACATAATCGCTATTTTTTTAATAATTTTTAATCATACTCTTGTATGTAATTCTGTAATGATAGGATACATGGTCATAATATATCTAAAATGGTATTCGAGGAATATGAAAATTCTTTAAAGCAGTGCGGAAGCTATTATGTTGCGGCATTGTCTATAAGCAGATTGTTCCATGTAGGTTGAATAGATTTTTTTAATTTTTATTTGTGAGTTCCAAGATATAAAAAATATGTTGAAATGGAGAAAAATAAAAATCTTATTGTTAAGTATTGTGTTATAAGCTACAAAATACATTGTTATCCGCTTTTGATCATAAAGGGATAATATATTTCAACACCTATCCATTTCATTGAACTTTTTGAAGTCTCCAGAAGTGACCAAATATAATTCGAAAAAGTGATAGAAAGATTATTGTCACTTTTTAAAGTTGAAAGTGTACGTATTTGGTTATTCCATCTGTTCAATTGTATTACAAAAATTGTTCAAAATTGATTCCGAAAAGTGTATTCCAGATGCCGATCAGTTTTTAGTCATCAAAAGGAATCATATTTGATTATACCACATGGTCATTTCACTGCCGATATTTTTAAAACCGATTTATCCAAATGCTGCGTGGGTAGTGGTTTTCATACCCACCCACACAATTCAGTACGTCCCGTGATTCTGTGACACCGCAAGGTTGAATTGCATTTATTGATGCGTCTAAAATAGGGATGGCCAAAAAAGATCGGTGTTTAAAAAAACCGGTTTTTTCTATTCGCGGTTTCGGTTTTTTCGATCTTTTTATCGCAACTGTCTTTAATCGATCTTTTTTCAAAAAAACCGAAAACCGAACTATCGACTTCTATTCCATTGAATTGTAAATATTAAATTATTTTTCGCGATAAGTGATGGCCCCGCATCTAAAAAAAGCCCACTTTGGCACTATTTTGATGAAAAAGGGAATAAAGAAGTTTTATGCAAGCTGTGTGGGGCGGTAGTAAAACTGGGAGGTGGCACGTCCAACTTAAAAGGACACCTCCAGCGCAATCATGCCGGTTGGGATAGAAATTATTTACCTTGTAACACCAACAAGAGCTCCGATGATGTGTTGTGATGATTCTAATTCGAATGAAGAAGTCAGAACTGTTGATAGGCAGCCACCAACTCCAGACAAGTTTTTGAAAACATCTTTACTGTGCCTTTTTTGAATTCAAGCACCCACATTTATATGTATTAGTACAAAAAAGTATTAACTTTTTCAGAATTTTGCTCTTTTAAAAATTTGATTTAACTGTATTAACTTGAACTGAAAAATAAGGTAATACTTTCCACCCCCAGTCCACCCAAGTGTTAATACACGTCCAAAAATCTAGGTAGAGGTATCAATAGACGCGTCTTCACCTCCGTAACAATAATCTGGAGGGGAAAATCCGATATTTTTAGAATTTTGCGAGATATTTGCAGTTAAAGTTCACAATTTTTCTGTCATTTTCATGTGGTTGTTGTAATCACATTACCCTGTGAGTAAAAAGTGGTACGCGGAAGGACATCACCGAGGCGGTAGCCACGGCTATGGCACACACCCGGAGTTGGAATGGCGTAGCCCAGGGATATTTTTTGAAGGCGGCCGAAGGCCGCCTACGCAGAAAGGTGTTCTGCATATAAAAAACGTGGATCGGGCCCCGAATTGGGGATCTGACCCGGGTCAATTTTCGGTTTTTCACTAATAACTTTTCACAGAAACAAAATATTGCTTTTCCCCCTTCGGATTATTGTTACGGAGGTCAAGACGCGTCTTTTGATACCTCTCTCAAGATTTTTGGACGTGTATTAACACTTGACGTTGGATGGAAAGTATTACCAAAAATAAATATTTGTTGAATTAGAACTTCTTGAGTTCTTTTAAAAATTTAGAGGGAAGAACCCTATACTAAGTATCTACATTGCTGTATTTCTATAAATTTTCTTTTCGAAGTTTAAAATTGTGCCGGTTTTTCGAAAAACCGGTTTTTTCGTGTCCGGTTTTAAAAGCGGTTTAAAACCGGAATAAAAAACCGCGATTAATCACAAACCGGTTTTTTTTCAACTTTGGCCATCCCTAGTCTAAAATCGATGTGACACAAACAAAATGCATAACACGAACTTTAATTAAAAATATACAGATTACAGTTAGAAATCGAGTGAGGTAAATAGTTGTTGTTAAATGTAGATGTTCTATTAGTTTAAGCTAACAACCAGGAATTGCAATATCTAGAACTGGAAAATCATTTGAAAAGCGTCGCAGCCAACTACACCTTTTCCAAGTGTACTTAAGAATGCGTTAAATGATTTTCAGAAACCGTAAAATGTACTTCAGAATAATCAATTGTACTTCAGAAATGGTAAAATGAATTTCAGAATAGTCAATTGTATTTCAGAAACTGTAAAATGAATTTCAGAATAGTCAATTGTATTTCAGAAACTGTAAAATGAATTTCAGAATAGTCAATTGTACTTCAGAAGCCGTAAATTGTACTTCAGAATTGGTAAAATGTACTTCAGAGATCGAAAACTGTACCATGGTTGATCAACCAATATGAGGCCTCTCACCCCTCAATACCCATCTTACCTTCCTTGGGATCCTAGAATGTTTCATTGCTCATTAAGCCAGTCGGGGCGAACCGGGTTCATATCCAGCTAAGGACGTTCTCTGAAGTACGATTGCCTATTTTAAAGAACATTTTACAGCTTCTGAAGTTCAATTTACAGTTTCTGAAGTACAATTTACAGCTTCTGAAATACATTTCACAATTTCTGAAGTACAATTGACTATTCTGAAATTCATTTTACCATTTCTGAAGTACAATTGACTATTCTGAAGTACATTTTACTGTTTCTGAAGTGCAATTGACTATTCTGAAATTCATTTTACCATTTCTGAAGTACAATTGACTATTCTGAAGTACATTTTACTGTTTCTGAAGTACTCTTGGAAAAGGTGTAGAGGTCATATTTATCTGAGAAATGGTGCGCCTACAAGTATGCTATTCTCAGAAGCATTAGCATAGCTAAGCCCAACTTAGAATTTTCCGTTAATTTCTTTAGAAATCATTAGTGTATCACTTCTTACGCATTTCAAAGTAGAATTCTTGGAATGACCTTTTGTCATTTGATGATGTTACGAAGCTATTGTTTCTCGTTAATTTCAAGATTTCACGTTCTCACTATCAAGTTATTGCTCTGTCATAATTTACCTCACTTTTTTGGGCTTTGAATTTAAGCCATGGGTTTGGAAGCATGACAAATTACTAAGTGTCCAACCTTAGACTTAATTTGTGTTAAATTAAGCAAATATGTAAAACGTGCAAATGTTTTGGACAAACTTCTAAAATTTGATATTAATAAATTTAACAAACACCTGCTAACTACCAGTAAATTGCTAAAAATTATGACAGATGAACAACTTAAGACACTGGTCTCTTGTGAACGCTAGCTAAATTAATTATTACTAACAATTAGTCATGGAATATGAGTTATGGTAAGGGTTATGGGTGTGAGCAAAGAAAGTGCAGATGGGAATGAATGAACATTCTTCTACTGAGGTTATGAGCTCTCTGATATAAGTTTATGAGCCGAATTTTATAATATTACGAACACAGCCATCATGACTTTGCCTTTTTTAGTTTGGGTTATGTTATGCTTTGACGAGCTCGCTAAACTTGGTGCATACCATAGTGAATGTGTAGCAAAATTCATAGCTATGACGATTGTCTGCAGTCATTTACCTTTTCTATTCAATTATTAAAAAAATTAAATAATAATAATTTCATGGATATTAAACAAAATGTTTAGAACATTACGTAAAAATAATCGCCATAGATCATGAAGCAGGCGACATGTACAAAAAAAATATATGAAAATTAATTTTGTTTAGTATTTAGGTATTCTTTGGCCTAAGACAAATCCGAATTTGTGCGTAGTATTTCTCTTTCATATATTTAGATTATCGTGGATGTTTTTGAAACAGTAGGTATTATAAATAAAGTTTGTATAACTACTCTGCTTTGTTGTTGTTGTTGTCCTATAAAATAAAAATATACTAAAACAAGGAATCCTGGGCCGAGGGCTTTCACGGATAATTTTTTTAAGTGTACTTACAATTCGCAGAAACTCTGCAAAAGGGTTTATTTAAGAATACATAACCCGAACCCCATTTATCGAAACTATCGATTATATGTATGCTATATTTTAAGTTGGTCCGATCTGGGTGATTTTCACTACACCCATTATATATATAATATGTATCAAACCTGACAAGTTTGGGGTTCACAGTTGTATATTTGTAAGAGTTGTGAGCCGAAACCCTTTTATCGGAATAATCGATTGTATCTGCGCTATATTTTAAGGCGGCATTGGTGCGGTAGTCGTATCGCTGTAGTCGTATCCTTAACGTAAGAGAAAAACCAACATGCAATTGGTCGGTAAGGTTACGTTACAGATAGTAGCACTAATAATCGATTACATTGTGTCTCATAAGGTTGGTCGAATCAGCTGTTTTATAAGGTTACCGATACGTCACCTCTGCCCCCGACTTTATGTTTGTCCGATCATGCCGATTATTATAATACAAAATGGCGGTCCTATACCAAAATTTCAGTGAGATATTTAAAAATAGAAGGAACTAGTTAGCTTTTCAACAGACGGACATGGCTAAAGCGACTCAACTCATCGCCCTCTTCATTTCGGAATGGGTATTTATTGGTGGGTCTATCTCTTCTTCTTCTTATACCTACAAACATCGGACCAAAATTATTATACCATTCCATGTCTATTACAGGTATTTAGCTCCCTGTTTTTCTAAATAAAAACTTGAAATCAGAAAACCATACAAATATTAAGCTGTTATTTATGCTGGAATGACCCACCGCCGAAAATAGAAAATATTTTGCAACATAAAAAATAAATTCCCCTCATTTTTACTCTTAGTCAAACATTCCCTTGCGTGAACGGCCTTAATAGCAAATTAGAGCACTCCTACAAAATCTAGCTTAGCAATGATGTATCTCTAGGAATAAATATGTATATCGAGATCTTTTCTTACGATATTGAAAAATAATGTTAATATAATTTTCAAACTAAATATTTTTCCATTTTCGGCCTGGCTAGTATATATGGTATAGTTCAGTAAGAGCCCACTACTTTCTAAAAATCCTTTCTGATACAGTTTCGGATTCTGTCCTTAAACAGCTGGGAAGAGAGGCACTAATTATCGGATGTCGTCAATTTTAGAAAGGATTTATTGCAGGAATCCGAGAAGTAAAAATTTCCATGAACTGTGGTTAAAAGATGTCCTCGAAATCTTATAAAAAACTCCGGCATACGTATGTATGTAAGTAAACATTGCTAACTTTTGCAAAGTGTTCATTTAGCTTGGAGCATTGCCTCAACTTGCAAAGTATTCCAATTTGGATTACAAAAAGTATATTTCCTAATTTAAATTAATGCAATAATAAATTGATTAATCAGTGATTGTGTTACACACTTAGATACAAATCCGTTAACAGATATTTTGCGCGTTGGCTACGTGAGAACAAAAACTTTCTTAATTAAAAATCGTCTACGAGTACTTCTGCTTAAGGCCTTCCGGTATATGGGATATTAAATAACGAACTGGTAAAACTTTACGCATAAAGTGACCTTAAGTAAACGTGAACTCGAACTGAATAGCCCTAAGTGTTATGAAAGTGTGTTGAATGCTTACACAAGTAAAATAAGTAACGAATCATTCATGCACGTGCACGTTTTAAGCACATCCAGCTGCAGTTATATTTCCGCTTTTTGTGCTTTTGAAAGCTTGTTATTTGTGCAGTGTTACTTGCTACACGTTTAACCTTCGTTTCTTGATTTCGAGTCACACAAGCACTTACCTCTAACTGACCAGCGTAGAGAGGGTGTGAATGGAATACGGGACCCCGATTGACTAACTCTAAGTTTCCCACCAAGTCTCCCAACTATTTTTTAGCGGTTAGCAAGGTAAACTTCTATTAGGTATGAAGTAGGAGCTGGAATATACATACATAAATATAGCGTAAGTTTTTATCCAACCTTTCGAAGTCTCATCCCAGCCCAAACTTAAAATTCAATCACAGAGTTAAAGCTTGAAAGCCATCACATACATACGAATGTAATAATAAAAAAATAACTTTGGTAATACTGGTTTCAATATGTTTTCTTACCCAACAACTGTTGTTCTAAGAACGGTGTTGTGTGTGTCTATTTCGGTTACCTCCCTACTTACTAAATGCTAACTACACCATATTTTATGTTCGTTTTCAATTACGCTTGACTTCCACATCACCATCATCATCATAATGTTCATCATTCTGAATAGGTTTTGAAGAACTTCTGCTGCGAAAGCTTTTTGGTATTGGTGTTAACTTCATTATGATTTAGCTTTAAATTTGTGGCAACAATGCTCAAATTATAGTAAAGTGTGCATGTATGTATGTATAGAAACATATTAAATAGGTATAATGTTCAGGTATGTATGTACGTAGATGCTACTTCTTGTTTGGTTCGTCAAATTAGTTCAAGAAAGTTTTCATTAAATTCTGACCTGCTTTTGATAGCAAGGAGAATAGCAGAAACTTAGACCAAAGGTTTTTAAAGAGTAAATACCTTTGGAGAGCTTAAGTTTGGGCGTTTGATAGCTCTGATTTCCATTTGTTGTATAATTTAAGTACAGCTTGACAAGTATAAAATTTCGAAGCTCTGAAATTTCCATTTACTTAAGAAGTTGGCATAACAGAGTTCAGATAAAAATTATGCACCAAAATCAAATAAAATAAAATAAAATAAAATAAAATAAAATAAAATAAAATAAAATAAAATAAAATAAAATAAAATAAAATAAAATAAAATAAAATAAAATAAAATAAAATAAAATAAAATAAAATAAAATAAAATAAAATAAAATAAAATAAAATAAAATAAAATAAAATAAAATAAAATAAAACAAAATATAATAAAGAAATTCAGGAAAAATTAAGGAAAAACTAAATTCGAGGAAGTAAAGTAAAGGTGAAAATGAAAATTGTATACCTAGCTGTGAGCGTCACACATCCGCTGCTACGTATGTATATGCGCAGCTATTTATAAAAAGATTATAAGAGGTGGTTAGAAGCAAAACGATGTAAGTGCCTTTTTCACATAAAACGAGTTAAGTGCACAATCACATTAATAAAATACCATTTTATTTGGTGGCAAAAGGATATATCCACTTGTTACGTTAAAGTGCAACAACTCAAAATTTCCAAATTTTAGTTTTTTGCAAGAAAATAATGTGCAGTGGTCATCTCTACCCACTGTAAAAATCATTCAGTGATTTGTCTAGTCCTTCGTTAAAAAAACCGTTATGACTCTTTCTTTTTGTTTTCAGAATGACTTCTTTCGACTCAACTAAAGAGTTACATTTTTAGTTGTATCCAAGTGTTTTATCAAATTTTTTCGTTAGTGTATCACATAAAGTGTAACATTTTGAATATTTACAACAAATCATATTTATCAATTTCAGTAAGAATTTTCAGTTAAACAGAGACAACTCAAAATAATACCACTATGTATATAAAAAATTTCAGGAAAAGAGTAATAATTTAAAAATTTTGTTATTTTCGTGCAAATACTAAACAAATAAAAATGAAACAACGGTTATATTATTTTTAATGATATTTTCGTGCAATTACATTGTTTTTTCTTTGTAATATATTATTTATATTTACGGAAACAGTTTTTTGGCTCTACTGAAAATATTCAAATTTTGAGTTGTTACACTTTAACGTAACAAATGCAATATATAAATTATATTCCAAAAGCGACATCTACCTGCTAAAAGAAATAGTGCTTAGCAATTTCTTCAAAGTACTTGGAGGCAATGTGATGTATGTGCACTCTCTTTGACTCATGCGTTAAAGTGTTCGTATGTACAGCATATTTGTGACAGTGTTTTGAGCAATATTCTGTGTTTTTTATACCAAAACCTTCAACAACTCTTTCAGTTTATTCTCCCAGTCTATCATAACTTTTATTCATCTCTAAAACACCAAGGAAACGCGAAAGAAATTGTAACAGCAAACGTTAATACAAAAGCCAACACTAGCCAAAGAAGCGCTGTGGTTGAAAATTCAGAAAAAATTTCAGCTGAATGGGAGTCTGGTGATGATTAAAAAAAGAGAGTCTGAGCTCTGTGATCTAAGTTAAAACTTTTGAATATTTTGTTTTGTTTGATTTTTTTTTTGTCAATAAACTTTCGATTTCACCAGTCTTTTGTTTTACTATTTTGCAATTAATTGCGAAAAAAATTTATATAGAAAATTGTTTGCGTTCATGTTAGAAAACCTAGGTACATATATAAATCAAGACTTATAATGTTAGTGTTATTCACAAATTAAGTGGTAAATAAAAAAAAAATTACGTTTAGATGCAAAGGGGTGTAAGTACTACCACCCCTTCACTTAAAGCTCTGTATTTTTTAATTTACCAACTGAAATGCGTTACAATTTATCAAAACAATCTTCTAAAATATATTGGAAATAAAAAATAATAAGTTTGAACATTTTTATATGCTCGTGATTTTTTTCCAGAGCTTAAACTTTGAACCTGTTTTTCTCAAAATGGCAAAAGTTGCATTTACACCCCTTTGCTTTTAACCGCCTCATAAAAGCTTAACTTATAATAATTTTCATTCTTCTCATTACTAAAAACATTCTTTTATGGGGTGGTCTGCAATATATGGGAAAGTTACGCGTTTACCAAAGTGCTAGTCCCTTACTTCAAGTGTATGGATTTAGTGGCAGGAAATGTGTGTGGTTAGTTAATTTAATAGTTTTTATGGCCCATTAAGAAGCTTTTAGTTTTTTTTATTTTTTATTTCTATGATGTGAGAATATTTAATAAAATAGTTATGTTTAGTTTATGCTCGAATGAATTGACTGCAAAGTATAAATTGAGGGAGATTAGAGAAGGGGGCAAACTTGAACTATGTGCAGGAGGCTTTATGGAAATATGACTGGAAGTGGTTACTGTATATGTATGAAGAGATGTAAAAAATAAATAGCGATGTTTATGTGTGTAACTTAAGTGTAAGATTAATGGATTTCAATAAAGAGTCGTCTTAAATGGCCTAGCGAGTGTTAGCCATTAAAGTGGCAAATATGTTGGAAGGGACGAATATGTAGAATAACTTAATATTATGTAGGGTAAGAGGGAGCTAACGCAAGATTGCTCAATACCCACTAACTAAGCATGCAACTTCACAAAAAAAAAAATTTAAGCAAGTCTTCATTCGGATGAAACCTGCACTAAATACATATGTAGTAAAAACTATCGTAATAGCAGGATTTGTATACTAGGCGGCACCACGCCTACTGCCAAAAAAATTAAGATCCAGTTTTGGTTAACCAAGCTCATTACTTATTGTTGAAATAACTTGCACAATGTTTTAAAATTTAAATTCTTAATATAAAATAAAATTATTTTATTTCGATCCTGAGGAGACTTCCTGTATTTTCCTTTATAACAATCCCCGTTCAATGGTAATTTATGTACCGAGGAATTATAATTTATGATAATCAGTTTTTCGAAATCTGATTAACCGAAAGTGGGGGGTGTCACGCCCATTTAAAATGTACAAAAATGCATTAAATTTGGGTTGATTTTACTTATATCCTTGAATCCCATTTCTTGTGTTTTCCATAGTATTAAAAAAGGGGCGCCACTTCTGATTTCTTTCAGTTTAAATATCAATGGGAGATAAATGCCAGCTTAGAAATTTAAACAAGATGTCTAAAAATTTCCTCAAGTTATCGCCTTCGGATCAGGATCTCAAAGAATCCGTTTATATCGAGGACTTTCAAACCAATTTTTATTTATATTCATACCTACCAAGTAAGTCGACGGTTTAGTGGAAGATCACGCTATTTCAAAATCTTTTTCAGAAATCCCTGTACAAAAATTTGTTTAAAGCACACTCTATTTCAAAACTTGATTCAGCTGCGGCGTTTTTAAAACTCGTTCAAATAAATTTTTAGAGCTGCTTTGAATAATATTTTGAAATGGGGTGGCCCTCTAGTTAGCAGTCGATATTAAATAATTTCCTATCTATTTTCTGGTAATCAAGCTTCTCGCTTTAAATTAAATTTATGTGGCTCAGATAAATACGAAAAATTTAAAACAGATTATACTCTTTAAATTTATTTACACAAGAAAAGCTTTCTGTTGTTTATTGCAAGGCACATTACAAACCGGCGTAGCTTAAGTGAGCAACGAAATTATGGCGAAATTACGCTTATGTATGCACGCTCAAAGCATAAAATAAAGAAAAAAAAAACAAAAAAGAAATTTTCGCGTACATAAATGCTAGGCAAGTGTGCAGTAAAAAATATAATAAAATTATAAAATAAATTAAAAGAAGTATACAAGTGAATAAGCGAACCTGAGTGACCTTTACAAAAGTGCGCTGGATGGCTTTTAGTATGTAGGTTTAATGGTTTAAATATGAGCGACACTGTACATGAAGGGAATTGTTTGTATGTTTGTATTTATAAATGTATGCATATGGCAGCTGTCTTCCACATTCACATGTGTGCATATTAAATATCCTCTTCGGGTTAAATATGTAGTGTGAGGCGCTTTTGTTTAAGTCGTACGCTGCGTATGAGTAACCTGAACCCATTGTTACCCGTCAAGAGGAACTATACAAAAACAGTGTCGTAAATGATGCTTAGTAATCCTACTAATGGCGACGCCTTTGTAAACAACTATTGTTATTTTATTATTGTTCACCAGCATACATACACACACACACACACTAACACACCTATGTTTGGTTTTGTTTTGCAGGCTTAGTGCGTCCTAGACGGGAGCAGTATATCACGGGCTCAGCATGATGTTATGTATTAGGGTGTCACGAAAAACCTTTTTGATAATTTGATTTCGCCTGGATTTGATGAAACGTAGTATGCTGAAAATTGCTCATGACTATAAAATAACAACAAAGAGTTGGCGCCCGCTAAGATCGATTTTGAAAATATGAGTACGAACATGTACATGTTTGGACTTTGAGGTGGGAGCATCTGATGGGGATAGTAACAGAGAATACCAGCCTCATATGCCGCAAAAGATTAACACGCTAGCAATGCAGCCCAAAACTTTCGGTGAGCCTTAATGTCATTAATTGATCAATCTAAATTTAGAACTATGTTGAAAACTTTTCGTTTAGCATTTCAACTTCAAACACCATTGTGCGAGCCTAAAATGTTTGCTTGTTCCAAGTTAAGTTGCGGCTACTTTGCACATTCATTTCTAGGGACTGGTATGGCTTGTTTTTTGTTATTTTGAAATTTTGCTCTTTGTGCGAGGTTATTGACTTCAACTTTTTTTAATCAAATTCTGATTGGTCGCCATAGTTTCTAACACAATTACTTACAATTCCATGCATTTGTTCTGCTATTTTGTTTGTCATTCCTTTTTTAGCGATTTCTCCGTTGTCTCACTCCCCAACTAATACATGCTATTGCTATTATTATGAAGTCCATAAATAAAAAGGTTTGAAAGCTTAGTCAAAACTTTTGCTTTGATGTATTGATAAGGGATGCCAATATTTTTTATTTATATAATTTCGAGGATCAGTGTCGGGATTTCTTTATTTGCTATTCTCCAAAATTTGTTTCGGAAAGAAAGTGAAGAAATTGTTCGGTACTGAACTAAGATCGTCTTACCAGGTTTTGTGATTCTACTAAAAATTTTCTAACACCAAACCTTGATATGCGATACAAATAACTTAAGAAACATGGTGCAAGAATAGTTCAGTTTGTAAAGGGAGTAAAACGTCCCCTTTTTCAATGACATACGATTTCGTTACAGAAAGGCATTTTAAAAATAAATTTTTTAAGTGAAAATTATTTTATATTATTTCAACCAGACCTGCTGCATTTGATTAGTAACCAGGATCAAATTTATAGGACGGATTTTTTAATTAGTAATGATTATTTGATATTGTTTTATATTGGTAACTCTTAAGCAAACAAACAAACCAAAAAAAAAAAAAAAACAATAAAAAAAACTTGTTTGATTACTTTTGACTGCCCAATATAGATTTTATTTTTATTTGAATAAAAAAATATGCAATTGAATGATAAACTATGTATCCATTCCAATGTAAATTGATATTCGCCGACACACTAAATCAGGCTTACCAAATGAAAATGAAAATATCAATAAAACTACACAGATATTGATAATCTACACATTCGCAATTGTTTATTACTTAAATGTAAACTATTTAATACGAAAAGCTACAGTTAGAGCTTCAATTATTAAAGTAGACATATGTACATATGTATGTAATATTGTACGCTGTCAAATGGAATGGCCGCCTACTACGGCCCAATTTATTCTCACTGAGTATTTAAAGGCCAAAATCAACTAGGCAGTTAGATGGCTAGTTTATCCCTTTTTTGGTTTTGACCTTAAAAATCAAAAAATGTAAATTTCCTAGTGTTAATGCCTATTTTATGAATAATCAAAAATAATTTTTCAGTGGTTTTTTGGAACCATGCCATATTGCATAGAATGTACTTAACAAAGAAAAATCCTTTAATTATAACCACTTACTGGTAGCAGGCTTCAAAATTTATAATGATTATTTTTACAGAAGAAAGGAAGAAATATTAACTTAAAAAAAATGTATACTTTATTATTAAGGCAAAAAACATCGACTGAAATGAGAGCCATACGGCATAGAATAACCGAAAGGGTTAGGTTCCTACCACCAATCTTTTTATATATATTCGGCCTCAAAAGTTTAGTAAGCATGGGTGGTGCCACGGCCCATTTTTGCTTAGCTTTTTTTCCGTTACCATTCAATTGATATCGTTTATCTCCACACCAATTGAGATTGTATGGGAGGTATCACGCCCCCTTTTCTGATAACCCTTACTTTTTGGTTGAGATGGGCTTTGATATCATCTAGCGCTATATCAATTTTCAGCTCTCTTCCTTGAACGCTTTTAGAGATAAGCTTGATAAATTAAGCTGGTGTGGGAGAAAATACATTTTTCTCAAGTTATGCGCATACCAACACATTTTGCCATTAAGTTTTATATAATAGATTACTTAACAAGGTCTGACTTCAGCAAGGAAAAATCAAATATATTTTCTTTGAACACTTTTGAATTTTTTTTTCAAATTATCCATTTTATTGATAACATAATAATTTAAATTTTTTATTGGCCCTATAAGTTTAAAACTGACATGAAAAACCAGTACTGTGGTTAAGCTGAGCATCAGTGTTAGTTCAAGAAGATGTTATATTTGCATTAAGCAAGCATTTACTAGATAAAAACTTTTGTCTGCTAAAACCAAATCACCTAAAACAAAAAAAAATTAAAAAAATCAAAAATAACTATTGCACATCAATAAAAAAAATTAGTCATGAAATCAAATATATTTATTGTTTAGAAAGACATTTTTAAAGCAGTAAACCCGTAACTGTACTATATAAATTACGGGATTCTAGGCATTCAAAGCACAAACAAAAAATTCGTATAGTTTTCATTTATTCAATAAACGAATTTCCTTTCGCGCATTCATCTAAAACTACTTTTGTTACGATAAAACGTGAGCTCCATTTGACTCGGCTTGACAATAATCCATTGTATCATTTAAATAGTTAATTATATTTTATTACTAACGCGACTTGGCTGTTGCCTTTCATAGCACACCAGTCATCTCTTTTAAGCAAAAACTTATATCAATTCGAAACCTCAGGGAAGGTCCATCCTCCACTTGCTACCTCCATCCCAGTTGAGGACTCTCCTTACTCTGCTGTTGATTTCTGCGGTTGGTAGAAATACCTTTTTGTTCATTGCCATAACTTAGCCCAGCCAGTGGAGTCTTTGGATTATACTACGCTGCACCATGGTGTTATTTTTGTAAAGCTCGTACAGCGTCCATGCTATACTTTCCGTTGGAATAACCATACATCTTCTGGCGGACTGTTCTCTCGAATACTCCAGCGAGCTCCGCTTAGCATGCATCTGCCCTTGCTCTTCCGTTCCTTGTTTATATTTGTTGAATACCTTAAGTTTCGTTGGCTAAGCCGCAGGCACGTCTTTGGCAGCACTTTTTGTATCATTTTCTTTGTATTTCTCTTGCAAGTTTGCAAAATTTCTGTTCTCAGTGGCATATGCAAGCACCAAATGGAAGTTAAAGTGCATAAAGTGAGGTAAAGGCTTTCAAAGTATGTGGCTACAATTCCACAAGCATATAAAATGTATTTTCAGTTAGACTATAGAAAGGGTTTATGTTGTGCAAACTAAAAGTATACTCGTGATATGGAAGTGAAACAAAGTACATATGTACATACATATATCAAACTTTGGAGATTTTACTTCGACTTTGTCAGAATTAGTTGGGAAAACTAACACAAATGTTAATTGAAAGTGTTGTGGATAAATAAGGAGGTGGTTAAGGTGGTTAAAGTTTAGAAGCAGAAAAAAAATGGTGTATATATTCTAGGGATGCCGAAACTAGCACCAGTGCTTTTTAGGCGCCGAAAACCCCGGTGTAATAGTTTAGAGTTGTAGCTACAATCAAACGATTTTGATGACCGCTGGTGTGCTCCAATTGAAATAAAGTTAATAATAATAAGCCAAAATCAAGGATTCTGAGCTTGCACTGGAGTTAAAAGAACTCAAAAGGAACATAAGAATGGTGTCTTCTGTAACTCAAGAAATGTCGGTGAGTAGCTTTTTTATTGAGTAAATTATTGACTAACACAATTTTCGAGTTCATAAGTTTCAAGGGAAGTATTCGGGCAGAGATGCTTTTCTTTGCACCCCTTCTAACTTATATAAAATAGTGTGAACCCAACGTGATAGCCCTACCAAAATATTTGTATATCTTATTTGATTTTAAAAATATTTCATATCACACAATCACCCCAGGTATCGACTTAGTTATAGAAAATAACCCATATACAAAATTTCACAAGTCGTTTGCGAGTTAAAAGCGGGTACCCAAATGAATAAATATAATATGATTATGTGGCAACACTACGTGACAAACTTAAATAGAAGTACTTTTGTTGCAACGTGATGTAAAATATCTAGTGTTTGATAACCATATGGGTATGCCGCGTTCCATAGAAATGTTCAGATAATTGGCAACGCTGTGCACCCTAAGTGGCATAAGGCGCATTCTCCTGGTAGTTGTCGCTCTGGCTCACGCTCAATTCTCACGGGAACAGTCCGGTTCATGGTTATGTGAGTTGGCAGCACTGACAGAAAACGTCACTTTTTACAGCAAGAAGAAGAGAAATAAACAAACAGAGTGTGAAAATAAGTGAAAATAATTTAAAATTAAATAAAACCATGGAAGAACAATTATTTGAAGTAAGTTTATTAATATATTATGTTTGCAACTTTTGATTAAGTTAATTAAATAATTTCTTTTAACTATTTGTATGTGTTTCACAGTTAATGGGTGAATCGTCATCAGAATCGGCAAACACAAGCGGCCTGACTGAAGATTTCTTAAATTCGTCTGCCAGCAGCGTAACCACGTCGGAAAATGAAGAAGGCCATGTTCGCAATGGAAACTTTTTGGCCATCATTGAAAATTTCACCGAGCAAGAGTTCCGCAAACATTTTCGAATGAATCGATCAACTGCACATATATTAATTGGTAAGAATATGCATACCAACAAACGTCTAAATATTTTACAGAAATATTCCCGTTTTTTACAATTTGTAGAGCGATATAGTACAAGCGCATTCTATACCAGCAAGGAACATGGTGGAACTAGCAAAGTAGGAGCACCGAAGGAGATATATATGCTTCTGTGGTATATGGCAAATACCAACACGTTTCGCGAAATCGCGAATCTTTTCAACATGGCTCAGTCGTGTGCGTGGAGAGTGATTAGACGAGCCATTGAATGGGTGTTGTCAATTGGCCATGATTATGTGCAGTGGCCATCTTCAACGAAAGCAAGGGACAACATGCGTAAATTTAGGAATATGAAGAACATTTCCAATGTGATTGGCTGCATCGACTGTTCCCATATAAAAATAAAAGCTCCAGTGGCAAACAAAGAGGCATATTTCAACAGGAAGCATTTTTACAGCCTACATTTGCAGGGTGTAGTAGACGCAGATAAAATGTTCATAGACATATTCGCTGGTGAACCAGGCTCGCTACATGATAGTAGAGTTTTGAGACGCTCAAGTTTGTACCAACGAGCGTTAAGTGATCCGACAACCACTTTTCCTTTGAACTCATGCCTGCTTGGAGATTCAGCATATGCAAATACGGATTGGTTAATAAGTCCGTTTAGAGACAATGGATTTTTGACTTCTGCTCAGAGGCAGTTCAATTATTTACACTCTTCAACAAGAATTGTCGTGGAAAATGCATTTGGGCTATTGAAAACCAGATTTAGACGATTGCTTCATTTCACAGAAAATACTGATTTGAACTTTATAGTTCAAATTATTGTATGTGGATGTATTCTTCACAACATATGCTGTTTGGAACACGACAGCATCGAAAATGAGGCATCGATTGAAGAGGAAGGACCTGCTGATAACACGCACCCCCAAAACAACGAAGCTTCAAATGGAAGTAGACGTAATACTATTTTACAAGACTTAATCAGTTCAAACCATATCAATTTGTCCTAGTAGTACCTATGTATGCATTTATGTACATTCCTTCATCTTTAAACTGCCTTGAAAATAAAAAGCTTATTTAGAGTTCACTTCATATAAATTCATTTGTTTTTATTATGGAAAAGATAAAATATAGTTATTCAGGTAAGGGTAAAGCTATTCCAATATTTACCCAACAAAAAATTAAAAAATTCAATATCACAATTCGTTTACATTTCACATTTAAAATATCACAAGAAATAGTACTTCAGTATTGTTCGAAACAAAAATTTCAAACTTTAATATTTCTTAAAACTAATATATTAAATATTTACATAGTATATACAAAAGTATAGTACATATATAACAAAAAAAAAAAAACATCCCTTATCAAAAATTGTTCATATTCACATTTAAAATATCACAAAAAATAGTACTTCAGTATTGTTCGAAACAAAAATTTCAAACCTTAATATTTCTTAAAACTACTGTAGTAACTGAATAAATATTTACATAGTATATACAAAAGTATAGTACATATTTAAAAAAAAATATCGCATATTTTAACAAAAAAAAAAATTAAATAAAAACATCCCTTATCAAAAATTGTCTATATATACATTTAAAATATCAAAAAAAAAAAGTACTTCAGTTCATATTTAACTAAAAAACAAAAAAAAGAGAGCCTTAGTGCTTCACTTTCACTTTTTTGCTTCCATAAAAGCCTTCAGCATGGCCATTTTTTCTTCATGGCGCTTTTGCTTCAACAACTGCGCCTGCTCCATCTTCTCAATTTTTTTGGCAGCATACTCTTCGAAAACTTTTATTTTCTTCGCCGAAAGCTCTTTTTTACACTGTATTTTCATCAGGTTCATTTTTTCTTTCAGTGGAGGTCTGTAGGTCCTTGTTTTTTTGGTGGTCGATGTCAAGTTGGCAGCAGTACTATCGCTGTTGGACGAATTTTCATTTGGTTCTGTTTGTTGCTTTTCCAACGGCTGTCCGTACAAATTGATGGAGTGATTGTTGGAAATTGTGGGACTATCCCCAAAAATGTCATCCATCAAATCGGCAAATGGAACATTGCATGGCGCTGCTCCTGTCCTTTTGTTGTTGTCGGTACTCTGCTTATATGCCCTAGTCAAGTTTTTAAACTTCGCTGTGAGCATCTCCACCGTCGTTTGTTGGCTCTGTTGATAGGAATAAATAGAACAAGAAAGATGGAAGGTAATCAAAATTTAACCACGTCTCCTATAGAAATATTTAACTCACCAAAACACCTTGGCTCTCCAAGTCCAGAAGTACATTCTGCATTGCATATTTTTTTCTCCTAACATTGTTGAATTCTTCTTTCCTCGCAATGTATGCACTTAAAAAAGCCCTGGTCTCCTCTGTATTCCAAATTCTTCTGTCACTAAAAGATACAGTAATATGTATTTTATAGAATTTATCCAGTGCATTGATTTTTATACGTACATTTTATTAAAGTTTTCCATTTTTCTTTATTTTGTTAATTGAGAAATCACTTTGAAATATGGCTGCCAAATTTTGTATGTATACTGTGAACTGTCAATCTGACATAAATTGCGCAAGTGCTGCCAAGTTGTCACAAAAAAACCAATTAAAGGAGCGTGAACCAGAGTTCTATGTGGATTTATCTGGCTCAAGTTGTTATTGTTGCATTTGCATGTAAAATTTTTTATCTATCTCCGGTTCACTACCAGAAGAATGCGCCTATAACTGGAATGGCTCAGATAATTTCCAATACAAAAGAGGATATGCAAAAAAAAATGTGTATAATAGCAATAGGTGGCAACCTCGAATACATTTTTGTACAAAAACGATATGAAACATCTTGTTTACTTACTTAAAATTTTAAATTTACCCTGTTTAGGATACGTATGTATGTAGGTATGCTTGAAGTAAAAGTCGGTTAAACAAGCAAAGGTTCAAGGGGACCTACGTCATTCCAGAAAGAGACTTATCGTATTCGTAGGACTACACAAATTCTAGAAGATTGTGTTATGGGTACCGATGTTGGCATAACTCACTTTAGTTTAAAAAATTGTGTATAGGTGGCAACCTATTGGAAAATGTAAGGTAGCAGTGGGCTGACCTGTCATACTGAAAATTCTAGATCCAGGTACCGAAGAGCTAACATAGAAAAAATTTTTCAAGTATTTGCAAACCCCTGTCACCCTCGGAAATGGTCGGCTAACCTCCGAATGTACTCGTCTTTTTGCCGTTCAACATTTTCTCAGTCACACGAGAGGCCGTTTGGAGTTTAAATAAAAGCTGAAGGTTCCGTAGATTTCTTGAAACATCAAATAATGGAAGCGAAGCTCTGTGCACTTCAATAAATTTTAATGAATAGCCATTCCAAAGCAATTTCCCATGTAAGTATCTAACGATAAGCCAAACTAAAGCGATAACATTTATGTGTTTCTATTTCTCAATCCAATTCGCTGTGTCTTCATGTTTACAATTTGCCATTCTGTGTGAATTCTTCGACGGCTGTCAGTGTCAATTGTCAAAAACGTGTGACCAAATGACATTTCTTAGTTTTACTGATGTACGACTTCTGCTCATTTTGCTTTTATTATTTTTAATGTGTTGTAGTCAGGGCTTTAACCTCGCTTTTTGCATCATTGGATATTCGCACTCTTAACTTCTCTTCTACTTTCACTCACCTCTTCGTTTCTTCACTTAAATCTTCTTAATTGCTCCTGCTCACTTACGTTCTTTCCTGCTATTAAAATATTTTTTTCATTTACTTTATTTGCGGCCAGCTTATAATTTCATTTCATTTTCTTTTTTAACGCATATTTTAACTCTTACTTAATTGCACTACTTTCTTATTTCCGCTTCTTCCGCCCGAATTTCCGTGACCTCGTCTGACTCTCTACGTCTCGCCTTCTTTTCGCCATTGTTAACTTCCTTCCGGCGGAGTAGTGCGTTGACGGTATTTGCTCGTATGTTTGAAAAATGAAAGTACCATAAAAATATATGTAAGTGTATGCAAGGTAGTCGCATGTGTGAAATACACATACACATACTTACCCATACATACATACGAGTATATTTTTTAAGACATGCCACGCGACCCAGTTGCTCTCAATATATATACACAAATTGACTTTCTTTTAAATTAACATACATTTTTTTCTCACTCACGTACCAGGATATGTTAAATAAACACTAAAGTGGGAGTGAAATTTTTTTCCATTATATTGTATGAATTTTAATATAAAATTTCGTATCTTCATGGGCGCATCTGCGCCACAGTGGGCCGATTTTATTTCTTCGAAATGCAAATCTAACCTCAAAAACTAAACTACTAGAAAGGAACGAAGAAAAAGAAGCTGAACAAATATACGAAATAACAATGCAAGAAGAAGAAAGCAGATGTGACAGCAAATATCGATATAAATATTCATTTGAGATGAGAAATGGCTGATTGGGAGAAGAACTGAAGAATTTTCTACTTGTAGTTTTACTGAAAGCATTATAAGGGAAATGAGAGTGACAGAAGGAAAACTTCGAAAGAGGAAATAATGATATATTTATAACAGTGAAATGAAAAAAGTCTTTAAACTTCAGATTACCGATTAGAAGAACGATTATTGTAAAAGTAATTAAAAATTTGGTATTAATTTAACTTTTGATAAATTATTCTAACAATAATCTTAGTTATCGTTGCAATCGAACTCAAGAATTATAATGTAATTCATTGTAATTACACATTACAGCAAACGTAATTCAAACGTAACAGTAATGTAATGCATACAAAAACATCGTAATGTTAAATGCAATATGATTTTAAGGTGCAGTGAAATAACTCCCAAATGAAATAACTCCCAACAAAAAAATGAAATAACTCCCAAATATTTTCCATGCAAGTTGGGACTTATTTCATTATGAAATAGCTCCCAATTCATTGGGACTTATTTCATAATTTTAACTGGGAATTATTTCATAATGAAATAACTCCCAAATGAAATAATCCCCAATAAAATATCTTTGGGAGTTATTTCATAATTTTTGGAAATTGGGAGTTATTTCATTTTTTGGGACTTACTTCATTGCTTGTAATCCAGGCATTGGGAGTTATTTCATTTTTAATGGGAGTCATTTCATTTTTGTTGGGCATATTTTTAGCGAACTAACGTCATTGAAATTAATTCGCATTAAGAAAGCGAACTAAAGTCAGTACATTTTTTTTATATTCCAAATTTTCATTTTTCATTATCACCTTCGACTTATGATCATGAATCTGAGATTGGCTTAGGTCAGATCCCCGATTCGGGGCGTGATCAATGGTATTTATGTGCAGAACTCCTTTCCGCATTGGCGGCCTTCGGCCGCGCTTCAAAAAATAACCCTGGGCTACGCCATTCCAACTCCGGGTGTGTGCCATAGCCGTGGCTACCGCCACGGTGATGTCCTTCCGCGTGCCACTCTTTTCTCACAGGGTAATGTGATTACAACAACCACATGAAAATGACTTTAACTGCAAATATCTCGCAAACTACTAAAAATATTGGTTCAGCGGAGTTATATTCATGCTCCTGGGACCAAAGCGCGTCTCCTGATACATATCTCAACATTTTTGGTTGTGTATTAGCGCTCGGTACCCCACGTAAACGATTACCCACGTTTAGATTTAGAACCTGAAATGAGATTTTTTTCAACCGTTCAAAAGTTATTTGCAGTTAAAGCTCACAATTTTCTGTCATTTTCATGTGGTTGTTGTAATGGCACATTAGGCTGAGCCCAAAAAGTGAAAAAGTGGGAAACGTGGCACGCGGAAAGACATCACCGTGGCGGTAGCCACGGCTATGGCACACACCCGGAGTTGCAATGGCGTAGCCAAGGGTTATTTTTTGAAGCGCGGCCCAAGGCCGCCAATGCGGAAAGGAGTTCTGCACATTAATACCATGGATCACGCCCCGAATTGGGGATCTGACCTAAGTCAAATTTTCGCCTGCGGCACTACTTCGTCGAATCTCAAACCCAAATGCCTCAATGACATTAATTCGCATGTCCAAAGTTGTCCTGTATTTTTCAAATTTCATTGTAACTGATTATATTGTAAAAATATACCATTTCAAATTTTGATTTGGGATTTATTTCATTTTTTGGGACTTATTTCATTTGGGAGTTATTTCATTTTTTTGGGGACTTGTGGTTTCATTGTGAAATAACTGCCAAATATTGGGAGTTATTTCATTCCCTTCTTTGGGAGTTATTTCATTTATTAAAGTTGGGAATTATTTCATTTTTATTGGGACTTATTTCATTGGGAGTTATTTCATGGGAGTTATTTCATTTGGGAGTTATTTCACTGCACCTGATTTTAATGGTAGTTTTAACTTTAATGGTAATCTTAATTTTTTTTAAATTACTTACTAATACCAAAACATGATGGTTACGCTAATCGTTATTAAAATAAATTTTTGGTAATCATTACTGTAATTGTAATGATATCTACATACATAAATAAATAATCGATTGAAGCCCTCACAGCTTAATTATTCTAAATTATTAGAGTAATCATATTTTGAAATACATACCTATTGTATAATTTTGTAATACTCACAGTCGTAATTATAGTGCTTGTCTCGGTTGCCCCGCGAGCCTTTGCTTTCAATGTTTCGTGCTTGTTCAAATATGCTGAGCAGCCTCCTGTGGTACAGGATTACTGGTGTAGCTTCCTTATTATTGTATTGATTTCATATTGTAGGAACCAGGCGCTTTAATTTATGTTGCGAAAAGATATATATGTATACGTATATGTGTGTAAAAGCCGCTGATCACGGACAAGAATTGTAGTAACCGGCAACAAAAGTTATTATTTATTCGCACTTTTCAAAGGTGCGTATTGTATATTTATTTCAAAGCGCCACTAAAACCAGTAGAACACCATATAAAACACTTTCAAACTTATATTTATGGTTTTGGTTCACAATATATATATATATATATATTAAAAGAAAGAGAATTAGTAAACTATTTAGAAACTTGGCAAATGGGAAAAATTCGAAAGGATATATTGAAAAACTTTTTTGGAAAAAAAAATTTTCAGTTCAAAAATCCAATTTATTTCAGATTTTGAATTTTGAGAACCTTTTATCTCAAAAAAATTCAAGAGTCCGATATATTTCGTGTCCAATTCAAAACTGTGTACTTAAAATTGGATACTCGAGGAGTTAAAACTTTTTTTTAACAAGTAGAATTTTTTTTTTTTAATTAAAAATTGATTTTATTTTGAAATGTTTACAAAAACAAGTAGCATTTTAAAAGTCTAATATTTCGAAAAAAGCATTTAAAAAATAAATATTGAAAAGTTTTTGAAAAAAGTTTCAATATCTTTTAGTTTTTAAATTTCAAACATTTCAAAAACGCTTATATTACATTAAAAAGTAATGGATGCGAGATAAAAAGATTTTCTTGTTCGAATTGTAAACAATATTGCAACTCGAAAAATTTCAAAAATATTTTCAAAATATTTTGAGATATTAGATACATTTTTTTTCTGAAATTATGAAGGGTTGATTTTCTGTCACATAGATTTTGATTCAAGTTAAGCATCTGAAAATCCATTAGAAGTACGACTTCTGAACTGAAGTAATGTTTCTATTTTTCTTTTCAATATTTTGTTTCGAAATTGTTTCTTACGTACGTATTTAGCTTAATTTTTTTTGCCAATCTCTTAAATTATTACTCACCAAGGACAAGGGATGTATGGATGTATGTAGGTAAATGTGTGTGTGTGTGTACCCTGCAAGGCGGTTCAGAAAAAACAAATGCAGTAGCAACTAGATTATTACTAGTCCAAAAACGGAATTTAGTAGTCTTTACAAGTGATTGCTATCTTTTATTTTCTATTTATTAGTAATTCTCGTGTTCCCGACTTGCTTAAATTTTGTAAATATCTCTACAACTGTACTGTACTATATATTGCATTGCTAATTCGTTCTGAAATGAACTCAAAGTTTCAAGTCTCTACCTTAACGAGCAGTGTGTAAAAATTTTCACAATAGGGTAGGTATTTGTGTGCGTCAGTAGCAACATCGCCATCAACAATTATTTCATTTTGTTAAATTCAAATATTCGTTATTGTTGCTGTAGCACTCACATCTGCTTTCGTTAGCTTTTCTTGACATTCGCTTGTAACTGTTGATCAACGGGACTTTGTGCTTTTCCATCATGACTTGGTTGACAATTTGTTTAATGTGCTTTTGTGAACATTTATTATGTATAAGTTGCCAAAAGCGCAATGGACTTCGAAAATATGACACAGATGTGAACGACCATATCAAATTTATGGTATTGGAGCAAAGGTCATAATTAGATTAAGATAGCTAAGGTGTGCACAAGAAAACTGTGTGGAGCGACGAACATCTATTTAATGTCTAATCTATTCCATTTGCGGTGTTAACTAAATCGTTCCCAAGGCAGTCGGTCTAGTGCCACGGGGTGTTATTAGCCGAAGCGTACTCGCTTCTTGTCCATACCACTCATACTCTCTTTGATTAGAGCCGTCGTATTCCATGAATGGATGTGTTGGCCAAGGGGCGCGAAGTACACTAAGTTCACTGTACAACACTTGAGAATAGATTGTCATACCTTGCTTAATCACTGACTTTTTCAGTCCGATAAGATTCCACCTAAATCACCTAGAAGTATATGGATTTTTAGCTCATTCCATCGACCTCCACTGCTATTTCGCTTCTTTTTATATACATATGTATATGTATTAGTATATTCATCGCTATATCTGTTGTGTCAGTTAGTGGTGGCAGTGTAATTGAGTTAGGGAAGGTGGGGACTTGATAACATTTTTTTTCTTCAATAGGTGACAAACCAAAAACTAGATAAGTCCCTTAAAATCTAAGTTGACAATGACAAACCTGTCAAAATAGATATTAAAGCCTGAAAAAAAAAATGTTTCTTTGTCCCAGTCTAATGTTCATAAATTTCAAAAGTGAACTGCATTCACCAATTGGACACAACAACAACTACATTCGAAAATATGTATCAACAAAACGTTGTGACTTAAAACTGCACCCACCGAGAATTGCTCTGTGAGTGAGTGAAATGAGTGAACTGCTTTAATTTGTTTGTACAAAATTTGTTTCTGACAAACTTTTACTTACCACTAACGATCCATTTATTTGCTGAAAAAAACCACACGTACCACCGATAATATTCATTTCCCATTTACACAGCATACAAACATGTTGGTCACTTCATATTAATGACATTTAAAGTTAGCCACTCAAGAGGATTTCGTAGTGCTTCCACACTGCCATTTCGTTTTCAACTTCAACCAACAAAAGAAAGTGAAATAAAAGCACATTCAGTTTGTCGAAATTGCTCACAATAAGTCTCATCGGAGTTGGTCGGTTACTTATGTAAAGCAATGTAAGGGAGCTGGTTGACAATTTAGGTGGTGAGGTTGACAATTTAGGTGGTGAGTTTACATTTTCAATTGTTCATAAACTGTCATTGCCATACTTACTGCTGCTCATCCTTTTTAATGTCAGTTAAAAATGAAACAATAAATCAAGTCATCAGTTATGCAATTTTATTTAAAAAAAACATGAAAAGTCACATCTGTTGTGTGCAAGTAAATAAATGAAATGTGGGGATATATTCGTAAAATGTCTGAACTTTATTTGGAAACAAATGTGATACTTTCATTTCACAATGCACCGTTCATTAAATTTTAATATCATTTTGTTTGTAAAACAAATTTTTTAATTTATTTTATTACAATTTTATTACAACTTTTGAAATGTTAAGTAATTAATTTTTCTGTTATGTATTTCTGTTTTTATAACTTAATTGCGTTGGTATATGTTATTTTCGAATTAAATAAATAAAGCTTATCAGTCGTAATAAGAATATTCCAACTTAAAGCGGGTAAGTTTTATAAACTCGTCACCAAAAATGCTGACTTTAGTCATCTGTGGTGTAGTAAGTAACATTATCTGACCGGTAAAATATACTCAGCTCGAAAGCATCTAATGGAATTTAAGAAGTGGATTACTTCACTAAAATAACATTTGGCACCTCTGTGTTGCAGACGAGGCTTTAACAGTCTGCCTAAGATAATAATAAAAATATGAAGAAGGAATGAAGTAAATGACTGTGCCTGTTGTTATATTAGCTGGCAGCGATGTTATCGAGCACATCGAGGGAAACGAAAATGAGCAAAGGCGACCAAACAAATTATTTGATTTATTTGCTGATGTGTTTGGTTATTTGCCAGTCGCCATGGTCGAGTGAGTAGAGTGGTTGCCTAACTTAAATTAATTTCAGGCCCACGGGCCACACAGGCAGCACCAAAAATATTTTAGGAAATGAGGGAACATCTCCCCGCATTTGTGGTGAAATCTCTGAATTTATTTTTGCTATGAAAATCTTCTCAGCAGAAGTGATTACAGAAGCAGGTTCTTAGTCGATTTAGCGCAATACAACTCCGAGGAGCTTGAGGCTTATGTATGTATCTATGTATGTCATAATCACTTCTGTCAACTTGTTTACCTACAAAATATTTCATATGGACTTGCATAGATGTAATTCTCCACTTTCTCACACAGCCGCTTTCTAAGCTTAGTACATTTCAGAGCACATAGTGTTTGTTTTTGTAATCAAAGGGTCATCATTTTCTATGCACAAACGTTTTGTATGCTTATACGAATATTGTTGAATGATTGTTTTCACACTTCATGACAGAGAGCTTACATAATCTTTGTACATCAACTGATAATCCCCGAACAAAGTTGGTAATGCATTTATAATTATCAAAATGGCGTTAAATTGTATAAAAACAAAGTTCGGAACGATTTCACTATGGACACTACAATTACATATATTAATCTGTTGACAAATGAAAAATGATGTCAGCTACATGATGGGATACCATCTTTCCAGTATATTGTTTTGTTATTAATGAAGATAAAGTGAGATACAAATACATATAGTAAGAACTTAATGGTGTGAAAACAGTTGTTCATATCAAAAGGTAATTTGTAGGACTGCCATTAATTTGAGATTAATATCTCCCTTTTATTAAAATGCGTGAAATGGTCGAGTGCGCTGATGTTATTGTTGAGAATATCAACCAGGTTTCCACTTAAAAAGTAGCAAATCTTTATCAAGAAAAGGTCGTACATAGTGGGCGTTCGAGTAAAAGTTAATTAGGAATTATGAAGAAATAAGGTTATTACGTTTTAATTTAATTTCATTCTATTTTACTTGACTTGCTTTTATTTTATTTGATTTTATTTTATTTTATTTTATTTTATTTTATTCTATTTTATTTTATTTTACTTTATTTTATTTTATTTTATTTTGTTTTATTTTATTTTGATTTCATTTTATTTTATTTTATTTTATTTTATTTTATTTTATTTTATTTTATTTTATTTTATTTTATTTTATTTTATTTTATTTTATTTTATTTTATTTTATTTTATTTTATTTTATTTTATTTTATTTTATTTTATTTTATTTTATTTTATTTTATTTTATTTTATTTTATTTTATTTTATTTTATTTTATTTTATTTTATTTTATTTTATTTTATTTTATTTTATTTTGTTTTATTTTATTTTGATTTCATTTTATTTTATTTTATTTTATTTTGTTTTATTTTATTTTATTTTATTTTATTTTATTTT
>OX608082.1:60508202-60629990 GCA_951509765.1 Sphenella marginata
ATTTAGGTTTATTTTACGCTATTTGGCGGCCACAGTGGTGTGGAGGTAGTGCTGTCGGCCTACCACACCGAAGGTCCGGGTTCGAGCCTTGGTACAGGTTACATAAAAAAGTGGTTTGAAAACGTTTTTTCAAAATGGGGTCGCCCCTCGGCAGTGGTTTGGCAAACTCTCTGAGTGTATTTCAGCCATGAAAGGCTTCTCAGCAAAAATTCATCTGCTTTGTAGATGCCGTTCGGAGTCGGCGAAAAACCGTAGGTCCCGCCAATTTGTAGGAAAAATTTCAAAGCGGCACACCACAAATTGGAAGAGAAGCTCGGCGCAAAAATCTCCTAGGAGGTTGATGATATAACTGTTGTATATCGCGCCATATATATATATATATTTTTTTTACGCTATTTGATTTTATTAAATGAAAGAAAGGGAAAGGGTAAAAGACAGTTTTGAAGAAAATGAAGAAGTAGAGTCAGGGGGAAAAAAATGGAAAATGAAGTTACTAAAATTTCTGCTAGCAATTAATGATCCTCTTTATTTTTCCTTAACAAGTAAACCAGAAAGTTGCTTCTTGTAAACCAAAAAAAAAGTTCTGCACTGCTAATAAATTATTGTCCTGTGGCATTTGGCACTAATTGCTATCAACAAAGTGAGTAAGTTGACGTTAATTGGCATGAATTGCAAAAAATGGGAATGCTTACTCAATCTAATACTAACATACAAATACATATATATAGATCAGCGGTGGGCACCACTACAGACAAATGTACAGCACCTCTTGTGCTTGTATGAGTGTGCTTTTGAGAGGACAGTGGGGTCAACCCCGATTTTCACGAGTAACTTTTTTGTTTTAGTTTCCATTTTGGTTTGGTTTTAGTTTATATTTTGATTTTTTTATTAAGTTTTCAAAATAAAGCATATATTTTTTTTTATTTAAAAATATTAGTTCAGGATTATATTATTTCATATGGTTTTGATTTGTTTTTTGTAACAAGAAAATATTTTTTTTTATTCCAAAGCAATAGTTAGCTTTTTTTTTTGAAAATGTACTCTTTCTTTGTTCAAAAGTATCAGGCAATCTTTTTAATTCTTTTATATTTTTTTATTTGCAAGTAAGTAAGTTCGCTTTCGATCATTTTTGCTGAAATCATTAATAGCCCTGTGGAACGCCAAAAATGTCGCTTTAAATTGAACTCTGTAATAAGATTTAACGACCTGGAGAAATTATGCATTGTGGCTTTTAGAACTACCTATATAAAAGAAAAAAAACTTCAATTTCCCACCCAATTTCAAACATCATACAACTTTCATCAATATAAAACAAAGTTGCCCACTGTGTAACGTATAGGCAGAAACCTGTTTCTTGTACTCTTGAAATTGAATTGAGCGCATTTCATTCTCACGGCTTTTGTATACGTACACACGATTTTACTCTCGCAGCTCTATAGAGCTGCTCTGCCCACCATTGATATAGATACTTGTACATATGAAGAGATATAGGTACATACATTATTTACCTGCTGGCTTAACATGCTCAGAGTAAGCACACAATAAATCGTACAATCACGCCAATGTCCTTCAGCATTATTGATATAACAAAGACAAGTTGCCTTGCCAAAAGCCGCAACAAGGAGTACAAAAAGAAACCATGCAAGAGAATGCATTTATGCTGGAAAGCACATATATGTATATAACAACAAAAAGGTGCATCTTATAAAAGGCTTATTTTATTTGTTCACACTCAATAGCCTTGAGATGAGTACCTTTATGAAACATTATTCAAAAACCACAATGCTTGACCTTACGTTTTTAGAAAGAAACTTCCTACACTGAAATGCGGGTCCATATTTTATGTCTGTGTCATATATGAGAGGACAGATATCGGGTGATTTCCTATACTTTAACAAATATTTTCATATTTCAGAATGAACAAAGGCACCTTTGGCTAGATCAAAGATACGCGCATTTCTTATTCCTTGCAACAAGTGGCACAATTTTTTGTTGGGTTCATAAATAAGTCACATATGCAAAGATACAAAGCTTAAAAATAAATGAAGATTTAGCTTAGGTGAATTTGTATCCAATGTAAAATTGTTAAGCGTAAGTTAGAATTTGATTACCTCAGGTAGCATAAGTAATATCCTAAAACAGGCTTATCACATACAAAAAAGAGTATAAGTGTTAATATTTACAATCTTCGAAAAAAGGAGCATAGTTGAGAGGAATAAGGAATACATTTTCTGAGGAAGTCTGTGTTTACAGTTAACTACGTCGTTTGCTCTCAGTAGTATTTCTGCTTCTCTTTCGATTCATCCTCAAACATACGGAACAAGTTTAACACCATCTAAAAAAAAATAAACAATTTTCAAAAAAGTTGAATAAAGATGATTAAAGAATTGAAGGCTACCTTTACATGTTATTTATCTCATATTTCATATTTATTTATTTAGTCTATGATTAAAAAATTTTTTAAAATTATATTGCATCATTACAAGTTTCAACTGTCACTCAAGGGGAATTTACCTACAAAAAGTTTCCAAGAAATCTGGAAGTTCGTATGGAAATGAGAGGACAACCAAGAAAATGACTTGATATAAAGGTAGTAAAAATATCAGTGGGTACAGACCATGCCTATTAAAACTGGATTAAAACTAAAAATCAATTATATTGACCTGCCCTTTTAATTTAATTAATTAATTATAATAATCGAACATTTTTAGAATAATTAATCGACTTTGTGTTCGATTAATGAGGATTTATTTCGTTTTCAAATTTAATCCTAGGATTAGGTAATAAAATTAATCAAAATTTCAATTTGATTAAAATTTTTGATTAAGTGCGATTAACGAGGACTAATAAGTGCAGTTTATGAGAAAAAAGTCGTTTCGGCTGCTGCTGTATTTATTGGCTTTATTTTTAGGTCAAAACTTAGTGTCTTAACATAGCTTTTATGTAGTCAACGCCTGATTAAACTTTACTCTTATCAGCGATTGAATTCTGCAACGATGTAATCGAATAAGTAAATAAGAAAAAGGGGTTTACTGGGAAAATTAATGTTTATTTTTTACCAATCAATTCTATTTATTTATGTTTTCATTGGCTCTCATCTATAAAGCCCAACATCATTGTAAATATACCATAAATTGACTTTGTTATCTGAAAAGAAGTATATATGTTCATGTTTAAATAAGAAAAATTTTTTTTTTTTGCAGATTTCAAAATTACCGAAAGTGCAGTTTGTACGGAAAGTGGTAGGACACCACCAATTTTTATTTCACTAGGATTTTGTGATTTCTTCAATATAAAAATTATCATTTTCTGATTCTTTAGATCCAGATCATAAAAACGAATATTGCAAAGCTCTTCGTAAAATGCATGGTTCTATGGAAATATAAAATTGGTTAGTGATAAACGGGTAAATATATGTAGCAGTGTTAACAGGTAATAATAGCTGAAGTCTAGTTTTCTTTTCGAGAGGGAAATTGAGACACAAACAATGCAAGTAAAACACTACTAGTATGGATTTTTAGGAATAGGAGGCTGGGTTATAAAAAACCCATCGTTCTGACAGCGTAGTAGTTAATAGAACGAAAAAAGATATTCGATGTTTGGTTTTTAGTCTATACAACCTTCACTATTTGATCAAAGAAATGGAATGCCATATATGATTAAAGATAACAGTATTAAAAAAAAACAATGTTTTTAATAAACCGATTTTGCCCTCTCTTGGTTTGTCAAGTTACTACTTGTTGTCCCAACTAAGCTTGCATTATACTCACACAAGTTTCGATTTTCGTACCAACAATACAATAGAGATAAAGTCCACAAACCGCTATTAGAATATACAAATATGCACCCGGCCAATCACCCAAAAGTAAAATATACATTGTACAAATAATTGAGATGCCAGACGTCACAATTTGCATGGTAATTATGTAATAGAACGTAAAGTTGCAGCGCTCATTGAAGCTAAAAAAAAAGAGAAATTAAAATAAGAGAATCGTTCGAAACAAGGCGAATTAATACAAGGTGGAATTATCCCATCAGCTGATAGCTACTTTTTTCTCAAATTTTGACACTACACATTTAGCCGCCATACGATTTTGACATTAGTCCTACAAATTACAAAAACAAAGTACATTGAAAATGTATGGATGTGTGTTTGTAATTCGCCTGGCTTCCACCTTCTATTAATTCGCCTTGGTTCGAAACACATACAACTCAAGGCGAACTTATACTAGGTGATATCACGGCGAATTCGTTGTTTGCTTTCGCGGCTCCTCCTGTCACTTAACATAGATTTTTTTTATTTCGACAGCAGAAACCACTGCTCATACTATGTTCTATTGATATCACCCAAGACGAATTAATACAAGGTGGCATTATCCAATCAGCTAATAGCTACTTTTTTCTTAAATTTTAACACTACAAATTTCGCCGCAGTACGATTTTGATATTAGTTCACATCCATACATTTTCAATGTACTTTGTTCTTCCACCTTCAATTACTTCGCCTTAATATCACCTATAAGTGAATTCGCTGCAATATTCAAGACACCACTCACTCAGTATAGTATTGATGCCATTCAATAATCTCAGTTAGCAAACGATCAGTTGCTTTAACATTATCAATAGTCGCTTCATTCAAAGCCTGCACTTTCAAAGCCAAAATATCACGAAACAACTCTGGCTGACTTAAATAAATCAAAAAGAATAAATCGCCAGCAAACAAACCAAAAGCGCCTGCCAAGAAGACCACTGTATGCACGGCCATGGTGACCAAATAACCAAAATTCGTATTAACATCCACGCCTGGTATGAAAAAGTGCATTATATAAACTTTTTCCGTGCCAAAAATGACTAAAACCAGCGTCAATGTTATAATGCCATACACGGCAGCAGCATAAATGTGTCCAACCATTTTGATGATACGCCAAACGCGCACGCAACACTCATTCAATGCCTTGCAATAGACTTCACCCTTTTTTTCGAATTCACCATAAAGTTCTTCGATTTCAACACGCATTCCAGAAATATGTTTCGTATAGAGTATACCCGTGACGAGTTTCGTAATACCCTGCAAAACGCTGCCCACCATACACGATGCCTCTAGCATGTAAGTCCAATTCTCAGCGAATACGCTTGCCACGGTTGTGGCGGTAAAAATAAAATAAATGCTTATGCAGAATATAACGACAAAGGTTACGATGTTGACCCGATAGTTCACATTGGACACATCTGCACCAACTAAACCAGAGATCAAACGTGCAACTTTTATGATTTTTGCAAAAGATTCTGTTGGTAGTGTTTTCTTCTTCTTTGCCATTCTGTGGCGCTAAACTAAAGAATACGAATTTCAATGCAACTGCGGTGCGATTTGAGTTTGAAACTTGGTTTACCATTCGTATTTGTACTTTTAAAAAGTTAAGTTTATGTGTCATAATAAACAATTAAATTGTCAAAGTTGTATGATAAGTAAATTGAAGTTAATAATTCTTAGCGAAATGCGTGGCAGTATTTAACACCTCTATATAAGTGCATTTCATAAATATAGCACACTCAAAATGTGCCTGTTTTAATTGTAAAAATCTGTATTCTAAATGTTGTGCACATTTTAAAAAAATGTTGGTTATGAAATATGTATTTTTTGCTTTTATGGAAAAACCGAAAATACAGTCAATAAATTTTTAATTAGCCCCACAAGCCTCGGCTACTGAAACTGTGTGTACTAACCGAACGCTAAAAATGTCAACCCTACTAATTTAGCAACATTTTTTGTAGCCTCGTTCATAGCCTCGAATTGTATGTACTTGGTAGTATATATAAAACTATCTCCCAGGAACTTTTACTGATTTTTACTGTAATAGTTCTATGTGTATAATAAGCTTTCAGTAAAACTCTAGTCGAGATAGAGCAAAAATCAAGAGACATTGGCGGAATCTTTTGGAATAATTTCGAAAACATTATTTTTGTATCATTTCGGAAATATTTCGGGAACTTTTCGGAACAATTTCAGAATTGTTTCCGATACTTTTTTGAAAAAAATGCCGAACTTTTTCGTTATCATTTCGGGAAATTTCGGTAAAATTTTGGAAATTTTGTCGAGATTATTTGGGGTTGGCTTTCTTGATTGATTTTTTGGGACTCCTTAGGATCATTTCGGAATTATTTTCTAGACGGTTTTGGAATGAACTCGGGACTTTTGCGGTATCATTACAGGATCATTTCTGGTCTTCTTATTACTTCGAGAATTTTAGGTAATATTTTGAGATTTTTTTGAGATCATTTCGGGTTGACTTTCTTGGGTTTGTTGTTTTAGAAACTTGTTTGGAATAGTTTCTGAACTCTTTCGTTATCATTTCGGAATCATTTTAACATCATTTTTGGCCTTGTTATCATTACGGGAATTTTTGGTTAAATTTTGGAATTTTTTCGAAATTATTTCGTGTTGGTTTTCTTGCATTTTTTGAGACTCTAGACGTTTTTGGAATAAATTAATGCCTTTTGCGGTATCATTTCAGGATAGTTTCTGGTCTTCTTTTTACTTCGAGTATTTTCGGTGATATTTTTGAGATAATTTTGGGTTGGTTTTCTTGTGTTTTTTGAGGCTTCTTTGGGATCTTTTCGGAGTTGTTTTCGTGACTTTTTAGGATAATTTCGGTAGCGTATCATAATAATTACAGTATGCTTCAGGGTTTTTTTTTGGACTTTTTCGGGATCACTTCTGACAATCCTTGGGCCTTCTGGGACCACTTTTCTGGTCAACCCGGAAACGTTTTTGGGACCATTTTGCGACTTTTTCGGCACCATTTCAGGAATATATTGGGGCTATTTTCGGAATAATTTGGTTTCTTTTAGAGACCACTGTGAACTTTTTGGAATAAGTTCGGTAGTGTTGTTGTATCATAAGTAAAGGTCGAACTTTTTCAAAAAATACCAATACCTTTATTGTAACGAGAATACGATATAAATACATTATGTACATTAGTGCGGATCGGTTCCCATACAAAAAAAAAGGGTTTTTAGTCCACCCCTAGGATTAAAGATATTTTGAAGGCGATCCCAAAAAATTTTTATTTTTTTTTGCCACGCCCCCCCCCCCGATGGGCTATTTACTTTTTTTGACACTACGTCGCAATTTTAAGTCCGATTTTAATGAGCCGTACACCGTTGTTCATGGCTTGGAAGCCACCACAATTCTTACCTTAAACACTTTTTTCGTCGATCCACCTTAATGTACATAGTACATACATGTATATAAAGCAACATTAGTGAATGGTTAAATAAGTAATTGATACTTGTAAAAAAAATTAATAAAAAATCCAATCAATAGTTCTAAATATCCAATTATAATTTACCTACCATAAACAACCAACTTTTTTGTAAACACTGCTAACAAATATAAAATTTCATGATGGCAACAACAAAAGGTAAACGGTTTTATTATTCAAGTTGCGATTTGCTTTGTTACCACGTTACATTACATACATATGTACATTTGTCGGTCATAGGTAAGGCTGACAATTTTGACCATAAAATGAAGACTACCACCTTTTTGATTCCTTGTCTTCAATAAAAACACCTGAGTTCCTGGCGAATTCGTAGGTACGCACTCAAACTTAGGCTTCCTTGATTTGATTTCTTATGCGCGTTTAAATGAATTTCTTCGCACGCTCAGCTTTCTGACTTCAAGTAAGGTATCCTTTTGTTTTGTTGTTTTCGCATAACTTGTTTATTGTTATCCTTTCAAACTTTTTGCATCACTGAATTTTGATTTATGTATTTTTATGTTTTTCGAAATCATCTTTATTCCTTACGCCATTTGTGTTACTTTGTTTACTTTTGTACAGTTTTTAGGAGGCCATTCATTTCACTTGATTAGATTTCATTTTAGGACTTCTTTGGAACATTGTTCTTGTTGTTCTTTGCTTTATCGATTTGTGCACGGTCTATCAATTGTACGAAAATTGCGCTGAAGCAAGCAAACGTCAACTTGGAATACGGTACACGAATTGTTATTCATCAAAAGTAACAGAGCAGAAAGAAAGGTATGAGATCTGACACTGGTGAGTAACATGAACATTGATTTATGGCTATATTAAAATGTTTGCATATAGAAAATATGTGGGTATGTAGATATGTATGTATATTCTACTTATCAGGTGGACAGCATTCTATTTTTGTGGTAAAAGAGATTTTAAGTACCTTGATCAGTTTTTGGTTGCGTCTTCTTTTTGTGTATCAAAATTTCAGACCCCGAACTCAGTTCTTAGGTTTGTACAAATTTTTTCATTGCATTTTATAAAAATCACTGAAAATACTAGTTCTGCCTATAGGGCTGTCGGTATAAGTGAGCGCTCTACGAGTATTGCAAGTATCTCTCTGTAATTCTTGAAGTCATACGAGGCCTGAACAAGTAGGATACTTATAGTGCCATTTCTTTTATACGGGACCACTATTATAGCAGTAGAGATTAACCACACTGGTACAATATATTACAAGAGCGATAACTTGAGTATGCTGATGAAAAGTCACACGAAATGAAGCCCAAGCTTTCTGGAGGCTGGGTCATGATATGTCAATGAGCAAAGAAACTCAAGCTGTTATTGTAGTTGCTGTATCGGTAGAATCACCCTGTCTCATCGTCACTTATCTTACCTAGGATTGTAATCAACCTCTTCAAAAAGGTTGCACCAAAGGTAAATTGGAGGTAGTAGAGTAGGCTTAGTTGAGCAGTTGAAAAGCTGGTTAGTGTCGTGTGGAGATATGCCGCATGTCAGTCAGATATTCGGCATGTCCGGGTGCAGTCTGGATAGGTAAGAGTTTAGTCTGTTACAGTATCCAGAACAAAGTTGGGCCAGCATAGGCAGTTTGCGTTCTTCCCCGGCAACAGGTGGGGCTTGTGCCTGGATGACAGCGTTCAGCTGACGAAGGAGTTTATCGACTCTGTGTGTATATGGTTAAGGACCTGCCTGTGTACCTTAAGATCAAACGGCGGAAAGAGGTGCACCCTTATTCTGCCATGCGGTAGAGTGTGCTGTCGACACCCGAATGCAGCAGAAGAATAACCACTAGACACCAAGAGAGTTGTTAAAATAGCTGGAGGATTAGATGGCGTCCTTCTCAACTTACTTTAATTGTCAGTTAAAATGGTCGAAGCCAAGATAACATACCAAAAACTACTTTCGAACTCAATATTTAACAATTTTAGATGTCATGGATTAATCATAGAAAATATTTGTAGATATTGCGCTTAATAAAGTGAGCAAAGTGTCAACTACATCAAATTATTTAATAAATCACAAACGATTTTGGTTGCTATTAAATTGCCATAAGTCACTGTAACTTATTAATCATTTCTATTTTGTCATTAATCAATAGCTCATTTTCACAAGCAAAGCCAATACAATACAAATCAATTATAGGAAAAGAAATATTTTATGCATGGCTTTTCAGAGACGCAGGCAGAAATAAAATTAGGAGGCGTTTGGCAGGGGAGAGGTACTAAATTCTGCTTTTCAAAATTCTTTTGGATGAAAATTCTGTAAAAATCACAAAAAAAATTCTGTCCAGCCTAAATTATTTTGGTTCAATATTCTGTATTTAAAATTCTGTATGATCAAAATGATGGAGAACTGAAATTCTGTATATAAAAATTCTGGAATCAAAATTATTTTCGATCAAAATGCTGTAAAAATATAACCAAATAAGCAGATAGCCTGATAAGCACGCTTACCTGAATAGCACATTTATTTTATGAATAATGGAATTCCGATTTTATAGAAACAGAAATTTTGCAAAAATAATGTAAAGAATATGAAAATTGGTGTATGTACCAAATTATATTATTATAGCGGTATCAGTCAGTTAGACTATTCAATATTTCCACCTCCTTTCAATATAACTTTTATGAAAAAGTAGGCTTGGTCGCGAAGCGATTTCGTTTATTTTCTATATCTGAATTTAACACAACAATAGTATGCCCTCTACAAAATTTCGTTATGCTAGCATAAACTGTTCTGAAGTTATTAAGTCAAAATTTTAAAATTTCTGCAAATATATGTGGGCGGTGCCACGCCCCTTTTCAAAAAATTTTATAAAATCGGCCTTAGAACATCTAAATCAATACATATTGCAAATTTAATCATTGTAGCTGCTTCTGATATTGAATTAACCCGTTTTATACGTTTTTCGTAATTTTCGATATCGAGAAGGGGCGTGGTTATGGTCCGATTTTACCCATTTTCAATACCAATCTATTCTGAACCCAAATAAGTACACATGCCGAATTTGGTGAAGATATCTCATTATTTGCTCAAGTTACTGTGTTAACGGACAGACGGACGGACATGGCTCAATCAAATTTTTTTTCGATCCTGATCATATTGATATATGGAAGTCTATATCTATCTCGATTCCTTTATACCTGTACAACCAACCGTTATCCCAACAAAGTTATAATACCCTTGCACTGGGGTATAAAAACGTACAATGAAAGAATGGGAATTGACTAAAACAGTTAGGTATTTGAATGAAGTATACAGAAAATATTGGAATTATTCTACAATATTTTTTAGCACGGTTGCTCGAATTTCATTCACATTGTTTCTGAAGCTATAAATACATACAAACATATGTACATTTGCTTTATGTAAATCTGTTTTGATAATATAGGAAACGATATGGGTCAAGACAGGTAATGTATTGGCAGTATTTTGTTTTGCAAAATTCTGTATTGAAAAACCGGAAGAGCATATGGATAAATAAAAAAAGTGCGCACTTTTTTATTTATCCATATGCTCTTCCGGTTTTTCAATACAGAATTTTGCAAAACAAAATACTGCCAATACATAATTTTGATTTACAGAATTTAAAATTACAGTGTTCCGCAATACAGTATTTTAGCATTACAGAATTTTGCATTACAGATTTTTGAATACAGAATATTGAATACAGAATTTTAAATACAGAATTTTGAACCAAAATCATATTGTACCCAACCCGTTTGGCAGCATATATGTATTATATTAATTTGTTTTTATTTATTCATAGAAAAAAGTTCGATCTTTTTTGGAATTCGAATGCTTCCTCAAATGTTTAGGAAGCTCATCGTCTGTCGGGCTTGCAAGTTTAAAATCAAATCTATATACATAGTGTTAGGCCGAAGTTCTGCAAGAAGTTGTGGTATGCTGCTCCGAACGGCATTTGAAAAATTTTTTTGTTAAAAATATTTATCTGTTTTTATAATTTAAAAGTCATATATGTATGTGCTTTAAATGCAAAAATACCGTCTAGCCCCCGATACTGTGTTCTTGACAAATTATCAATCTTGATAAAAAATCAATAGAAACATATTTTTGTCTTTTTTTTTGAATTTCATGCCAAAACGAACAAAATTAATTAGTTCTTGGAGGCAGAATTCCGAACACTTGATTCAAATATTTTTTTCTTGATATTTTAGCAAGTTTGACAATTTATCAAGAACACAAAATCGGGGGGTAGAATTATTTTATAATTAGAGGAAATATAATTTTTTTTGCTTTCTTAAGCAAGTTCTCTAAATCAAGAACATTATTATTATTTATATGTATGTATGTATGTATTTGTACAAACTCCCATTCGTTTGAAGACCAACTTCACTTCGTAAACATGTGTCGTAGCGCACCCTACTGTTTCGCAACTCAGCCAGTTGGAGACATAGTTAGCGCCGGAAAAATTACAAATTGTTTGCTTGTCATGAATTCTCATGATTAATATAATTTTCTTCAAAGCAGAATATTTTTTAATTATTTCCGTAATATGTTTGCTTGCTTCAAGATGCGGAAAAACATCGCCTTCTTACTTTTTTGCTTGTTGTTGCCATTCATGTATTCCCTGCAGTATTCGTCAAATCACATTCAGTAATTGCTTTTTGCACAAAATTGAAAAATAATTTGAAAATTTATTGTATATGAAATTATTTGATTTCGATTTATTTTCTTTGTAGTTTCATCAACAGATGATATTCCCATATGTATGCGTATGTATCTGGTACATAATAGGCACGAACAAATATTTTATTTGTGTTAGCTAAAATTTAATTAGAAATTCTGTACAAATTCCACAGATATTGCATTTCGGTTTGTCAAGTTATGATGTCACAGCAACAATACAGGAAACAAATGTTCGTATATACAGTACATATGTATGTGTATAAGAGTGGCGGATCCAGGATTTTGTGAAACTTCGGAGAGGTTATGGATCCGAAAATCCAGTGGATTCACCCAGGTAAAACAAATATTAGCAACAGATACTCTACAGTGAAGCACGAATAAAGTCAGGAAACATACTTAGAACTGTTCCAAAAAGGACTAAACTTGTACCAGTAATAATTCAAAGTTACGGAGATTTTATATAAAATCCAATGGTAAACTATTATACATTTCATGAAAATGAAACGATATTATGACTTTGATCCGATGTTTGCAAGTGTGAGAAGAAGGAGAGATGCACCCACCCATGAGCATACCTAAATTATCAGGGCGATGGGATGAAACGATTTAGGCAAGTTCGTCTGCCCGTCTGTTTGAACGCAAACTGGTCCCTCAGTTTTAGAGGTACCTCAATAAAATTTGGTATGCGGCTGCCGTTTTGTATAACATTATTAATTTTTCGGAACCAGCAAGATTGGACCAATATAACGCATAGCTCCCATACAATCGATTGTTCCGATAAATGTGGTTTTCGATGTACCTTTAAATTAACACTTTTAAAGAGTTTGTACCAACTGTAAGAACCTTCCGCACAGCCAAAGAGAGCCCGTTCCTTACTGTGTTTTTTTTTTTGTGTTTGCGATGCCTCACTTTGCCTAGGCGTCAGTTTCCTTACCTAGTACCGTCTTCAATCGCGTCTAATGGAAGTCCTAGGAACCTGGCGATTTCAAAAGGGGTGCTGGGATGGTTAGTGTGCTGGTGGGACACACCACATGAAGGGCAGAAATTTTGCATGGTAGAGTTCAATTGGGTTAGGTCGTGCTAGAAATTTTGCGAAATCAATGCTAATGTTCGTCAAGCCGCAAGTTAGCAGTGTACCTTAAGAATGCTCCTAACGTTGGTAAGGTCTGACGAACGTAACCTTTTTATCGCGACCCTTGTGTGGGCATCCATATTGAATCGTTTTTTGTTTAGCCAACTCCTATCCCCTACCATCGATCTGAAGGCTTGGAACATAATATTTACAAGATCTCGAATAGTCTTATGTCGTATATTTTTTTCAATGAACAGTACATTGAGTTGTATGTCATTAAATTTGATTGGAAACCTGTCACTTGTTAATAGAAAAATGAAAATAAAATTTGATATATAAAATAGCACATTTTATATATTTAAATACATAGGCTGCTCAATTTTTTTGTACTGCTCAAATTTGATATGAAAATGACATCAAAGAAAATATGATTCTTTTATAATGACAACACATACCTACATATGTACATATGTATATGCATGAGGAATGGGAGACCTTGTGTATTGCCTAATTTATTTTTATTATTTACAATTAATATTACTTGACATCTGGTAAATTGACAAATAAAAGTTTGACATGAGAGTTGCCTTTTATGGCCACATATTTATCATTTCAAACTGAACTTACCTAATACTACGATGTTTTGATTTGATTTTAGATGGTATTGTTGCTATACTACAATATGTGTCTCTACTATTAAGTTCCTTTATTTTAAGAAAACTCTCAAAAAGTTGCTAATAGGCTCACGCCAATGCTCAAAACAATTTACGGTGATTGATGATGAGTAGCAATCTCAACGGAAAGCTATTAGTGCGACTCTGTTTGTATACGCCCTAATAATTCGAATTTTTTCAACATAAGTAGCTTATAATAAATGCAAGCTTGTGATCCAAAGGGAGAACACTCGACGAATACTCCATCATTAAATAGTTATAAGCTTAAATGCTAACTGTCATATCGAAAGCTCCAGATTCAAGTTCAGAGACAAGTAGCATAAAAGTGGATTAGAAAAGTAATTTCAAGAGCGGGGTGGACAATTCTTATTGGCTTTTGTTATGACTATGAATGAGCTTAAAGCCACTAATAATTTTTTTTTCTTTGTTCTTTTTATTGAGGTTTTACACAAACAACAAGCTTGTGTCCGGTCTTTATATTTGAAGTATCCTGGTTCGGTACGAGCTATAGACCTATTAATAATTTTTTCTGCAGCGAAAAGTTATTGTTGTTTTTGGGTTTCTTAATAATTTTTTTTATTAATTATTAAAAGTTTTTGTTGAATTGAACAGGAAAAATTATTGAATGTCGCAGTATATTTTTGGGTTGACTGGGACAACGTATGTAAGCTGTATATAGCAAAAAGTGAAAGGTGGTGGAAAGGTCATGTCAATTTAATATAAATTATTAGGAAATTTTAGAAAAGTTTTGCTTCAATTACATATGACCAGAGTTTCTTACTGATATCTACAAAACTTTAACAATGGGTTCGCGAGTTCACAAGATACGATGTAGGTTATACACAGATTTTGCCATGCCAATATTGCCACTTTTTTTTTCAGGCCTGCTACTTCCTAACCGTTTTAGAGGCAACGCCTAGCGTCGTGACTACTTGGAGCATTCGAAAAAGGTTTTCTGGATGAGAGCATCGAAGGAACAGGCGTATTATGTAGATGTTTTTCCAATGGTCAAAAAAGCTCCGACGCATTAGGCTTTTCCGTCTACACCTCATATGGCAACAGGAAAAAAGGGAGCACCTTCCTGAATGTAAAAGTACAGCAACATGATGATATGACCCCAAATTGGTATTTCCAATTGCTAAAAGCAATGACTGGGATGCTTAATCGCTAGCCAATATCTTTTATATCAACTTTAAGTGCCTTCTTCCAAGGCAAATGAATTTTTGATTAGAAGAACTTTGAAGTGTAAACACACAGCGTTGCCTACGACCACCGACCGACCTTGTCACATGTTTTGTTTTTCCTTAAGTATTTCTTCAACTTAAACGTTTTTGTGGTTTTTCATGTGTGAATGTTGTTGAGCCTATGAAGCTCGCAAATACGCAGGCTTGTGGCTACTTGTTTTTTGTTTAAATCGTCTTGAGTTTTTCATAGCAATTTGTTGGTCTTTTCGACGCTTTTGTCCTTGAGTTGGCTTTGACGTATTTTGCAAATCAATCAAGTTTGGTTTAGATTTGCCGAACGTTATTCTTTTCTCGGTTTTTTCCCATTAACTGAAATGAAAATGTGTTGGCACTTAAGGAAAGTGACAGTTAAGCAAAGTACAGTTTGAAAAGTGAGTGCGTATGTATGCGTGTAAGAAAGGAAACGCTGGAGATGCCAATTTTTTTGGGTTTTTACAATCGTGAAATTTTCGGGCCTGATTAAAAGCGTGTAGAAATTATTATGATCAAAGCTATTGTTTTTCTATTATGAACTATAATATAATTTTACCAAATTCTTGTGTTAGGATACATTTTCAAATGAAGAAAAAATATTTTTTTTTTTACCTTTTTGAAGAAAAATTTCCATCTACTAGGGAGTGCTTATATGCAATCTTCAAATAGATACTCCACATATTTCCCACATATTCAAATTTTTTGCTTACAATAAATCATCTCCAGCAACATTTCTGTTGATTTGCATTGAGCTAAAGTAGCTTCCATCCATTTGTAGCTTTTGATTTCAATCACTACTCAATAGCTGCTATGGCTTAAAGCTTTGCACAGAGTTTAGCGTGTATGAGTATTTGTAAAACTAAAATTCGCAATTATTCCTGAAAGCATCACCATGGGAGCTCATAATTAAAAAGTATTTTCTAGAAAATATGAGAACATATGTATGTAGTTAAGAAAGCAGTGTTGAGCTGAACAAGCAGACTAGCTGCAAATTATCACTGAGCTGGTTTGTAATAAGCTAACGTGTGCTATGATATGTTTACTTTTTTTGAAAAGTGACTACGATTTCTGTATGGCAATGAGCTGTGCTATGATAAAACTCTAGAAAAGCTGGAGTGCTAGATTGAATATATCTATGAAAAAATGACTGAAAATGTCATAGGGAAAGTTGTAGAGTACATCTAAACCAATTTTATAATTTTTGGCTGTCTATTTGAACATAATGATCTCTGAAACTAACACGCGAATTTTTACGACACTTGCGCTACTGAATAGCCATACAGGCTAGGACATTTGGAAAATATTGTTTTATAAAGAAAAGAGTCCAACTAATTTAAAGAGAGGTACCTGTACGAAAAATTCCATTTCAAATATACATAAATATATCCCTACAAACATTCTCGGAGTGTTCATAATTTAGGAATCCGATATGAGTCCTTAATATGTGAAAAATTTAAGGCTCAGAAATACGATCATAAAGCAATCTTTTATGACTCCGGTGTTATGAAAATTATGAGCCTTATAAGGAGAGTATTTAGCTAACAGAGCAACGCTGGAACAAATATTCCTATCTTGTTTTCGAAAAATGTTTGTTTAATAAAAAATTGAATTATATCATCGAATCTGTTCCTGATTTGCATTGATAACCCCATAGACATTCCCTACTTATGCATGTAGAAGCATCGTTTAGTGTGTAAGTAGGCACATTTAACTGATTTCTTTACCAAAATCTATTTAAAATTTTTCTTTTTTATCAAAAGAAGGTTCAGATATCCTTTTTCCAATTCTAGAATCAAAATTTCAATGACAAAAGGCGTAATATAAATGGCTCTAAAACTATTCTATGAATGAGTCTTTTTTGAGTCCAATAAGTGCCGAGTATGTAAAAAAAGGAGTCATATATGACTCTTTCTTCACACCCACATGGTATAGGGAACTAGGCTCATATCAGACGACCATGACAAGAAGGGAAATACCCTATTTCGGACTCATAAATGGGAGTAAATGCTCCCATTTAGAGCTCCTTTCTGATTCATTTATGACTCCAATGGTTTGCTGGGATATGAAGAAAAATGTTTTTTTTACTTTCAATGTCGATCATGGATATAGTTGCGTGCCAAAAAGTTTACTAATTTAATTTTTTGAATTAACCTATCCATTCTTCTTCTTCTTCTTTAAATGGCCATCTAACCGCCTGAGCGATTTTGACCGTCCAACATAGCTCGCCAGTCATTTCTTCTTTGCGCCAACTGGCGCCAATTGGAGACCCCACGAGATCGCAGGTCGGTCTCCACTTGGCCCTTCCATCGGAGTGGTGGTCTTCCTCTTCCTCTGCTTCCACCGGCGGGTGCCGATAAGTATACCTTCTGGGCTGGAGCGTCTTCATTCATTCGCACATTCACATACAAAAAATTAAAAAGTTGTGTCTGTACATTGAAAATTATACGATTATACATATAGGGTGTATGTTTGGTTGTTAACGTAGCGGCAAGAACTATGAAAGCTTTGGATCGTGAGCGAAACAGTCTATCAAGCACCGCATTTTTAAAGCTAAAACATCATCAAACTTTCATAATTTATGCGCTGAACTGTTGAACTCTGGTTACACAATGTTAATGAGTTGGGTGAAAAATTTCTAAAAGTTATTACAAAATGTTTGCAGAACAGTTAAACAACATTTTTAATAGTGCCAAAATTGACGCCAACAGAACTTTCCAAAAGTTCCGAAAATGGGCCAGTGAAGTGCGTCTTAGTGCGTTTATAGTTGCTCGTTGTGAATGCGACGAATAAAATTTAAGTGTCTACTTAGCTGTTAGTACATAAATAGGTTCAAAGTTCATGAGCAAGCATTTAGTGCTGAAATAACTTAAATGCGAGACCTTTTAGCCAAAAGCAAGTGTGTACGAAGCATTGAATTGGCCAAGACAAAGGGTTGTGTTTGTATTGTTGTATTTTTGCGTAACTAGTGAGTCGTTATTTTCAAGAAATATGATAGTTTTTGGTTTTTGATTGTGTGAAGGCAACTAAATATTTTTGGTAGTTAAACTTAAGAGAATTGATAGCGTAAATCATTTTACAAGGTGCGTAAAGCTACTTTAGGGTGTTAAATAGTTAATTTATTGCAAAAGTTTTACTGTCTTACTTTCTTGCGTCTTGGAGCGGAAGACGTTGAAATCAAATTTTATTAAGTTACGAGCAGGGTACTCGGCGACGCTTTTGTGCAGACACAATTTTACTATTTTTTTTTTATTAAAGTATAGTAAGCTCGCTTAGCTGCGTTTCAGATATAATAACGGACCGCTTCCGATTTTAATCAATATATTCCAAACCAACTTAATTGCCAACTTATTGCGGCACTCACTCGTTTGATATAGATATTGCACTGAATACATTTTGGGTCACTTTGGCCCGTTATCGGTCGATAACACCGTTCCAGTTATCAGAGCAAATGATATCTTAGATTTCAAGTTAAACATCTAATAATACAATAAACACACAGACAGACAGCTATAAAATTTAAAAACTGTTAGCTTGGCTATTATTGACTTATTAATGATCCTCACTATCGATTGTTCTTAAATATATGAAATCTACAGACGTCAATCTGTGACAGTTTTATTATATCTAGAGATGTGTGAATGGATGGATAAATAAAACATATTTATTTGTTTGATACAAAACTGTATCTATGCTAGAATTTGATTTTCACTTTAGCTGAAATTGACAAAGAAGTAAACAAACATTTTCTAGTGGCATATTTTGATCTTATTTCGAGAAGCCAAGTACATTTTTCTTCACATCTATTCACGGCTATTTGAAAGTAGTTTTTTCGCACAGGTACCTTACTTTAAATTAGTGTGTTTTTTTTTTGTTTTATTATACAATTTTTATAGAACAAAGTTTTGCAAATGTCCTAGGATACAGCCTAGTCAGTGGTGAAAGTGCCGTAAAAATCTGCGTCTTAGTTTCAGAGATCATTGAGTTCAAAAAGACAACCAGACAAACAAAAGTTTCAAAAGTGGTTCAACACTACAACTTTCCCTATGACATTTTCAGTAATTTTTTCAAAGATAAATTCAAGGAAACACACTTTAATATTGTCTAAGCTTTAGAGAAGGTGAGTTGTTTTTTAAGCTATTATTATTTTTTATTTTATTTATTACTTGGCTCAGGTGCTATGTGACCGTTTTGCTCAAATTGTATTTATTCATTTGGCTCAGGTTCTGACGACCATGTTTGTTTAAATGTAAAAATTGTTGTTCTTTAGAGAACGGGAGGTGCGGGACACCTGTGACACCCTGTATGTATTTATTGGTGGCGAGCACCGTTGGCTCTGAGGCATGGCGCGATTGGCTTCCACTTTGGCTTTCCAAAACATAAACTATTTCTTCGAAATATTTTATAAGCTGATTGCGAATTACAACAGCTTGCAATGTTAATGAAATAAACGAACGAAATAACCGTAGCTTATGTCGCTTAAACAAATATTAAATATCAAATAGCAATTCTTGCTAGTTTAGCTTTTATTTAATTATTTTGTTATAAAAAATAATCGAAACTTCCCATTTTTCAATTAACATCTTCTAAAAAATATCGAAGAATAAATAATTTACCATCTCTAGTGTGTTTCTAGTGCTTTGTAACTTTGTGCATTTGGGCCTAGCTATCGAAATAATGTGCTATTTTTGTGGTAAAGTGAGAGGATTGTCAAAGGTAGTGTTGGCAATCTTTAGAAAAGTATCGAGATATCCAACAATTTTATTTCTAGCTTATTATCTTCTTAATAAAGCGAAATATGCATAAAGACCAAGCAAAATTTCACACTTTTGTGTAAACAAAACATTCAAAATTGGATAAAAAGTTTCTAAGTTCATAAGTTAAAGCATTTTCCTTCTTTGTATTCACACTGCCAAACATCACTTCAAACAAAAATCAGTGGCATTGTAGCAACTTGATTGATTTCATTTTTCCCTTTGGGCCTATTAAGATGTAAAATGCGATTGTGTTGTCAAGAAATTGAAAATAAAGCATAAGATGAAAGCACAAAAGTGTAAAGGAAACCAGTAAAAAGGATAGCATGTAGTACTGCACGTGATGGTTTTGTTGTTGTGACATCGAGCAAAGGCGACAAATGAAGCAATAAAATAGCAATTGAATAAGAAAGCTAGCATTTAACTTCCATTCAACATTTTTCTATTACATTTTGCTTTTGTGGCTACTTCTGTTTACAATTTATGCGCTGGCTTAAACTAAGCAGGCCTTTACTTCGTTATCATGTCTTTATTTATTGCCTAAGAGGTTTGGTTTGCTAAGACTAGCTGTTTTAAATTGATCAGCGACAATGCAGCTCACGCTTTCGCCCTCAAATGCCGTGGTAAAACATTCGTTACTTAGCGGATAAAGTGCAAAAGTTATGTACCCAGGGATATAGCAAAACTATCTGGTAAGTACTTCAAGCGTCATCGAAAAAGTTGTCGCAGGTAATTTAGGAACTCGTCCGACAGGTTAGGAACCTTACTTCAGATCCCCAGGAGCGATATAACACAGTTCGACAACACATTCAACTCTCACCCAGAGTGTTTTCAAAATTATTTCTCTTAAACAATTAATATTCATGAACGAACAACTTGTCTTTGGCTCCTATGTGCTCCCATCGTCACTTTCGAAAATTATATTTTCCCAATTGTGCAGTTTATACCACTTTTTCTACAATTTCATATCTGTATAAATTTATTTAAATATTTTTCAATATAGAAGACAGTGCAACTCTTCAAGATGTGCTATATTTGAAACTAGTCCTATTTTTAGACATATATGGTAACATCGAAAGAAATTTGTTTATTAATTATAAGTACGAATTAAATAAACTGTTCGTAATATAAAATGCAACTCTGTGCAAAAGTCCACTCTGCAAATCAGCTGACAGCTTTTATGTATTGTGAATGCTTCTGGCATCCATTCGCCACATTTATGTATTCACAATGATATAAAAATAACTTTTATTTTTTATTTTGAAAAACAAATTTCCTTTGGTGAAAAAGCTGATGTTTGTATATCAAAGTCTGTAACAATTACTTAAAATATAATACTGATCTAATACCCAAGTAATTCTCTTAAATGTTTTCTAACTACAAGCAATTTCAAGGCAACTGCCTTCATGGACGTCATGCCCACACATACATACATACATACATCGTTACCAAATTGACCCTTTTGGTCTCTTGTGGATTTTGCCCATTTGGGAATCCTGTTATGAACTTCTTTTATGTAGCAATCAAATTCTCATCGAGTTAATCTTTCTCTCCTATGTCGTCTAAATGTATTGTCAACAATTGTATATTGATTTTTTGTTGAGCGTTTTAGTCCCAAAAGCGCCATTCGTGCTTTAACCTTACTCATGACTATGCACTTATAATTTTTTTTTTATCGAAATCTCTTTTACTAAATCTTTCCTCTCATTTGCGCGTAGAAGGAGTAGACGTAAGCAGTTAAATAATTTAGGAACGTTTTGAATAAAGAAATGAATTTTTAGCCAAAACAGCGAAGGAGAGAATGATTAAAAATCAGCTATTCTGACATCATTAGTCGTTTCATAGATGGTGGCGCATAAATTCCAAAATATCTACTTGTCACTAATTTCGAAGTTATGTAACTTTTTCACAACGACCATAAAACTTATAGCAGAACGGAACTCATGCCCACTTGAGGCTGCATAACATTTTGTCATTAATAAATTGAAAAGCTCTTGTAGCCCTGTTAAGTTGAAAACGAAATATTTACTTGAGCCAAAGTTTCCTGTTTAAAATTCATATTTGGCTGTTTACTCTAAGCCATTCAAAGCTAAAAGCCTGCAAGGGTAAGGGTTCAAATTTAACATGAAATTCTATAGGGAACTTTACAATTCTTTTTGTGAAGTGCGTAGGAGTGCGGTAAGATTTTTTCTTGATTTATGTTTCTTGTAAAGATATCTTTTAATTATTCCGATGAGCCGACTCAATTATGAATACTAGCATTGATCCTTCTATATCATAGCGATCAAGGAAGCTTTAGCTTTACAAAGAAACCTTTTTACGAAAGCATGAGTGTAGAATCTACAAAAGAATTTTTAGACTAGATTTACTAATATTTTCATTTTAACACATTAATGCCTCTGTATTTATAATATTGGCAGCATGCTAAGTCGGTCTGCACTGAAAACCTAAAGTGACCCTATCAATCATTAAAAATTCAGTAGCTAAATAATAGCATAATATGGAAATTCGGATTCAAAAAAGTACAATTGTGATTAACACAGAACTCTGATTTCGGTTCTGAGTTTTAACTAAAGTCGATCGGAAGGCATTCCTTTTAATGGTATGCATTTTTAACTGACAAAATTTCACAACATTTGGAAAGGAACTTAGGAGAGAAACTTATTCTCCTTGCATATTTTCGACTTATTTCGACTGAACATAAAAAATGAATTTAAATGCAAGCAAAATTTGTTTTTCTGTAAAATATGACTTCCTATCTTCTAAAGCAATACATGGTGATATAAAAAGTTTTTATATTACTCGATATTCATTTCAGAGTCCGATTTCGGTTCGGAGGGAGAGAGAGAAAGAGAGACAGCTGGATTGAGAGAGATAGAGAGAGTGAAAGAGAGAGATCAGCTCTCTGCTCTCTCCTCCGCTCTCTCTCTTTCTCTTTCTCTCTCCCCCCTCTCTCTCTCATTCTCTCTCTAATCTATCTTCCTATCACCAGCTCTCTCTCTATCGCTCTCTCCCTCCCGCTCTCTCTATCCCTCTCTTTCTCTTAATCTCACTCTCTCTCTCTCCCTCTCTTTCTCTTAATCTCGCTCTCTCTCTCGTGCGCTCTCTCACAATCTTTCCCTCTCTCTCCCCCGCTCTCTCTCTAACTCACCCTATCCCTCCGGTTCTCTCTCTCTCCCCATCGGTCTCTCTCTACGTGTATTAATTTATTTATTGTGTGAGTTAATCTGTATGTAATCTAAATGTTTAAGTAAATGCCTTAAAACTTTATAATAGGCTATAGGCTATGCACGCTGACCATATAAACCTGGTGGAAAATTTAGATATTTGTGATACCTTGAATATTTCACTCGTTCTATTGTCCAGGGTTAACTCGATTTTTTTTTTTTTTGGGAAAACACATATAAAGTGTTGTCTATTTAAATTTTGCGACTAGTTTAGTTGGTACTAGAAGGGTCACGTCAATTTATAAGGTAGGACGGCAAACTACAAGTACTAAGCTAATAGACTGATAAGCGAAATATTTATATTAATTTGAGTGAGATGCTAAATTCCATCCAAACTTTTTTCACTCTGATATAATACACTTTACAATAAAAAATTTATTTAGACAAAAATAGCTACATACGGAAATTCTCTAGATATTTACTACAGTTTCATACAAAAAAGAAAATGGGTTTTTTGAAATAATGCGCTTTTATTTTTTAATAGAGTGAATCAACTCGAAATCAAATCACTTTTTGATCTACCAAAACCAGAGAACATGTTTGTTTGTTGGTGGAATATAGATTTTTTTCGAATTGATTCACTTTGCATTGAACAGATAAGCTACGAAAATTTATAATACACAGATGCAAATACATTTATTTCCGCCATTTTTAGTTCAACGACTATTTTATAAGTTTGAATATAATGTCCTTGGCTAGCTATTAAATGAATCGTAATATCTAAAAAAATTAAAATTTTGAGTTAACTCTGTTTACAATAGAACGAGCGATATCTGTTATTAGGATTATAAAATGCGAAAATATTTGAAAAAGCAAAAATGTAAGGATCAGTCTAACCACATTATGTACATTTCTACACTTTGATATAAACTCTTCTTCCGTTTGTTTATTGCCTAACATAAGAAAACCCACACAACTACAGACTTTGGAGGCTTCTACATGCTGCACTCAATCAAAACCTAATTGGTCACATGTGTCGTATTTGTAATTTGTAACACACAAAGACAGGATTCTTTGTTAGCCAGAAATTCTTGCTCCACATGCGTAAGATTTTTGTTGCAATCAAACGGCTAAGCAGGCTTCAACATGTGATTTAAAAGCACCTACTTTGGGCGTTCTGGTATAAATATTCCCAATAGGAAAAACGAAAATATGTTAACTACTAATTTAACTCCAAATTGATTTAGGAAGAGAGGTTTGATATGTTGGAGGTTAAAGAGTAACACTGGTTTCATTATGTCAAAAGTTTAAATATTCACGAAATCCAATTTTGTGGAGCTATGACAGTCAGATATCTTATTTGATAACTTTTCAAAATGCTCGCGAAGTATCAAAGTTTATTTGCTGATGAGATGCAGGGTACCAAGAAAGGCTTGAAACGAACAAGCCATCAATTTTGGGAATGAATTTTTTCTTCGGGATTTTAATTTGCTTTTTTTTCAAGCATATTGCTCTAGAAGAGAAAGTTCAATTCTACATAATAAACGAAATTATGCAAAATTTAGACTTTACTCCGCCATCACCTCTCGACGTCCTTGAGTGGAAGCTCGACATTTTTCAATCTTTTTTCAATCCACCCCAACACTCTCGCCCCATTTCTACTTTACGCGCCATTTCACATTGAAAGCTAAGCGTTTTGCATTTTTTGTATTTACACAAGCGCTTTTGTTGTAAATATTCAGCTACCGAGTTACTAAATAAATAAATTCCAAAAAAGGAAAAGTCAATACGCCAGTAAATATGCATGCCGGCAATTGTTTATTGAACGCAAATAGTCATGCATGGGGCGCTGATAAAATTGAATTCATACCACAGAATTGCAAACGTATTGATATTTTGTTTGGCAATATTTAAAAGTGGGAGGAAATTAAAAATTGTTAATATTTACAAGGGCTGACTTTTAAACAAACCGAATGTTGTGTAGAGAAAAATGTATTTATTTTGAAACGGTTATTGGTGGAGTATATGTATGTATGTAGCTTTAGTGTGGTGTCTTTAACTAAAATATTTGAAACCATAGCACGGGTTTACGTACATATGTAAATATGTACAAAACAACAAGTCCAACACACATCATAACATATAGGCTGCATGTCTTAAGAAATTTTGTGTATACAGTTGGCAAGAACAAACAAACAAAAGGGAATTAATTGAAGTGGAGATAAGTGCATTGTGACGTCACAGGGCATCATTGCTTAGTGTTGGAATTTTCTAACAGCGGCTTTGGTGCAGACACGAGTTCGAATCCGTGTCCGAAAAGGGATCTGATGATGAGCCTGGAAACTCTGAAACATGTAATCCTATCCATCGCTGTTGATTTTTCCTTTGTAATTTTTCTCCAATTATCAATTTTTCCCAAAAAACTGACAATTAAATTCATTACGAATTATTGTTTATTTGGTCTCGAGCTTGCAAAAACTTACAAATATTTGATAAATAAACTTAGAGTTTTGCAAAAGTTTATTCAATTTGTGTATTTCATAGCGATATGCTGCAATTAATAATTCATTTCTGGAAACTTTTTCTAGCAGGCTACCCTTTCACTTCATCTAAATGTTGTCATTTCGCGTATTAATTAATTTGATTCCAGATAATTAATATTATATGTGATATACGCTCAGCAGAGTATAAAAATGGGTAAATTTTTGAATATTTTTTGGGTTTCAAATTTTACTTCTCTGTCTTCAGACTGCTAATGTTGCGTATACGCCACGTGTGACACGTGTGAGTGGAACAAAGTTTGCTTACTCTTAGGCATGCAGCCATGTGCGTATATATGTATGTATGTATGTATGCGTGTAGTCTCCCTGTAAAAAATTCGGTTAGTATGTATACTTAGCAAAAAAAAAATTTTTTTTCTACCTTAAGAGCATAAAGGATTATTAACCTAACTTGTTAGTTTGGTTTTTTTATAAGCATCCGTTGAGAAACTACAATGCTTTAAAATATCTCCAAATTTTCGTATTTTTCCGTACTTCGAAAGTTTGGAAAATTGTTACTTGCGAATTTCGAACATTATGAAAAAATAAAAAAATACGGGTCGATTTATTTTGCATAAAGTTTATAAAAAAAATTGTTTCAGGTCAAATAAATTTTTCAGTTGTAAAAATGATATGGAACGACCCATACATTTTATATGGGTTGCACTGTTCTCATTTGTTTGAGCATGTTCTATGAACAGACCAATTATACCCATTTAAGTATACCCGAACGGTTACGAAAGGAATAATCCACTTCTTTCCAAGACGGGTACTTTAACTCCTATAAGTATGCTACAAAAACTGACTTACACCCCGCTGTATACTCAGCACAAATAAAAATGGACTTACACATGTTTAGATGTGTATTGAATAATAGGCAACTGCAGCCTAAAGGAGTTAATCGTGAACCGCTCTACTTGGAGACTAGTCACACGGTTGTTTGCAGGGATATTATTCGTGCTTGTTAGCTCTTGTAACACATCCAATGCAACGGAAATTGACTAAAAGCGGAAATGATTACCGAATGATGCATACAGGCATAATAGCGTGTTCCTTATGAGCTACTCCAAAAAACTCTTATTTTAAGCTTAAAAATAATTCGAGTTATTGAACAAAAATTGTCGATGGTGATTTATTGCATAGTGCAATTGTTTTCCAAGTTTGAAAATGTGACCTTCTGAATAAACTATATACTAGAGACACGCTAATGTCATATACGAGTATGTAAAAAGTGCTTATAGAGAAACAGATTTGTGCATTCACTTGAATATAAACCAGAATAAATTAAATTAATGAAGCACAAATTAAATCTAATGTCTAAAGACATTAAGAACAAAATATTTAAACTATTGTTAAGATGGCTTATTGAGGCTCTTAGGACATGCCCAAATCCCAGCAAACCATTGCAGTCATAAAAATGAGTCCGAAATGAGGGTATTTCTCTTTTTGTGATGATCGTCCGATTCCATATCGTATGAGTGATTAAGAGTCACTTATTGGACTCAAAAAAGACTCATTTATGAAACAATTTTAGAGTCATTTAGGACTGTTACAAAATTCATAAAATGCACATTTCTGGCTTTTAAATTATGTATGCCTTTTGGCATTGAAATTGAGATTCTAGAATTGGAAAAAAGATATCTGAACCTTCGTTTGATAAAAAAGAAAATTTTTAAATAGATTTTGGTAAAGAAATAAGTTAAATGTGCCTACTTACACACCAAAGGTTGATTCTACATATGTACATAAGCAGGGAATGTCTATAGGGCTATCTTTTTAAAATTATTTCAAACTGAATTTAGCTGGCAAAAATAATATAAGCGAAGCCCAGAACTATTATATTTTTATGAAACAAAAATTTTTCGAAAACAAGATAGGAATATTTGTTGCTCATAAATACTCTCCGTATAAGGCTCACAAATTTCATAACACCGGAGTCATAAAATAGTGCTTTATGATGGTACTGCTGAGCCTCATTTTTTCACATATTAAGGACTCATATCGGATTCCTAAATTATGAACACTCTGAAAATAATTGTAGTCATATTATGATTAATCACAAAAAAGACTATCTTTGTAGAATTGCTCACATATGTAACAGAAATTTGAAAGCTGATTGGGTGATCGCCAGATATTTAAATGTTTTTTGAAATGTTGGAAATTTTTTGGAAAAATATAATTTTTAGAATTTCTTTGAAAAACTACCAATCTAAAAAGTTTGGTAAACTAGCCATAGCATTTATGTCAAGCTGAAATATTTAAAACTAGTAAAACTATCTATGATTCGCTGCGTCTCGGAACTTATAATAGACTGAGTTTGATTTTACTTTATTATTCCACTTTCTTATTCTACTTACTAATTTCCAGATCCCAACCATAAACCTTTATCGAGATATTCAGCTTGAAAAATTATGTTAGTACATACGTTTTCATAGCTATAAATGGTTACCTTAATTCGCAAAGGCCCTAATCGACACATTTGTCGAAAATGACTTTTTCACATATTTCAATATGGCCTAGTACAATACACGCTCACTACAAGTTTTAAGGAGTTACTAGCAGTAATAACGTAGATATTTAAATTTACAAAGCTACATTTACATGGGTTCAATGTAAAACCAATCAATCAACTTTTGTTTTTTGCCTCTCCTGTAAATTTTTTTTTATGTCAGTTAGGGCCTTTGTGAATTAAGGTAACGAAATGCACAGCGTTAGCTGAATCATAGAAATCTGCGCACACAAAAAATGAGCAACCGATATAAAAATCTGTGGGTGGTTTTTCTGTGTCTAAAAATCAACGCTTTTTATATACATATATACATAGAAGTTGAAATTTATAGCTTATGCACTTAGTAAACGTTTTAAATTCATTGATTTTTAAATTCATTTATTTGTAAGCATTTAAATAATAACTAGTAAGGAAGTCTAAGTTCGGGTGTAACCGAACATTAAATACCTAGTAGTGATCTGTTTTGGTATCCTAATTTACTCAGGTCTATTTTAATACATATCTGAAAATTTGTTATAAAGGAAACTGATTGTTTTCGATTAAAAACACTTCTGTTGTAAGTGGTAAATTAAATTATCACTAAATAACAAAATATAAATGGCTTTCCCCATGTTCATGAAAGGTATGAAATTAAAAAAAATTAATAAAACAAAAGGCAATAGGGTGTTAACTACTTTCCCGTAAATCTTGCTTGTTTGTTGTTCGATTTGCATAATTTTTGGCAGGAGTATACTACATACTATTGGGAAGCATCTCACTTATTTTCATTGAAATACCTTCTTGAAATTTCAAGCAATCGCTTTTAAAAATAGCTGACCTTTTTTACTGAAAAGTGGGCGGCGCCACGCCTACTTCACCAAAATCTACAACATTTTTTTCCGTTTTGATTTGCTTAAAAAGCTTATTATGTGTGTAAAATATTATTTATATAACTTATAAAATTATGGAAATATCGCGATTTTAATTTTACAAAGACATTTTTCAGAACTGTGTTCAAAAAGTGGGCGTGTCCGTTAACCAATTTTGTTCATTTTTACAGCAAAGAGTTAGCTTTATATGTTGAACACTTTTTACAAATATCGTTTTAATAAATCAATTTTTACCGGATTTACGGCATGGAAAGTTTTGTGGAATAATCCACAATAAAGGGGCGGGGCCACGCCCATTTTCCCAAAAATTTTGTGCATTCGACTTTCTTTGCCCATGAATACTTTAGAGGTGAAATAGAAATGATATACAGCTTGTTTAAGCAAAGTTATTGCATATTCAATATATCTATGATCCTTTTCAAAATCTTTCGTATGAAATTGGGCGTGGACCTTACCCGATTTCGCTAATTTTTTTCGGAATATTGCCTGTATTAATATAATTATGTGTGCTGAATTTTATTTTCCTATCTTGAGCGGTTTTTGATTTATGATTAATAATATTTCCAAATTTGACTTAAACAAAAGTGGGCGGTGCCACGCCCCTTTTTAGAAATTTATTTGTTGCCTTAACGCTAAAGTACACACCAAATTTTATCCTTATAGGTGTATTATGTACTGAATAATCACTCGTTTTGTATTTTCGAAAATACATATTATATGTATAGAAAGTGGGCGTGGCTTTTAACCGATTTTGCCTATTTTCAATAGCGCTCCGAGATAAGTGAAAAGGAACCTGCATACCAAATTTCATAGGGATATCTCAAGATTTACTCAAGTTGTCGTGTTCACAGACGGACGGACGGACGGACATGGCTCAATCAATTTATCTTTTCCTCCTGAGCATTTTGATATACATAAGTCAATATCTATCTCGATTCGTTTATGCCGTTACATACTACCGTTATGCGATTGAAGTTAATATACCTTGCGTGCGAAGCACTACTAGGTATAAAAGTAACCAAACTATTCAAAATAGTTACGTACCGTTAATTACAATTTTACGCAAAATAAATTTCGGTTTTTGAGTTAGCTTTGAACACAATTAATTAAAAGTTGCTTGTTTTCATAAAAGTTAAATAATGGGTGATATTAATAAAAAAAAAAGAGTTTTCAGAAATTTGACAAAAATTTGTATGGATAAAATTTCGTTGTGCTTTTGTATATCATTGAGCTGTAAAAAAATATCACAGATGAAGAGTACACAAAAAGTAGCAAAAGAGGAACGTATCGCTCTTTTTTATTGAATTATTAATTACACTTTTTTCCTTGAGACTTTGCTGACTTTGTTAAGGGAAAAAATAACTTTTTTAACTAATTTTGTACAACAGTTCGCACTATTGGATTCAGCTGATCCGAATTATATAGGAATAAGCTACCCTTCGTCTTTTGGATGAAAAAAGTTGAAAAACTACAACCGTCTTATTATTCCCACAGATAAAGAAATAAATCAAAAATTTATTGGAAAAATTATTTTCCATTGAATTTATTGTTTGCAAAACTCGAGTAACTAATCTCTAAAGAGAGCGACCTGCGATTAATTCCTTTAGTCCACAGTTGCCTATAGTTTAATAAACATAAATAGAAGCGACATTTTTGTAGGTGTAAGTAAATATTAGATTTTGGAGCATACTTCTAGGAGTTAAAAACAGCCATTGGGTGTAAAGTGGTTCAGTCTTTTCGTACCCGTTCAGGTACAAATCGGGTACAATTAGTCTCTTGATGGGATATCCTCAAAGAAATGTGAACAAAGTGATCAGTACTGGTATTAGACGCATCCTCTTTTGAGACACTTGCCACATGCATCCGAACTAGGGCTGTGCCTTTATTCGATTAATCGAGTAAGTTGATTAATCAAATTTTCAATTAATCGATTACTTGATTAATCAAAATTCTGAGTAATCAAAACGAGTGTTTCTCGAGTATTTTCAAAAATGGTTAATCAAAAACTGATTAATTTGCTCATTTTTTTATGTGAAAGTTTGCCTTGAAATAGTTGAAAATAAGAAAAATTAAAAAACCAACCATACATTAAAAAAAAAAAATTATTTGTTGTTGCCTTTTTAAATATTTGATTTGTGGGTATTTTTATTTGAGGTAGGTAAAAATCAGTAATTTGAATTTTTAGTTTTATTTTTAGTATGTTTTCATGTTTATTCATTTTCTATAGCCTGTTTGATTCTTGAAACTGGTTTACTAAAAAAATGCTATTATAAAATATTTTGAAAATTGTTTTCAATACAACAAATACAAATTTTCACTGAAACGCAAAATTATATTGTTGTAGCTGAGCTAGCAATGGTGGGCAATATGTCAAAGCTCACTGAGCTGTATCTGAGAGCTTAATTTGTACGACAAAATGTGAGCGCCATAACACAAAATGACTATGAAGCCATCCGAACACTTGATTGACTACGACCGAGCACGCTTCATTGCAACTTATCATTATTATTCTCCCAGAATGTGTGTTATACAGATTTACGAAATAAATTACTTGCATGTGTAAGAATGCCCACCACTGGTTTATAAAATGAATGCTCCTCTGAAAATATCAATTTAAGAAAACCCATTTAGATCAAAATTAGAAAATTCTAAAGAACTGGCAACATTTAAAGTGAAAAATGTGCTGATGCAGAGCAAATCTACATAAATATTTTTCACGTTCTTTTTTTACATTTTTGACAATATAGTTAGAAAATCACCAAACAAAATTGCCAAAAATCAATATTTGCCAATAAAACGCCAGAAATGTAGGAATTTGACTAATCAAAGAGAAATGCTAAAAAGCAGAAACCAATTTTGGAGCTACATACATACATACGCTGTGAATATACATATGTACATATATGCTCATATGGAATTGTACATTAGACCGTGCCAATTTTCTTTTGAATTTTTTCTCAAAATGGCGGTAAAAAATCAAACAAAAATTGAAGAACTAAATAAAGAGGTAATTTATAGCTATGTTGGGGGTTTAAGGCTTCTGATTATTGGTTCAAAACTGGAAAATTATTGCGAAAAAATTGTGCATGAAATTGAATTAAATAAATACTGCATAGAAAAGGTGAAAAAGGAAACATTCGTCTTACTTACCATTTTAGAAAAAAAAAAAAAAAATTGTTTGGCTCAGTCTAATGTACATGTGTATAGAAATAACTATTTTATTATTAAAAAACATGTTCTTTCCCAGAAATAATATAGCCTGTTTGAGTATTCAGTGCGTTGCGTAGGTTTAGAACTCCAACTATGTATGTATGTTCACCAAAGCAACCATATTGCTAAAAGATCTGTTTTCATTTTTTTTGTTTTCTTGGTAACTAGTTCATGGAAAAACAAAATAAAAAGCTATAAAAACGATGTTAAGCGCAAGTTGAAAGTACAAACCTTAAGGTTGTAAAATAGGGAAACTAGTTGAAAATCCCCACCAAAGTAGCTATGTGTTTGCAAAGCGCATGAAATCAAGCAAATTGGAATACACTGTGTTGCAAAAGAAAAACCCAGCTTTATGATATTTTTCAACATTCAACGTCAATACCTCATTCACACTTTTCTCGTGCCTAACTCAACCAGTTTTACAGAACTAGAAATAAATTGATCGAATTTAATTTAAAATTCGCACAGCAGACAGTGTTGAAATTGTTAAACATAAGGTGGGACATTTTTTGTTTTCAGCGGAATATCTTAGAGAGTAATATTTGGCATACATAGTACATACATACATATGTGGTGTTTTTGTCTATAGATTGCCCTGGAACAATTGTTGCTTTATTGTCCTTTTCTGATTTTAAAAATAGTTACATTAAAAATTAAGTTTTAAAGAAATAACAAAAACATATTATTCAAGAGTTTTTGGAAACGAAATTATTGGCATTTTATTGATCAATATCGGGACAGCATATCTGAAGTAATTGAAGTTTGATATTAAGGGGACAAACACCATCAATTGGCAATACAACTGGTTACAATTTTCCTCAACATTTTTCTCATCAATTTTCATTCCTGTTTGCATTGTCGATAAAAAAAAAATTATCAGAATTTTAAGTCATGCGTTTCAGAAATTTTTACCCTCATTGATAAGGTTTCAAAATTATTGAAAAGCAATCCACCATCGTACCAAAGCCTTGCAAGTCACATGAACGAAATCAACAACGGCAAAAAAATGTTTAGAGCACTTCACAAGAAAGAAAAAATCCTTCCATCAAACATTGTTTGAAGCATGGTAGTCGTTGAACGAAAACAATTGGGCGGAAAAATAATGTAACAAAAGCAAAAACACTGAAAAAAACTACACTAAAATAAAATGTAACGATAAACGAACAAAACCAATAAACACAGAAAATAATGAAAAAAAAAATACGAACTATAAAAAAAATTTACACATATTGAAATTGGCAGTAGAAACAAAAGTTTACAAATCAAAGCCATTTCAATATACATTTACCTTTATGCTATATGGTTGAGACTTTAGGTGACACGACCTAATCCCAAGTAAAAAAGAGGAATATCAGCAAACCCTTGTAGTGTCAAACACGTCGTCCGGTGCGTAAGTTTGTACTCTGCGCTTTCCTGCCATACCTGTTTGAAGGCTGGAGGCAGGAAACATCAAAACACATCGAAACATATTTTAAAAGCTTATAAATAAAAATTCAAGAAAATTCGTTCAGTGCTGTCGCACGCATGGGAAATATAAAAAGGATAAATTACATTTAAATTCAAAATCAAAGATACTATATTTTCAGATATGCCTTTAGATTTACGTTCCTGAAATTTTCATTAAAGGATATACATTGAACATTTCTGGCCTTCAGTTCACCTCTGTGAAGTCAAGAATTGCAATATAATTGGGGGAAATCGTTTAAGTATGTAACAGAGTGTATTTTAACGATTAGAGCTAACAACATGAAGGTTAAAGGTCAGTAATATACAAAGTAATACCTAATACTGTGTTATACTCGATCAGAAGAATGGAAAACTTTTCTAAGCAACTTCTAAGGCGTAATTATATGCTTTAAAATGAGTTAACAATAAAAATAAGATACTAAAAATCTTTCTATTTTCACGTACATAAGTTCTATTTGTGGTTGGTGTTCGTAGAGCAAAGCGCAACTTTTTTTATTCTCTTTACTAAGATTTTAATTTTCTTTCACAGGAAGCGAGTTCCTGAAGTTGAAGGATTACAAAGATAAAAAGAGCGAAATGTTTTGGATTACATATGTACATACATTTTTGCATTTCATTTGAGTGTAGGCACTTAAGTTCGTACACCGATATTTATGGGTATTTAAGTTGTAAATATGATCTTTTTCAGCCATTATTTTATACTGAAACGATTCATACTTGGCTCACATTGAACTTTTATATATTTTTGTTATATATATATTTATATTAGAATATATACAGTGAGTGCCATTCAAAATGGCCCACTTGGTTACTGTAATATATATATCTCGAAATCTTCATAGATAAATGTCATAAATACTTTTTGTATCAGTGTTTCCAAGTTTATGAGAAAATTCAAAAAAGTCCTTGAAAATTCCAAAAACGCCCTGAACATTTTGAAATTTTATGCAGGGATTTCAATACGATTTCCAAGTATGCAGTTTGGTAGCCAAGTAAATTCTTATCTCATACAGTGCAAGTCTCGAGGCTGATTAAAATTTGGTTGATTTTTGGCATTTTTTTTTTTTTGCATAGTATTTGACATTTTCTTCCATAAGAGATTGGATTGTCATAGTAACTCAATTTGCATGGAAGAAAATACCAAACACTACATTGAATAAAAAAAAAAAAAAAAAAATTGCCAAAAATGTACCGAATTTTCTACAGCTTTACTGCTTGCACTTCGTTAGACTAGACTTTTTCAGGTTTTTGAATATTTTCAAATACATCTACATCAAATACATGAATAACTCATACAAAAGATTTCTATGACAAAAAAATCAATATTTGTATATCAAGTTAGCAAATAACTTTTAGTTGAAGAAGTTTTCGAAATATATTAGAAAAACCAAGTGGACTATTTTGAGTGTGACACACAGTATATTTATATGTATGTATACACATACGTATGTACTTATACATAGTACATATAGTAAATCGATGTTTGCTTATGTATGTATTTGCCACTCAAGGTTCAAAAGTTTAGCTGGGATAAATGTAGATAAAATGAGCATGAAATTGAAAGGAAATATCGAACAATAATATTGAATCGGATTAACTACAGAAGTGCCGGCTATCAAGTGTTATGGTTATTGTGCGTATTTATTGCGAAGCTATCAAGAACTGCAAAGGGTTATGGATTTTGTTGTGAATATACTTCATAGCTGTAATGATTTATTTTATACTCAGTTGGACTAGCTACTTGGTACTGTTTTTATACCTAGTAAATAGTGCTTCGCACACAAGGTATATTAACTTCATTCGCCTAACGGTAGTATGTAACGGCATAAACGAATCGAGATAGATATTGACTTATATGTATCAAAATGTTCAGGAGGAAAAGAGAAATTGATTGAGCCATGTCCGTCCGTCCGTCTGTGAACACGATAACTTGAGTAAATCTTGAGATATCTCAATGAAATTTGGTATGCAGGTTCGTTTTCACTTATCTCGGAGCGCTATTGAAAAAAGGCAAAATCAGTAAAAAGCCACGCCCACTTTCTATATATATAATATTTTCGAAAATACAAAAAGAGTGATTATACAGTACATAATACACCTATAAGGATAATATTTGGTGTGCACTTTAGCGTTAAGGCACAAAATACATTTTTGAAGAAATTTTTGAAAAGGGGCGTGGTACCGCCCACTTTTGATATAGTCAAGTTTGGAAATATTATTAATCATAAATCAAAAACAGCTCAAGATAGCAAAACGAAATTGAGCAAACATATTTATATTAATACAGGCAATATTTCGAAAAAAAATTAGCGAAATCGGGTTAGGTCCACGCCCAATTTTATACGAAAGATTTTGAAAAGGATCATAGATATATTGAATATGCAATAACTTTGCTTAAACAAGCTGTATATCATTTCTATTTCACCTCTAAATTTTTGGAAAATGGGCGTGGCCCCGCCCCTTTATGGGGGATTATTCCACAAAACTTTCCATGCCATAACTCCGGTAAAAATTAACTTATTGAAACGATATTTGAAAAAAGTGTTCAACATATAAATCTAACTCTTTGCTCTAAAAATAAACAAAATCGGTGAACGGGCACGCCCACTTTTTGAACACAGTTCTAAAAAATTTCTTCGTAAAATTAAAATCGCGATATTTCCATAATTGTATAAGTGATATAAATGAGATTTTACACACATAATAAGCTTTTTAAGCAAAACTAAACTGTATAAAAATTTTGTGGATTTTGGTGAAGTAGGCGTGGCGCCGCCCACTTTTTAGCATAAAAGCTCTGCTATTTTCAAAAGCGATTGCTTGAAATTTCCAGAAGGTATTTCAATGAAAATAAGTGAGATGCTTCCCAATAGTATGTAGTATACTCCTGCCAAAAATTATGCAAATCGAATAACAAACAAGCAACGAGCGACTGTGAATGCTCAATCGATCATCTTTCTACCGCATTTTTGCGGTCGTTGGCGTGTCGATTGATTTGAAAAGTACTAATAAAATGAATACAAAGTAAGCTATTAGCAAAAAATTAAAAATACATTAAAAATATGCAGTTCGATCAAGTTACACAATACCAAAATATAATACGATCGACTCAATCGAAAAACTTCTATTCTACTGCAAATCGACACTCGCAATATGGGTGACTATTTATTTCCAGAAGCAATTCCGCATTTGAATTTCACAGTATAGTAAACGAAACTATTTAAGTCTCAAAAATTAAATAAATTTAAAAATATAAATTTTATTCCTCCATGTTGGTTTAACTCAACTTTTATATTCTTTTACTTGATCGTACCATCCTCGACTTACAATTGCAGATCTTAGAAAGCAGTCTTATCAATATTAGTTCAGAACGCCAAAAAGCAAGTAGTCGACTTTGACTGACGTTGTTTTGAGCTTTTCCCCTCTTCAAATCAAAATTTGCAGTTCTTTCATTATTTCGCAGTGCCATGAGTTGTATGTTTTCCTCCTTCCATTTTAGTAAACACACAAAAATTTTAAGCTTTTCAAAGATCAAAAAGCAATTGTCAGCATTTTGACTACTCCTTCTTCAATGAAACAGTGAATTTCGCTGGCAAAAAATGTTACATACTCGTACATATCTAGGTCATTCCAATGCTAAAAGTAACCATGGAAATGACTTGCAAACACACATATGTAGATGCGAATGAAAGTCGAGTCACCCTACAGAAAAAAGTTTCAATTGTTCAAATGACATTTTACTTAAATTAATTATTATTTGAAAAAATTCAATAACCACGCACAGCGGGTGCGTATAGATTTAGAGCTGTTGTGATACATCTTTTGAAGACATACAATAAAACGAGAGTAAAAAGGAGCTTCAAAATGCTTTATCTAAGATCTTGAAACAAGGTAAGCAGCGTCCATATTAAATTTATATGTATGCACTGTGTAGCCCCGTACAACTGCGCACTTTTAACTTCGACAAATTTCGGGATTAAACGAAGTTTTAGAAGGATTTTAGGATTACTCCGGCTGCTTTGGAATTTTCCTAAAAATATTTTATGTATGACTTTCAGTTTCAATATATTTCTCTGATCCCAAAATAATTCCAAACACTTTCCACATTCGGAATTTTTTTTGGATCAAGTAAATATTTTTAGATTATTTTAGACCAATCCGGAGATCGTTGTGGGATTAACGCAGCAATACTTCGTAAAGATTTTCTAAGCATTTTAAGTGTGCTTTTCGGGCTTAGTTTGATAACTATTGGTTAAGAATTATTTTCAAGTTTATTACATTCTCTCTATATCTTTTTTAATTGTTTCGAAATTGTTTTTGTACCTTGAATAGTTCAAAATAATTTTAGAATTTTAACGTAAATAGGAACTTAACCCCTGAATATATTACTTTCTGTATTTGCCACATGCAAGTCAATCATCGACTATACAACAGAATCGATTTCCCGCGCATGCATGTGTTTAAGTGTACAAAAATCACAGCGCAGAATTTCCGCTTTTCATTTCTCTTTAACATTTTTTTTACTCCAATCAAGCGTACATTAGCAACATGATAACATACATCGACATATGTTGAAATAATCAGACAGCCGTAAGTGTTATCATCTCCGCGCATTTCCATGGTAATATCCATTTCCACAGCGATTTCCTTAATACATTTCGATACTATTCGTATTTGGGGAGAGTATTACGAGTACTTTGGATTGAAGCAAAAAAACGAACAAACCATTTACATATATTACATAAATGCTTATGGGTATGTTTGTATTAGGGATGTTATGGAGCTTTGACTCGATTTCGATTTCTGGTCAGGATTTCGGTTGCTGACTCTGAGCTCCGACTATTTAAAATGAAAGTCGATAAGTAGAAGGTATCCATATAAAATATACCAGAGTACCTTGGGGTTTTTGGCTTGTTATAATTATAAGGTAAATTTAATTTCATCACTCTACCATTTTATTGTTGCAAAATTTTGTTCACCAGAAGATATCACACCATATTTTAGCTACCTCACGTCATACCGATTTAATATGATCGAAATAAATTTATCGATACTATTTTTTTTAAATTTTTCTCCAGTTTAAACGGGGCTATTTGATTCGATTCTAACCTTAATCGCTGAATAAACACAAATTATAATTTATATTTTATTTACTTTACACCCTTCATTGTTCTGTTTCCTTTACCACTTCTCTACTCCAATTCCCTAAAGACAATTCCAGTTAATATATTCCACAACTGATTTCATATCCGGTTCCTTTAAAACCACTTCCGTAACATCCCTAGTAAGTTCATATACATAAAAAAAGTATGAACACGTTTTTTAATCATTTTAAAGCACTCACAAAATTTTAAAGTTTCCGTTAAATTAACACTCGAAAGGAATCTTTTTTCCGTTGCATAAAAGGTAGCGCTCATGCTGAGCTATCCTTATTGGTATTGTGGGCATGTGGCAGTTCAGTAGAGTCCCAAAGTGTGACCCGAAAATCAATTGTTAACCGCAAGAAGCTGCTTTTATCGTGAAAAATAAATCCACTTCATGCCGAGGAGCAAAAACAAAAATATGTTCATGCGAGAGTGTGAAATCTTGGTAATATTTTAAAGTGCGTTTAGCTCAACATTTTTTTGTAAAGGTATGTACTAGAGCGTTTTAAAATAATTTTTTTGTTGTGTCGAAACCATGTTTTAGTTTAGATTAAAAACCAGGTTTTAAAAATATGATTCCTTAACTTTCATACAAATTATATGTGAGATTTCTTATCTTTTATTCAAACTCCTGCTACTATAGAGCTATACCCAGCAACGCAAAACCATTTACGCCTTTATAGAAAATGAATGTTGATGCCAAAAACAAACTAACAATTAACCTTTTTTAACCCAAGTACAAACATTTGGTTTTGTTAAACTTTTTTTTTTAAGTAAAAATGTTTTGCACCACAGAATCAAACTTTTCGTTTTCCTAGAAATGCCAACAAAACAAGCAATATTATATTTACGAAAGATTTTATTGATTGACATTTATTTTATTTTAAATGTGGAATTTTTGTGTTCCACAATCCCATTAGTTTTTTAATGTTATTTGAACTCGTACCTTTCTGTTATCGTTTTGTGTAAAGCTTTTATTTAAAAGTTGTTAATAAACAAACATTTTTAAATGAAATTAACAAGTACAAAAGTGTTTGCACTTCAACTAAGAGAGGGTAGTAGATACTTATAATCTAAGCAGAAGTAATATATTGGTCTCATATTTATCTCTTATTGAAACGACACACAAAGAGACAAAATTCAAAAGTTTTTAGTTTATAATTTTCAAAAAAAAAACAATTTTTTTTCGACCCAGCCTAATGTACACAATCCAAAATTAAAGTTGTAAAACATGCCTTAAAATCTTGCAAACAAGTCGCAGCCAATACTAAACATTAGGATATTGTCTTTTTGTTTTTTGGCCAAAACATCAGCCAAACATATGTACGCTGCACGTGCTAGTGGGTATGCCATGTCGTATACGCAACATTTGACAAACACAACAGCAACAAGTGTATGACATTGCTTTTGGGAATAAATGTTTCCAAATTAGTTAATACATACATATGTATAAGACAGCGGAATATTGTTGTTGTTTTTCTTTGCACACATACTTACTTACATACAAGCGTGAATATGTATGTATAAACGCACATACACTTCAATTAACTAAAGGCGGGCTCGCCATATGGTCAATTGACTGTGGTTTACGTTCTGTTGTACAATTTTCATGTCATTCACTGCCGAAAAGGTCATAAAAGGAAAGCGTACAAAAAGTTTGTATAAGTAAGTTGATGAATTTTCTGCAAATGTTTGGAAAAAAAACCAAGTTCTCACAGCATGTCTCTCGTTTGAAATGTCTGTTCAATTTACTTTTATTTACTTGGCGAAATTTGTAAGGGTCCAAATAAAAAACACAATGTAAATAAAAGCGAACAAGTGAATTTGTTAGAACGGATTTTTTGATGTGTAAACATCTTTGTTTTTAAGGTTCAAGACATTTCGGTTGTTTAGATTGGGTTGTAGTTTTAATTTTGTGATAGCAATTTTTTTTTTTGTTTAGAAAACTGCCCCTTATACCACTTGATTGGTTCGAAAAATACTTTTTAGACTACAATAACGAACGAATAAAATAATATTAACTTTTCATGAACTTGAAGTTGATCCATACGCACGCCAAGTTACTGGGTTGTGTTTCGCTTACTCAGGTTATCTTTAAACCGACAACGGCAGAGCGCCATACATCTCTCGAATAACCTCATCAACTTTAGATTCCAATCTTCAGGAAGACATTCAACCAACCATAGAAGCTTGGACACCTTATTGAATAACAAGTAATCCGTCATCTTAAAATATTGCATTTGGATAGATACCTTTCAGGGGTTTGATTTCTTTATTTAGTAAGGCATAAAACGAGTCTGTTTGTACTCTCTGGTTCTCATTTCAACAATAGTTCATGCTGGGCTCAAAACCTTCTTTTGTTCGCCGAGTGCATTTTTCCAAGTAAGGGTTGTTTCTGAAGTTCGCAGCCATACATTTATGATTAAGTGATATTTTGAATTTCGCGCCCAAACCCCTATCTTCGCAATCGAAAAATTCATATTTTTCAGGCACTCTGGATAAAAGATATCCTCGAAATTTCATTAACAAAATTTGTAACCCCCTTTTCCCAAAATCCTGCATTCGCCACTGTCAATGATAATGAAGATAAAGTGTGTGAAATAAATGCTTTCCGCGCTGTGTTTTGCAGTGAGATCAATTAAATTTTATTTTCATAAAAATTATTTCACATGTTTATTGTGTTCGCTGCATTATAGCTGGCAGCCCTATTATGTTTATTTTAATGTGATTACGAGTACAAAGCATCCAGTCGTCGGAAATGAGTCGACATGTGGTACGAATGAAGGTCAGCAACTGTTAGTGAGGTGTTGTGCACGCCTTGTTTGTTGGCGCCAACACTTTCGTTTAGCTGAGCATATTAATGCGACTGCCGTTCTACTTATGTAAATGAAACACAAATGAAATCGAAATAATTTTTTTTATTATGAATAAAGGAAAAAGTAATGATACAAACATACTAAATGATGCGGTCTATAATTTGCTGAGTTCCAACATTTTATAGCTTCACACGCAGAGGCTCCCGAGCTCACTGTGAAAGTATCATAAAGATTCGCCAACTTTTTTAAAATAGTGCAAAACTCCCTGTATTCAACAGTGTCCTTCATTCTGTCCATCAACAAAACCACCAAATTAATCAACCACACTCCATTACAGCTTTTCGTCCCTATGTCTTAGGCTATTTTGGGTGAAAACTCGTTGATCTACGACAGAAAATGTTCTGTATGTCACTCGGATACTAAAGAAATTTCATCCAGTTAAACCAAGAAGGACATAATAAATTACGATGGAAATATTATGGTGTATTGAGTTGTTTCGAAGAGCACGTCTTGGGGCGTTATTTCGGACTCTTAATCTTATAACTTTAAACGACTTATTCTTGTATATTTGTATATTTGTATATCCACTACTATCTCCCGAACGACTTCACCGATTTTAATGAAATTTGGTACACAGGTACTATGCTTTGTTTTAAGATTTTCTACTTTGGTGTTGCCACTTGGGGTGGTCCTTAGGGTTGCCACCTATATCAATTTTTTTTAAATATTGAGCAATATATGGCAATATAGGTATCAAATGAAAGGTATTTTAGGCCGTATACCAACCAAAATATTTTCGAATAGGATTGCCACCTAGGGTTGCCACCTGAACGCATTTTATTTATTCCTTCAGATATCGACCACTATCTCGGGAACTGCTAAACCGATTTCGATGAAATTTGGTAAATGGATAGTATGCTTCCTTCTTAGATTTTCTACTTGAATATTGAAAGTAATGGAAACTTAGAGGGTTGCCACCTTTCCGATGTTTTTTTATATATGGTATCAAATGCAAGGTATTCTAGGGCGTATACCAACCAGAATATTTAATACACAACAGGTGTCGCCAATGTATGTTAAGTGACTTTTTGTGGCTAGTGTTTGATATTTTGGAAATCTATTTTGGAAATTTATGCTCTTGGTAAGTAAGATTATGCGGCAAATTCGAAAAATACCAAGCAAGTCTCGGTGACCCAGGTACTATTAATTAAATAAAAACATTTAAAAATTGACTGAGCCAATTTCCCGTATCCAAGCTTTTGCCGCATGCAAATTTCGATTGTAAATTTTCGATATATTTTTGCACCACCCACTCATTGCAAACCTTACACAACATACGCAATGGAAAATCTTTCGCAGAAATTTTGTATTAAACTGTATATTTCATTCGCAGTACGTGTATAGGAAATAAGTAAATTGACAACATGTCAGGACCACACTCAATTGTAACATTAATAAATGTACGCAGTGGGTGCGGAGAACGAATTACACTATTCTTTCAAGATAAGACACAAGAAAATTGAAAGAGAAAGGGTAAAAAGGTAAACCATTGCCAAACATGACCTTTTCAGCGAAAAAAAGCATTAAATTAATGGTTGACAAAATGAATGTGGCCCACATATTTCAGCGCCATTAAATTTTATACACAAAAAGAGGCATTACAAATGACTCATAAAGAGAAATGAATAAGAAAGAAGGAAGAAAAGGATTTTCATGCTTATCATTGAATAAGCGAAATGTAATACATTCCCTTTCCCCACTGGAATACATATGCAAATTACATAAATACATTCAAATCATCTCAAATCGTTAATATCAAAACAGAAAAAAATCTAAATCCTTACTCTAATTGAAATCTAATTCGAAAACAATAAGCGAAAAAAGTATTCAGAAGAAGGACATGACAAGTGCCAAAAATAGCCATACAAGCAAATCAGATAAAAAAGCAACAAAACAATCGTTCCGTGCCATCTTACAAGTAAGGGTTGATGACATTTGTCAAAGCAGGAAATCTCAATAAATCTCAATACGAATTTGTGTGGCTTTGCTTTTCAGCTTTTCATCTTAACGCGCCCATATCGAAAGGGTTTGGGTATTTTGCTTCTTAAAGAAGTAATGAGGATTTAGTTGTTTTGGCATTTTATTGCTACATTTTACTCAAATTTTAAAACGATTATTGTTATGCAATAAATAAGTCAATTTATCGTTCTTGCTAGTTGCGTAATTTAAATCATTAAAACATAAATAATTGCGAGTCGTGTTTTTGTTCGATTTCAATTACAGGAAGCCCAATTGTATAATTGTCCTCATCATAATTACAGTAATGGTAATTGGAATTTTCATGATTACGATTACATAATTGAGTTTACACAGTACAGTAATCGTAATCATAAAAATTCCAATTACGATTACTATAATTATAATCCTATGAAATTTGCGAACACGATTACTGTCATCGTACTTGCATGTTTGTAGGGACCACAATTACAGTAATTGTAATCATAAGGAATCAAAATAAGGAACGTCACATGCATATCAGCAAAGCAGTCAAGCAGTTACAATAACAGTATTGGTATTCGTCTAATTTTTAAGATTTCAATTACAGTAATCGTAATAGCAAGTAATTTAAAAGTAATCTTAATCCTTAGACCAGAACCAGAACTGTTTATAAACTCAATTAGTTTTGGAGTTCCTATTTCATATTTTCTATAAATGAGTCTATGATCGGCAGTTGTAGCATATGTGCATGAGGTCCTAGCGCCCTAGTTTTTATCAAGGGCCTCACCTCCCATTAAAGACCTAGTGTCAAGCCACCTTACATTGAAACACGATTTTTAAGTCTTCTTAGAGCAAATAGGAGAAACCTATTAAGATTAAATCTGATAATCATTGATCATTGTATTATTTATTTGGGTGCCATTGAAACAGATGGGTCTGAAACACAATACCAGCTAAAAAGAGAAAGAGACAACAATAATGAAACGGTTCTACTTTTATGTAAATGTGGGCCAGAATTATGGATGGTGTTGAAAGAAGATGGGAGGAGTATTTGATAAAAAAAAATTTTTCTAGAAACATGCCCCGGGTACTTACTGAAGTCTAGGATGACTGGAACTCGATGGGTGTTTTATATTAATAGCGAGTGGCACGAGAGGTAAATCCCTAATTGAATTGTTCAGATAATTAAGTAGACCTAAGCGCTTTTGCACTTGCTACAAACTCAATCTGAATAGAGAAGATCATAAAAATAGGACCAATAGATATGTATTTTATAGAACAGCAAACAACTACGACCCGCTATAATCGCGATTTTATTAAAGGCTTTTTATTCGCTTTTATCGGTTCAACCTCCAGCCCTGAGTGGACATGCATATTAGCCAATACAACATATCGACAGCCACACTGCAAAACCCCGTAAGTCACTATTTTTCCAAAAAATAAGATTTTGAGCCTCTCCCATAGATCGTGATATTTCACGCTTTAAAATGCAGTCAAAATCGGGTTACAACTTCCCGTTTATTTCCAGTGGTGAAATGTAATAACCGTCGCTCATATACATATGTTATAATTCTCACAGTTTTTTCGCTCTCCTGAAAACTTTTTGGTTTTGAACATACAGGGTTTTGCAGTGTGGCTGTCGATATACAACATAATACTACAATAACAACATCATATTTTTACTGCAACAGTTGATTAGATAGAAGTGAAAGGTTCCATAACAGCAACAACAAGCTCGAAACACCACAAATGGGCCATGTGCCCCATGAACTTGATTCGTGACTAAAATTAATCAAAATTCCACCTCTTACGAGCATATAATTTATCCCCAAATAACCACAATTCACGGATTAGTTTTCATAGAAAACGCACGCACACACGCACATATCAAATATGGCATTACGAATTCATCATCTTTACAGTTGCTTCAATCCAACTGATTGTTTATGGTTTCTGAGGAGCAAATCTGTGCAGGCATATTTCACGCATTCATTTTGATTGCTTCTTTGGTGTTCAATTCATGAAACGTGACTAAAATAACCGTCGTACAAATCAGTGGCAACAAACGATGACTGATTTACTATATACTCTGTATGTATGTATGTAGATGTCCAATATAATTTACATACATAAATACATATTATGGTTGAGTTTGTCTTGTAGATGAGAATAAACATCGTCTCTGAGACAATAATAATTTAATAGACTAGCAAACTTCACATTGTGTAAAGTTTTTGGTTAATTCTCATGTTTCCACCTGTTTGCTTTAGCCCAATGAAATAACATTAGCCCAATGAAATAACATTAAAAGCAAATTAATTACTGAAATGGAATAAATATTGAAAGTATTTAGTAGCTATGGCTAAGGATATTTAAAGTTATAGGGAAATTCCATAAAATATATAATATAAATCAGCAGGTTGATATAAATTTTTTTTGTTTCAAGGCCAAACTATATATCTAACTTACAAACAGCTATATATACATAGGTATACTCATAAAAAAATTAAAAAAAAGGCGTAAGTCTCAAGTCCTTGTGGAGTTTGATGTATGTATAAACATGTGTATCCTGTGCATAAATTTAATTAAACCAAGCGGCGCCCAGAGCTTAAACTTAAACCACAAAACTTTTATTTATTTTAGTTATTATCCATTTTTTTCTAAGTCTTCTTTCCTTCTCTCCTATGCTGTTCCTTTACCGAAATATTTTTTTTTTTTCTTTTCCTTCTTTCAAAAGTCTCCGTTTTAAATTTATTTTATTGTATTATATTTTATTATACCTTTCATGAACATGAAATTGTATTATAACTTTGGTCCGATGTTTGTAAGTATGAGAAGAAGAAGCGATAGACCCACCATTAAGTATACCGAAATGATAGGGCGAGTTGATTTAGCTATGTCCGTCTGTCTGTTTAAACGCAAACTAGTCCCTCAATTTTAGAGATATATCTATGAAATTTGGTATGGCGCCGCCATTTTGTTTTATATTAATCATTTGTCAGAACCAGCAAGATCGGACCAATACATTAATAGCTCCCATACAATCGATTGTTCCGATAAACGGGTTTTGGCCTGTAACTCTTGCAATTAAAAAGCTATTAGAGCGAAATTTTGCAGATTTAATACATATTATATGCGAAACGTGTATGGTGAAAATCACTGAGATCGGACCAACATAACATATAGCTCCCCTACAATCGATTGTTCCGATAAATGCGGTGTGGGCTATGACCTTTAAATTAGCAGTTCTGAAGAGTTTGTATCAATTGCAAGTAAGGATCAAAAAAGTTATGCGCATTCATGAAAGGTATGAAGCCTTCGGAAGACAGTCCTTTCCTTACTTGTTTTTTCTTATTCTTGTTACCTTTCCTTTCCTTTTCTCCCGTTTTTTCCTTTCCTAGATGAAATCGTGAAAAGAAAAATCAATCAAAAGAAAGACGTTTTCCTAAACCGCTTTACATTTTCCAATAAAAGAAGCTATAGATTTTTCTATAATGCATTAAACTACTTCTTCTGAAATGTAATTCATCTAGGGATATTTAACTTAAAATTATATAGTGGCCTCAAAGGAGCGAATAAATTACTAAACGAAGAAAAAAATTACCAAATTACCAAACACTTTTTAAATAAAAAAAAATTACCAATTTTTGCTAAAAATAACCCGAATGGCAGCCCCTATTATGCTGCTGCTGTTCTTCAAGTGAACGTGTGATGCATTTGTTTTAATAATTTCGTTCAGGTGGCAACTCTGTAAAATTATCCTAAGCGAAAACAGTTCGGAAAGAGAGCTTTGATTGTGGCGATAATACATGCAATCATGGACAGTGTCGATAGAAGAGGAGGTGGATTTTGGAGTTTGCGAGAGAAAAGTTCTCCGAAATAGCAACGACTAAAATCGCTCAGGCGGTTTAGGACGAATAAATGATGTGAATGATGTACTTAAGAGATTTTTCTGCTGCGCTGCATGATTGCATAAGTTGACCTAGTCAATGAAAATAATTGAGTTTTAATTCGCGGAACTTTAAACTTTGCAAGTAAGCTTGAACTTTTTCTCTTTATTTTTTTCTATACCCTTTATTGTTTTTCCTAGAATCCGGGGCTGTATCCTCTCATTGGAATACATATATGTATATATGTAAAAGCCGTACGTGAGAGCAACTCTGTATGATTGTATTGGAAGCGACACATACGTTCTTTATCATGCAATGTTAGTGCTTTTCCATAAGCTTGAAATCCAAAACAGATTGAAAAAGTTTTAAAATATTTTTATTTTATATAAGTGGAAATGAGTTTCACACAAAATGAAACTAGCTTGGCTGCGAATGTTTTTGCCATCAAAAACAGGTTCAATAAAATTCAATTGCACTTTTATGCGTTCACTGACTTATGTAAGTACTTAGTCATACACAAACTTTATATGTACATACATATGTATGCATTTGCATAAACATTTTTTTATTTTTTTTATTTGAGTAAATACATTTCCATGAAGGAATAGGCAGTGGAATGAATTCAACCAGAATTGTTAAATGCAGTTGTAAGTAGGCTTTATGCTGAGCTTTTGAATAATTTTTAAAATGAACTTTTTGAAAAAAAAGCTAAATAAATTTTCATTGAAATCTCAAAACATCTGTTGTTACACAAGTGTTGCTTAACTCAAGGATACGGAGTGATACATTTCGGGAAGGTTTTAAAACATAGTTTATTATCGCGTAAGCTTTCGTGCTTTTTCATAATATTTTTTTCAGGGGCTGAGTACAATCAAAATCTATGTCTGGAAACTCAAAACTGTCTGAAAATTAAGGCATTCCCCTTAGCCAAGTAGTTCAGGTTACCGAAGTAGTCCATATTAACCATCTTTACCCTATATTAGTATTTAGAGAGCATTTGGGTAAAGTAAAAGCTACCTTCGTCAAAAATTTCCTTGCCCCATATCTGTGCTTTGGGATTAGTTGTCAGCGTCGCTAGTCATTCAGTTCACTGTTCAGCTGCTCACCTTCTTGCTTAGGTCTAAAGGTTTCCGATGTACTCCTCCGCTGAGAAAAGAAAATCTCTGTGGATGTGGTTGAAAGTCTGCCGGTGCAGATATGTATCCTTACTTTCTGTAGAGGTCGATCTTCTTCAACAGGTGAACAAGAATTACCCGCTCAGCAACCCATTATACTTTTGAACATCGGAGCACAACTCATTAGTAAAGAACAGTACGAACGTCTGAGACCGTGCGAACGTCTGTGTAAGAAACGTTGTTGTACTGCTTTTATGATAATCAGGATGACCTCTATGGTGTATTCTGTGGGCTTAATTTTTTTAAAGCCGTTCTGGAAGTTACACTTGGTCGAGAGACAACAGTCAGCTGTGAGCCTCAACTAGTATTTGGTGGTATGAGTGATCCACAAAATTTTATTCTAGCCACCACATAGACATTTTCTCTCGTCGTCATATCTTTTGCTTTTATAGTGCATAATAATCGTTTCCCCTCTTTATGAAAGTAGGACGTCACTGTGGCAATTCAAAGCATACGTGTTGGCCATTCACTACCAATCTTATCTAAACACCGCACAAACCTAGATTTATATCACTCAAGTAGGTCCTTTCATGCTATTCCTGCCCACACTGAATTCCACAAAGTCTACTAAAAATAAAATTTGCATTATAAATATTTGAATAAAGAAGAGCTGTCACAACAACTAAATATTCACAATAAATAAAAGAAAATATTTATGTTACTCATACGTCACCACTTAGAACCTGTCTCTCATTGCTTTCCCTGCTTGTTTGCAAAGACCCTGCATTGGCGAATTCAAATGGCAACAACAGACAAAAAAGGGGAGATTCATGAAACAATTTGAGATTTTTACCCAACCATAGTTAGGCATAGTACACCAAAAGTTTGAAGCGTTGCAAAAATTCCGAATTACTAATATCTAAAATATTAATGAGCAAGTTGAGGAAAATTGTCAAAAATTACGGCCAAACTGTACATCTAAGGTATAAACAGTTACATATGTATGTGTGGATAAGTATGGCCCAGCTGAAGTGCAGCTAATCAAAAAAAATTAATTAATTTTAATTTATTTACGCAAACAACTCTCATGCAGCTGACCCGCATCGTTCCTGTTAAATTATGACGTGATCCGACCCAGGTCAGCCAACTGTAACGCGACTATTCTCTAAGAGGCTTCAGGTTCTAACTAAAAAGATTTCCGGTTTTGGTGAAGCACTCAATCTATCACATCTCTATAATTCATATATCACCGGCAGACTTCTAAAACTAACCGCGGAACTCGCAAAATAATATAAATTTGCTGCAAAAGCATTAATCTTCATTTCTTATATTTTTGTGCACATGTAAACAATAACAAAATGTCAACTTCTTATATGAAAGCTGAGTAACATTGGGTGCCTTAGTGTTATTGCGTTGATATCGCTGTACCATGTATAAAACCATTGAAAATTTATAAATAATATTTGAATAATTTATTTTTGTTTTAAACGATGAAAAAGTTTGGCTTTGAGCTCGGTGTCTCCTAACCAGGAGCAAAAATGGTGTTTCTTATAATTTTGAGGTTAGGTTTAGAGTTCGGATTCCTTATCTTAAGATTGGTGGTGCTTTTTAAACTGCGCTACCACCAAATTCGTACCAGCCTTTGTTCTGAGCAAAAATACAGTTGAGCAGTGCCAAAATTATACTATGCGCAATTGCGTTAACACATTGCGCTGATACCGGCAATGAGATTTATTCATGGCATCAGCGCAACAAACTTTGCAGCAATAACCAGTAATTCTTTCCATCACCTTGACACAAGAAATTGTTGACAATTTACCAACCAGCAAAATACATAGCAGGGCTGCTTTTTATTCCTGCGTCTACCTGTTTATTGTATGATGGACTTGCCATTCATTGTACGAATCGTGTGATCGGCTCCCACTCTAAATGTGAAGAGTTAGTTGTTGTTATTGCATTTATCGCTGGTTACGCTTCGCAGTGTCAGTTGCTCTACTGAGTGCTGCGATGCGTTTATGGTTGAATTTTAACCACAACCGAACCCTTGTTACTTAGACTAGAGTCCTCGTTATTTTAGGCTTGGTGTGCCCAACTATGCACTTAACAAACTAACAGAAAAGTACACGGAGGAGTTGAAGATCACAGGTTGCTTTCAGACAGAAACTGATTGCGCACGCAATTGATAGCAACGAAACTACAACATTCGCTATCTTAAAAATGTGTACATAACTCTATTTTAATATGACACCTACAATTTATGATACTCGTAGTAATATTCTTGGAAGGGGGAAAATAGTCAAGATAAAAATATTTACATGATTTTCAGAGAATAAAATCTTGTACGACGAGTGAAGTAGGATTTTAGGATGCATGTTTGGTCTTTGCTGCAATATGATGGTACACTGAAGTTTTTTCAAGGCGAACACAGTCCAGATGGCAAATGACAATACGTGTGATTTAAAGGCCCTCAACAACATCCACAGAGAGTCAATAAACTCCTTTGTCAGCTGTCGCGCAGTGAATACCCTAAGCACAAGAGAGACAAGAGTCGTTTTGGAACACCAACATATCAAATGTTTGCCCGATGTGTCCCCCAAAAATGTTTTCATGTGCTCATCAGAGCAAACTCTTCCAACACCAATCTCAGTGCGGTCCAAGCCCTATGGTTCGACGTTATTTGAGGCGAACATTCACTTGATTTTCATTGGTCTAACTCTTCGTACTCACAGTAAGAGCCGATCACATGACTCGTAACATGCATGCCATGTCTACTCACACAACAACGGTTATGAAAAAGTTCCAATACGCATAATCAAAAAATTATTTTCGACCCTGCGAAATTTCTTTTATTTAACTTTGATTTTTAAGGTTTTTTTTATGACCTACTAAAATTTTTTTTTTCGGGTTTTGGGACTTATTTTCGCCGAAACGTCAACTCCAAAGTTTTTAGCGAACATTTTTGGGTCGGACAGGATAAACATAAAAATTTTAAAGTCATAAAAAAACCTTAAAAATCGAAGTCGAAAAAAGTAAAAAAATTTGATTCCGCAGGCTCGAAAATTATTTTTTTCCTGAGCTCAAAACCTATCGAAAAATCGATGACGTAATATCGCGATAAAAAGATTCTTCTTTCATATTTGGGTTATTCTGATTAGTTTAGACTTTTTTTATTGAAATAATCGTGAATAATTATGATTTTTGAATCCGTTGGAAAATAATTAATTAAAATTGGCAGCAATTGCAATTAATGTATGCACTGTTGTTGTTGTTGTAGCGCTACTTAGCCCTACCTAGGTAGTCGGTATCTTACCCTTGCCTGCACTAAAAATCAAAGGTTTAACAAGGCAAAATTTTGCTATTAATGATAAATGATCCTGCACAAGCTTTAAACTATTCTATTTTAATAATTTCTTTAAAGGAAATTGATTGTAAAATATAAAAAAAGTAAAACCCAAAATTTAAGCAATAAATGCTTTTCGATTAAAAACTCTTGACACTACTCAAAATGCCCAGTAATGTTCACTGAACTGCTAGTTTTGAGGAACAGAAAGTCAATATATTATCGTGGTAGTTCTTAATTGCCACTTTACATCGAGTTCTGAACCAGAAATCTATCTCACTATCAGCTACTGAGTGGCCTGCAAGTTACGTTTATTTTATTTACCAAATTTGTATGAATTCAGCTGCTCATTGGTTTTCTTCTCTTTCATTCATCTAAAGTGGCATTTTAAAACTTCTCACAAGCAACCCCTCACACCTCTTCAACACCTTCCATTCTACTACGATATTTTGTAAAAGTTTCATCTCTGCTCTAACTCACTTTGGTTAATTAAAAAAGCACCATCAATACTCGTAAACAGTGAATTATTAGTAAATTAAAAAGCCAAAATGTAGGTGTGGCTGAGCTCTTGCAAATGACCGTAGTTACTCAAATTCTTGATTTATATGAAGATTGAAGCTATTGCCGTGTTTCAAATATGCCAGCAATTTAAGGTGGTCAAAAAACACAGAAAGTATGGAATGCATAACAAAAACATTGTTGTCATAACAAAGTGAATACTCAATGGCCCCCTCCGCCTCTTTAGATTACAACGTACATTGATACAAATTGTACATACATACATATGTACAAACATCCGATTGAAACTCAACGCTAAACTATTTGCCTACTCACTCAGCCAAGTACAATAGATGGACATTAGGGTGTTGTTTCTTTTCATGTTTGGCCATCCACCTCTTCTACTAGTAACAAGCAGTTTCAAAGGGGTTCGACCCAAACAACTCTGTTAGCCCTCTACTAGAACTTAGTAATCAGTTGACTGAATGGCTCTTTTAATCAAAATAATTATGTTAATTATTTTCAGAAATCAGCAGATGCTATTTGATTACCATTGGAAGATAATTAAAAAAAGTCCTAAAAAAACAGAAATTTTTTTATGGTTTTTATTAATTTTAATTTTATTTTTCCTATTTTTTGGTTGTTCTAAACTTTTTCTGTTTCATTACTTTGCTTAATGTGTTTTTATGTTTGTTTGTAACAATACCAAAAAGTAATCTGAAATAATCAAGATGTAGTTCTTGATTCTACCAGTTTTTTTAAATTATTTTTGAAATAATCATTAAAAACCGGAAACAATGTTTAATCATTAGATCATTAGCAGACTTTTCCAAAAAGGAAAAAATCAAACCGTTGACCAGAATGAGTTTGGTCACCCATGCGGGTTAGAATTTAGAATATGCTCAAAGGTAATGACATGAACCTCAGTGGAGGATGATGCCTCTCATTTCTCATTACTCATCTTCTCTTTTCTTCACAAGGAGGGGCAACATGATCTAGTAGGTTCCACTGATCATACCAAATTGCTACCACGACAGCCAGGTCGGAAGTAAAGGAAGTACTGGAGCGTACCGGATTCATATCCGGCCAAGGACTGTCACTTTGACATCACCCCCTAAAACCTTCGAACGAAGTTGTGCTAATAGGAATCTAGTCTCCATTGGGAGGGACTCTCCTCTTTAGCTAAATAAAAGGACTCGGAGGCAGAGGTCTGAGCGCTTGTTTTTCCGCTGATGAAACGGTTGGGTTACGTGATGCCGGATTCCAACATAGTACTTACGGAGATATTTCTTTATACACTTAGGGTATTTCGGTTCAAATAACTTCAGTTAGAGATCGAAGATTATAAACAACAACAACGTGGTAGATTAGCGACAACCCGTATACAAAATTTCAATTAGCTATCTTACAATGTGCTCCAGCTATCGTGTAGACAGGTCGGCGCACAGCAATGGGTTCACCAACTTCATAAAATAATGGCAACGATCTCGATGCGCTTTTGCATTTATTCACTATCGTTTGAGAAATAAAATTAATATATCTTCGAATACCCGTTTTCGGTACATTTAAAACTTCAAAGCTACCTCCAATGACAAAAATAACAAACACCCTAATCTTGAGCCTTATATGTATATACTCGTACACATTTGCAAATATCTTATCCTTCTAATTTGCGTAGCAAACCAACGGATGTAGGTTGGATCCTGTGAAATTTTGTGGTTTTCCATTTCTGCTTGTTATTCTTTGGTTGTTGTTGGCGTGTGGAGACTTTGTGGTTGCAGCTATGAAATTTCACTTTTCTCTGGTTGTACATTTTTATTGTTGCTTCCACTTTTTAGCATCACATTTTAATTACATAGAATTTCGCTTGCCAGTTTGTTGTTTGGTTTAGAGCTGTGGATATTTTTCTAAAAATATATAATCAACAATTAAATGAATAAATATGTATGTGCCGTTAAATGGGCCAAAACTCGAGTTCATCTGGGCTAACTTATTCAAGCATTAAAGCTTTTCATGGCATGAACAGCTGTTGCAAATTAACACAAAACGAAAATTTTGGCACTCAACTGCAGAGAGAATTTTTATGTAGTGAAGAAAAAGTTATGTATGTAGGTCAGCAAATTTATGAAGTGAAGTTAGAGCATTGTTTTTATAATTATACATATATTACAAAAGTAGGGCGTGAGTATAACAAAAAAGAGTAGATGTTCTAAATGAATGCTCTTCGGGCTTATACGATCTCTAAAATCATGCATGTTTCAGACGACCATTCTAAGAAGTGATATGCCTTCATTTTGGCTTCCTAATGCTCCTTGCATTGCGTTCGAGAGAACCTAGACCTTATAGCAACAAAATTCATGGATATTTTTGTAATAATTTTTAATCCCTTAATTTTGTGCCAGCTGTGTAAAGTTTAAATCGCCTATTGCCAAAAATTATGTAAAATTATTCATTTCAAATTCAAAGTTCACATTGTCAAAAGCTTTCGAGCTGGCTTTATTTACACATCTGCTGTCTGCGTAAATTCGTGTGTAAATATGTACAAGTAACCCTATTGGGAAAATGACTGCTCTTGAACCGATGTACATATACATATCTTGTTCATTCGGAACTATGTCACTCTCCATATATTTGACTGTCGAACATGGCAATGTTCAAGACGTTGTAAATGGTCTCTGCTACATAAGCTTTGCTGTTTCTGCGAACTGCCCATATATAATTCGTCCATTCCGAACCAGATCAATCTTTGACAAATTACTGCTAGCACACACTCAACAAATATATGGGTGGGGAAATACTACTTGATATGTCCGGCATTTCTCTTAGTACTTAACAGGCGTTTTAGTTGAAATCTTTACTTAACTTAAAAAGATATTTAAAATATTGCTCAATCATAGTCATATTAAACAATGATTTTAGCTAAAATGAAAAGTACGGGTACCCCAATATGAAAAAAAAAATTAAGTTGATTCGTGGTATGAACAATTTCTTATGTTTTGCAAGGTCACCCTGAGGCAACTTTTTTATTCACAAATCATGGCATAACTTGGGCAATAAGCGAAAATAGCTAAACTCAAGTTGTGACATCGCACAACCATAAATACAAACCATAAATTTAAAATGTAATAATGATATTTTTGTTATTTTAAAATTAAAATTCGTCTTGGACATAATATGTATTTTGAGTTGACTATGACAAGTAGGATATGTTATTTATTTTAGAATAAAGTTTAAGTAGATAAAACTCTATTTTAATTTGATTATGAATATGGGCCAAAGAATTTATATTTTACGGAAAATAACATTTAACATTATATTTTGTTGTTTTTTCTACTAATAGCTAAAAATTATAATTTTTTCAACTATCAAAGTTTTAAAAAATTTAAATACAAAAATAAATGGTTTTTGTATTTCTAATTTTATTTGTCCACATTTTGGCTCTCTATCTGAGATCATCATCAGGAACTGTGAACAAAAATAATTAATGCAAATTAATTATCTTTATGTAACGGATCTGATTTTAAAACAAGGCTTTACCAATTTATTTTAAACATTTGCTTTGTATATATTTATTATAAAAGTTAAAACAAACAAAAAAATAAAACTTCAAATGAAATCAAAAAATATTGCGTTAAAGGACATTATAAGAAGAATAATTATACCTAATGCAATTAAAAATACTTCTTTATTTTTAAACAACTCAATTGTTCCAACTACTTTAAATCAAGTTACTACCGAATTAGTTGTTCTTTGGCGCTCTTAGTCTACTGCAGAACCATAAATTGGTCTCATGGTTTATTGATTTCCCTGCAGGGATTATATTGTATGCATGGATGGCTAGAACTTATGTATAAATAAGCTTAAATCTTACAGAAATCTGATTCACTTCACCAAATATCAATAATCGAAAGCAATTTCGTTACATTGAACTGTTTTAATTATCTGAGAAATCTAAACAAATATGTGCTTTACAATTTACACTTCATTAACCAAATAAGTTGTTGTGTTGTACAAAAACAAAGCACAAAGCAGAATTTCGTTACATTTTGGATATTTTATTGCTGGCCAGTAAGCTTCGTCCGCTTCGCTGCATCCCAAAACTCATATTAAGATATGGAACACTCACTATAACCTGACCCATATTGCATTAAACACATTTGGGTTGGTAACTCCGAAACTGTTAGAGCTAGCGGACCACATGACAATTATACGTTTCAAGCCGACTTTATTGGAACAGTCCTTAACCTCTATGCTTTAAAAGTCACTCACATTAAACATTTCATTTTAAATTTGCAAATATGCTAATTTTGATTATTTGTAAAAAATTGGGTTGTATGTATGTCATTTCCATAGCAATATTCACCAGTAAGCACATAAAGTGCTTTGTCATTGGCATTTTTATTCATTGTGACACGCAGCCTTGCTATTGTTCCCCCCAGTTGTCTCAAACTATTACAGTAGTTTTTAATTTTATACCTTTCATGGATGCAAAGTTGGTATAGTTAGGATATGCGAACAAAATTGGCGAAATTCTATGAGCCAGTGTTTTTGCTCTCCACTGGCAAATATCATAACATAACATAACATAACATACCATACCATAACATAACATAACATAACATAACATTACATAACATAACATAACATAACATAACATACCATACCATAACATAACATAACATAACATAACATAACATAACATAACATAACATAACATAACATAACATAACATAACATAACATAACATAACATAACATAACATAACATAACATAACATAACATAACATAACATAACATAACATAACATAACATAACATAACATAACATAACATAACATAACATAACATAACATAACATAACATAACATAACATAACATAACATAACATAACATATTTTTGACCATGTTCTAAAATTTTTGCGTTCACCATGTCTGTATTCCAATTTTAGCTACCGCAGAAAATCTATAAAATATCACTTGCTGCACCTGAAAGCATGCCACATTTTGTATCATATTTCCCAAATTGCTGTTAAATTGCAGTGAAGTCCCGGCAATATAATATACATGTTACTAAATATACATAGCATACCTTTAGGCGTTAAAACCTATGAAGGGTTTAGAACCAAATGGATCTAAGAGACTCCGAAATTGATTTAAGATATTCAAGTTTAAAGCTTACTGCCTTTTGAAAATTCTATGTTAAATCTGGGTAGGGCGTTTATTGTATGGAAAATAGATGGCACTACAATGTCCGAAATAACTCGGATCTCTTTGCCAACAAATAAACACCAACTCAATTTAAAAAAAAAATGTCACTTAGATCCTTTTGGTTCTGAGCCCTTCATATTATTTACTAATTTTATATATTTTATATATTTTTTTGATTTTTACTTTTTCTCAATAAGGATCTAGATTTGTAATCGTAAAAGGTATAAAACCTTCCGCACACTGTTTTCCGAAGACAGGCGCTCGCGTTTGTTATTTTCATAACAAAAGACACATCGATTTCTTGCGTCAAATATGGTTTACATTCAAAATGTATGAATAAGAAAATGAGTAGCGTGAAGGAAACCGACATAAAAAATTCCAAAGACTGTTATACGTTAAATTTCAAGGAAGAACTGATGACATTTTCTCAACCAGTTAATACAATACTTTATAGCTATAGTTACATATGTATATATAGATATGTCTGTCGTTAAAGTGGCGTAATCGTTATTTACTGTTCAATATATTAAATTTGTGACTTAAGGTTGGTCGAGGTTTTGATGTGGGATTTTGGGCCTTTTCTAGAAATATAATATAAATGCGTAAGTTGAGACAGATTATCCTGCTGTACCGCCAAACTATGTATATAAGTATACTAAGTTATACACTTTTTTTTCGGTCTGAGTATGTCTGGTGAGTACTGATATTCGCACGGATTTTTGTGTATCCGATTTACGCCAGTTTAGATTTCGATGAGCTGTGCCTGCTTGATTTGATTGGTGGCTACTTTTGTATGATGTTTGCTGCCGTATTAGGGTGGAGGTGTAAAGATAATAGATTTTGACAAAAAGTAATCTCTATATATATAAAAATGAAATTTCTTTCGTATTACCGCGCTGCCTGCTCAAACGGCTACACCCATCTCAATTTTGTAAAAAGTGTTTTCTTGGATCTTCTTTGTGGAAGGTTTATAGGAAAAAAAATATCCAAAGTTTTTAATTTTGCGGCCGAAAAATGCGGAAAGCTGAGACTTCACAATTTCTTGCGTTTTCAGTACATTGTATACCACAAAACTACCGATTCGGTTTTGTTTTGTTAACTAACTTATTTCGAATTATCACCCATACCTACCTACAATTGAATAATTTTAAAGTAGCAACCCTTCATTATTGCTTTTTGTTTATTCAACTTTGAAAAGTGAGTTAGTTTTGCAATGCAAATTAATTTAGAAATATTCACTGTCACATTTCTAGTTTCGTTTGATGTTGTAAGTTTTGTAAAATCTAATTTATACCAAGCAGAAGTCAAAGGTCGCAACCCAAAATGTACCTTTGTTGTATTGCTATTAAAGGAGAGTTGTAGTTTGTTAATTTTTTGTTTTGTTTTTGTATATTACAAACTGTTCAGTTATGTATTTATGCTAATGAAGGGTTCTATTATGAAAATAAATATGGTTCCTATACTCGTACAACATACATATATAATTTGTTGACATTGACCTATTTTCCCTTTGTGAGAACAGTGATAACACTTTTATGCTCATATGTCAATTTACATAGTTGGTCCGGTCCAGAAGGTTTTTGGTTGAATTCAACGTAACCGCTAAAGTTAGTTAGATGGTTAAGAGTTGAAAAACCATTAAGGAATCTCTCTGCTGTAATATGGTCCGTAGTTTTTTCCCTTAATTCAATATTCCTCTTTAACTAATTGTCTCTCATTATACGCACTACTGCAGACAATAAGTTTTATGGAATTTTCCTTGTCATTAAAGTGACAAGCACACCATGCTGTTCCATCAGATATTTGTCTGTCTGCGTCAACATAACCAACAATCGATATGATTTCATTCAAGTGGAATATTTGAAATCTCAGTACATTTTCAAATGAATTCCTGCAATGGACGACTGACCATTACATTTCATTTAACCAGCAAAACATACATACATACATACGAATGCATTGTCACCATTTCCATTCCATTTATTTGTTCGAATAACTCAGTGTCACTTGCGTTTGATAACAATAACAACAACCACAATGTATAAATGATCAACAATCAATGAATAATGGACAATGACAAATATGTGGGAAGTGTCCAAAAGATTGAGGTGATTTTCATGATTGACGACCATTGAAGGAATATAAACATGCATTATTGAAGCTCATTTTACGTAACGATAACTAAGCATACGACAAGTTTTAAAGCCCTGAAGGAAACATTGGCATTAAAATGATAAAGCGTTTTGGTTTTTTTACCTTGTCAGGAGAGTGCTCAAGTGAGCTTATAACTATAGGAAGCATAGATTTAATCTTTATCAGATCCGGCCACAGTTTTTAGAAGACGGAGAAGCTTTCTTGAGGTTGTAAGTATGTATATCTACTTAATAAGTGGTCATAAGCAATAAAAGCCTAAGTCGACTTAAGAAGTTAGACCAGTTGAAATTTTTGCGGGCGATTTTGAACAGCAACGTCGAGACATTTTTCAAGACTTTCATTGGTTTTTTATTACTTTGTTTATAAATAATAGAATCTAATATGTTTGCCTAAGTTATAAATCAGTTTTGTTACAAAAAATCACTAGAAGAAATTTCAATTGGTCTAATTTCTTAAGTCGAGTTAGGTTGTTATTGCTTATGTGAACGAAAATTACAACATCATACATATTTTACCTTAAATTATTTATTATTGTAAGAGCACTTTAAAGCTTCGTAATCTGCATCATTGTTGTTTTATATATTGAATGAGATTTAGGTCCATTCTATTACTGCAGCTGTGGGTAAGTCGATAACAAAAATATATACCGAAGCGTGCATTACTAAATATGTTTAAATGGTTTTATACTCAGCTGCACAAATCATATTAACTTATCACGAAAAATGAAAAATTGATTAAGCCAACTCTCAAATGTATCTTATCTATATACAGTACTATCTCGATAATCCGGACACGCGGTAGTCCGGTCACATCTATAATCCGGACAACACTATAATTCGGACAGTTTAACATTTTTTACTCTATAATCCGGACATTTTTCAAATTTGCTTCGCAATACATATTTACATACATATGTATTTTTATTTTTAGTTTGCTTCGTGAGTTTTTCGTAAAATAGGGGTACTTTAACAACAATATACATATGTACATATGTATACGGAATGCAACAGCATAAATCACGCTTTGTGTTTATTCTTTAGTGACAAACTGAATTGAGTGAACATTATTATTATGAGCAGTGGAAAATTTAAAAAAATGGCTCATAAAACCCTTACTCTTCAGAAAAAATTTGAAATTTTAGATCTCCTTGATAAAGGAAAATCATTATGATGGTTTGAAAAAGAATATGGTGCCATGTTGACGCTTCGGCTATGGATATTTTAGTTTTAAGACGATTTAAAGAAACTGCAGATAAAATGTTGCTGGCGAACTCGCAGCAGCCCAAAGTTAATAATTTTTTTGAAATAGTACGTACAAAAATAAAAAAATGTTTGATTATGTACAGATGTACATATTATTACATATGTAAGAATGATTGTACTGTGTTTAATAAAGCAATTTATGTACATAAATATATCTGAATTGCGTTATGTTCATTTCAATAAAACAACGAATTTTAGTTGAAAAAAAAAATCATCTATAGTCCGGGCACCCCCATAATCCGGACGACCCCTAACATTAAGGGTGTCCGGATTATCGAGCTAGTACTGTATATAAAAATGGAGGGAAAAAATGTATAGTAACTCATCAATTGAGAACGGCTGGACCGATTTCACTAATTTTTTTTTTTATTGTATTTGTTTGTCCCCGAGAAGGTTCTTCAGAAAGGAAAAGTTAAAAAAGTTTCTGGAATCCTGAGATATTGACCAAAATGTGGACCAGGGGTGACCCCGAATGTATTTTAACAATATGCGTATCAAATTAAAGGTGTTGATGAGAGTTTTCACAAGGAACAGTTTTCAGGTTCATCTGCGAACCCGTTTCCAAGATATTGGCCATTAGGTGGACCAAGACTGACCCAAGAATATGTTCATATAATATAGCTATCATATTAAAAGTGTTGATGTTGTGCTACGCAATAAGCTAAGATACATATATGTATAAATGAAATACGCCCTAATTTTTGGCAGGACAACGTCTGTCGGGTCTGCTAGTTTATTATATATATAGTATGCGACAAAACTAAAGCACCCAATTTCGCTTTAAAATATTTTACTCAAAAAATGGCAAATACAATGGCTCATAACCAAAGTCGTTGCTTAACATTCGTTTTAGTAAAAATAACTAATTAACTTAAAATGTACTAAGACCAAATTTTAGTTAGACCGAAAAGTGACAGGGTCCCTTCACGAAAAAAAAATTAAGTTGTTTGTTGGTATGAAGCAATTTTTTCTATTTTGCAAGGTCACCCTGTCAGCTATTTGTGGCAATATGCGAAAAAAGCCAAACTCACGTTTGGAGTAAGCGTTGTGACATAGCAAAATGATATTTTCGTCATTTCAAAATTAAAACTCCGTCTCAGACATAAAGTTTATTTTAAATTGACTATGACAGACATGAAATTATATTTATTTTAGAATCATGTTTATGAAAATAAAACTCTATTTTAATTTGATTCTGATTATGGGCCTATTTCGATAATGTTCAGTAATTTTTGTTCAGGAAGTATACATATTAGATATTATAGATCTGTTTAAATAAAAGTAGCTTACCGCCTCAATCTTTTTCATTATTTCTTAGCATGTGCGTGGCCCTGTATGACAGGCTCAAATCGTGTTTGCATTAAGTGTACTATTTAAGTTAAATATATATATTTTAGAGAATAATTTTCCACGTCTACCCAACTTACCCGAATAGAGAGTCTTTGTTGCTGCAAACTTCCTCCCGATTTTTAGGATCTATCATTATCTATAGATTCTTTCTTAGGTTAAATAGCATGGATCATGACAGAACTTCAACATTATTAGCTCTCAAATATTTTTATAAAAGTTATCGCTATACGTTTCGACAAAATGTCTGCCTGCAATATCCACCTTAACGGCATTCCTTCTCCGCCATGTAGTAGGCTGAAGATTTTATGAATATTTTTTTACAAGAAACAATCCAATAGGAGCTCGGTGAATCAAATGGACCACTCCATTACAATATCATACACTGCCTTAAGCATTTTACGCCCATGAAAAAGTACAGTAAAAATAAGAAAGTGTTGTTTTTAAGTCTGTGAACAAGCTTTATAGCGTTCTAATATTTCAGAAAACTTTTATTTGACAAAAAATAAGATGCCGGGTCGTATTGTACCACTCCAATTGAGGTGGAATCTTTAAAACCTTATCTCTCTTCTAACTGAAATCGAAGGTGTTTCAAAGCTTGGAAGTGATGTAAATTATTACCTGAGTAAGGAATTTGAAATTCCCTTGATTTTATCAGCAACTCCGTCTGCTTGTAGCAGACATCCCATCCTCTAACACTCAGTTGTTTTCATGACATCAAAAAAATAGCTACTTGTGCTACCTGTTTCGAACCCACTTAAACTACTTTCCTATCAACACAAACTAATAAACTTGTTTCAACGTAGATAAAAACAAAAAAATATTTAAAAACTTTGCACATTCGATGCTGCTTGAATAAAAACATAATGATTTGAATCACAACAAATGCCACGCTTAATGATAGCAATCTACTTTAAAGTACTGCCAATGATGACTCGTATTAGAGATGTTCATTTCAGAGTAGAATATTGGTTCTTCCGTATGCGGCTTCAATCAACCGTGAGCTATCGACACTGATTGATTAGTTGGATTAGTTATCACTAGGCTGTGGGCATCAGCCCTAACAGTATAACTATTTATTCTTAAAAAATATTCTTCCATCACTGGGCAAATATTTGTAATCTTTCTATCATCAATTAAAAAACAAACATTAAAGAAGAAATTCGAAAACTACACCAACAACAATTACCATAACACAATAATCTGTTCAAAATCGTAAAATAAAGCAGAAATAAACTACCTTTCTTTTCTTATTATGCCCCATCCTAATGTTTTTAAATCTGTTCTCGACTAAATCAAAATAAACTCAAACATCAACGTTAACAACAGGGGAAATCAAAAGCTATAATGAATGAAATCCCAAACCGAAAAAAAAAGGTTTGTGACAGAAACTAGACAAAAGCGAAAATACAGCAAAGATGAGTAATTTCTATATAAAATACCACAATTCCTATTTGTTCTTGATGAGTGAGCAATACTCGTAGAGAAAATTACATGCCAAATGCAAAGGTAGAAAATATGCAAATGGGTACATAACAACTAAAATAAACATAAAATACTTACAAATCGTCCTACATATGTATATACATATATATGTATGTGAATGCTCACATACCAGAAGGGGTTTTCGGGTCCAAACCCCGCCCCCAGGAAATGTGTAAAAAATATGTACTCGAAATTTCATTGAAACAAGTAAGGAAGTCTAAGTTCGGGTGAACCGAACATTAAATACCCAAATACCATGACTTGGCAATGATATAGGCCCTAGAATCTTATTTGAAATTTTCTATATCAAAAAAGGGGGCGTGGTTATCATCAGATTTCGCCCACTTTAAACACCAACCTGCTTTGGCAGGAAAGTAACCTGTGTACCAAATTTCATGCAAATATCTCAGTTTTTACTCAAGTTATGTTAATTTATGTGATTTTCGAAATTTTCGATATCGAAAATGGGGGTCGTGGTTATCATCCGATTTCGACAATTTTCACAGCAGCTCACCTTGTCCAGAAAGTAGCCTGCATAACAAATTCCATGCAAATATCTCAGTTTTTACTCAAGTTATGTTAATTTATGTGATTTTCGAAATTTTCGATATCGAAAAAGGGGGCATGGTTATCATCCGATTTCGTCCATTTTCAATAGCAACCTACCTTGGTCAGAAAGTAGCCTGCATAACAAATTCCATGCAAATATCTCAGTTTTTACGCAAGTTATGTCAATTTATGTGATTTTCGAAGTTTTCGATATCGAAAAAGGGGGTGTGGTTATCATCCGATTTTGTCCATTTTCAATAGCAGCCTACCTTGGCCAAAAAGAAACCTGTATAACAAATTTCATGTAAAGATCTACATGTTTACTCAAGTTATGTTAATTTATGTGATTTTCAAAATTTTCGATATCGAAAATGGGGGCGTGGTTATCATCCGATTTCGCCCATTTTGAATAGCAACCTACCTAGTTATATGGAACTCTATATCTAACTCGATTATTTTGCGCTGTTACATAGTACCGTTATGTGGACAAAATTATAATATCCTTGTACTAGTAATAGTACGCTGGGTATAAAAATTTCCGCCCACCCCCTTCCCTAAATACAGGATCCGCCACACACGCTACCCGTCTGCTTTGTTTATTTTGATTCAGTCAGTGTGGCAACAGCCAAGTGAAATAGAAATACAATTAATGATAGTTTGTTTGTTTTTGAATTTTAATTAAATATTTTAATGTGCGATTTATATCAACTAAGCAGATTCGTTGAACATTTGCATTTAAGCATGTCCTCAAATGTTATCCAAGTATTTAGAGACAGTTTTGAATCATTTCTTGCATTACTTTACACGCTTTTCAAGGCATCCGTTTGTGGAGCTGTTCATGGGTTGACTTCCCTTTAATTTTGTGCCCCCCCCCCACCAGAGCTTCGAACAAATTAATATAACTTTTGAACTTTTTTGGTATGTGCATATATTCTTAATCATCTTTGAGTTACATATGTATACATATACATTATACATATATCTGAGCCTTATGCTTTCTATTCGACAGAAAATGTCGCAATTCGCTCTGCAATTCGCTCTGAGTCGAAAGAACAAGAACCTACAAGAGATAATGTCAAGCCAAACCTCGCTTACCTTACTCGTTAGCCAACTGCTCAATATAAGATGGCAGGTCAAACCTCAGGATATTACCATGCCTCGGAACCATAGACTGTAAGAATCTTGGAGTGTGAGTAATTAAAGTTGATTAGATGTGTCAGTAAACATTCACCCCTATTCTGCATTACAATTACGTTCCCGCTCTACGCTCCACTTGGATCGTAAATACGCATTCTGAGTTACGCTTGGATCGAAAGAAGAAGAGGAAGAGCTATAAGTTTTTCGAAGTCAGCTGTTTGCCTTGGAATGTGTGAAATTGAAACATAACAAAGCAATTTAAATTACACAAATTATTACTTTTGAAATAAAAGTAAAGCTTTATTACGATTTATAAACTTAATTGTATATTTCTGAGCATTATGGAATAAATTGAGTGAAATTTTATAGATCAATTGACTGATTGTAGCAGACAATGAAGGATCAACAAAAAGCAAGAGGACACTGTGTGTGGATGTTACCACATCGTCAGTAGGTAGCTGGTATTTTCCATAGAGTAAGTGCTAGAAGAGTGCGCTTTGTCGACCAGGTACACAGATGGTTGGCGTCGCATCGTGGGGCCACACCATACGCCGAGCAAACATTAGACATGTCAGTGTTAAGTCTGACCGCAGGTGGTAATTTTCGCTGGAGGAAGACATTGGCCGCCCCGGAACTAACAAAGAAGTTTACAGAGTATGAGTGGGTGCTGTGAAGTGGCCGCCGGTGCACGTTTGGATATAATGGCAAAGTCAAAGCCATTACCTTAGTTTTAATTTCGTTAGTAATATTGTTTGATTGGTGTTTTGAATTCTAGTCCTATTTGTAATTGTTTACAACCGGTGCCGATGCTAATGCGCGTCCAAAAATATTAGATCTCCGTAGGCGGATTCACATTCCTGGCATCGAAACGCGTCTTTTGATACCCCTCCCTACATTTTTGGACAAATATTAGCACTCGCCACCGGTCGCAAACAATTACCCTGCAAACATATCAAAAAACATCATTAGAGCACAACAACAAAATATAGCGAGCGTTTTACAACTTTTACATACGAGTTTTACTTAAATTTCAAGAATTTCAACAAAAAATCGCGGGAATTAATCGTAAATTGTTTACAAAATAAAAAACAAGCATTTATCCGCCAACAAAATTCCAACGTAGAAAAACGGAGCTACGATCGAAGTGCAGAATTAGCAGAATTGGAAGTTTCGAAGTTGAACGTAGCGGAATTGAAACGCAGAATACCAAAGTTGCCAAGCGGAGAAAATTTCGATCCAAGTCGAAATGCAGAATAGGGGTGATTAAATTTCCTTAGCGCAAAAGCAATGCATAACATCCCATCCACCACATTCGTGATAGATGCATTCTATACTTTCCTTTAGGACCACTTTTTAAAAAGACACGAAGAAGAAAATTTTACAAAACTAAGAACGTAGTTCAATTTAGACCCTTTCTGGCGGCTACTTCTAAAGTCGGGCTTGAAACAATTAATACGTCCGTACTTGTGGAATAGATAATATTTTTTGAAAGAATTTTTTGAGCTGCGCGAATTTATTGCATTTCTTCTACAGTTTTGACCGATTTGCAAAAGTTTAAAAGAAAATCATTTATCACTCTAGTCTTACCTCTTTTGCTTCCTTCCGTTTCTCGATTGATACACGGCTAAAAATTTTAGACTAAATTGTAAACTTTCTTTGGCTACATATATGCCAAACCAAATTTGCTTTAGAATTAAATTTACACCGGCTAAATCGAAAATTTGTTTAATAAAAATTTCTTTTTCTTAAAAAATGTTAGAACTCGAGCCGACGTGTTCCAAATCAATGTGCAATGCCCTACCCACTGAGTACACATACTCGCCGTGTATACTGTTGTTTTTGTATTTTACTTTTAAATTTTAAATCTAAACCGCAAAAAAATTTAGAATTTGTGTAGGTAATTAAAAGGTTTGGAATTTATTAAAAAAAATTTAAAAAGTTGCTTAAACCAATAAATGGTTTAAAATTTAGGCACAAATTTTTAGCCGTGTACAATTAAATACGATAACAAGGGTAATTGCCGTAAAAAATAAAATCTTAGCGATTCTAAATACAATCATGAAAGGAAATTTTTTAGGAAATTTTTGAGAAAAATCTTTTTGCCAGGAATTCATCATTGGGAGGATTCGGTTTTGGGAGATGAACTTCCATGGGAATGTTTAGAGTTGAGCTTAATTATTTTGTAAGTATATGTCACTCCGTCGTGACTGTAAGTCGATCAAGTCGTAATCAAATATTCGACCACTTGACTAATCGATTGTAAACAAGAGTTTTATTAAATAAATATGCTTGTATTTTCTTTTTTAATTTTTATTCAACATTTATTTATTTTTTGCTATATAACTTATTACTTTTACAACATTTTTGAGTGTTACGTTTCATAACATTATTTGTTGTCTTTTTGTTGTAAAACCTGATAATTATTTTTGTATAATTTTGCGCATTCACAAGCAAATAACTTTATTTCTAATTTCTTGTTCGCCAAATACAAACATTCAGACTTAATTGCAGTATGAAATAACAACATACTCGCACTTATGCATATACATACATATATACATACACACGTATGTAGGTATGTATATATAATAAGTATTAGGACACTATTATTACCTTAACTTATTTCAATGTTGTACATTTCTTAATTTTGACACATGAAAATTGCACACTTTATTTTTATTTTTATTTATTTTAATTTTCAATTTACTGTTTAGTCGTTTGTCTTTACAAAACCATTAAATATCAATAAACAATAACACTAATTAAATATAGTTATGTATGTATGCACCTAAATTGTATAGTAAATTAATTAATGCTTATCAACTATACACTTTAATGCAACTGTAACTACATATTTATTTACTCGAATTTCATTTATTTACAAAGTTTCACTAAGGCAAATAGCTAGAACATACACACATCCTTCATTAAAAGCGCAGCAGCAACAGCGTTTAGAAATATTACATTGGAAAATGTGAAACTCATACGCTTCACTGGTTATTCAAGTGAATTCCATGAAACTGCTTAATTAGTTTTAATTACGTTCGAAAGTTGTTGTGTGACTTTGGCGGAACATTAGCGAGTGCATACGACAACGGTATAATGATGCTATTCAATAGATATTGCATATTTTTAGGCGCTTGCAGTTAATGTAAAGGGTGTTCATTTCAGCAGCACGAGAAAGTTAAACCCTGCCCAGCGCTTTGTATGGGCTGCGCTGTTCACATTTGTTTAATCATATCTTATGTAGATACTAATTGTACCCGTTTATATCCGAACGGGTACTAAAAAGATTAACCCACTTTACTCCCTATAAGTATGCTACAAAATCTGAAATTGGCTTACACCCCTATAAGCATGCTACACAAATTGAATTAAAGCCAACTGTACTTGTAGACTAAATGAATCGATTACGAATTGCTTTTTTTAGAGATAAGTCACTTTACTTTTGCTTGAAAATATATTGTGTGTGATAGTTTTTAAATATGTTTTCATAATTATGTAGAGAAACAATTGCACTTCATTTCAAGAGATTGCATTCAAAAAATTACCATAATTATATTTTTTAACTGAAACTTCTTACAATTTCACACCGTTGTCACTGTCGTTGCTTAAGATTGAAATTGACAAAATTCCGTTGTCACTTTCCATAGGAAAAATTGCATTTGTTTGACTTTTAGAATTAAAGAATCAATAATCGATAATAATTCGAAACACTGCACTACACCTTTTCCAAGTGTACTTCATTTTTCATCTTACTTTTTCTGATTCACAACTTACCATTCTGATTTACAGTTCATGTTATCGCAATCAAAATTGATTTTTCTCAAATATAACTCACGCTTTCTGATATTTAATGAAAAACTTGTATTTTGATGTGACACTTTCATATTCAAAATTATGTACTTTTAAAAAATTTATATTTCGGATTTAAAATTAACTTTTCATGTATACTAGTGACTCATAAATCGACAAATAGATCCGTTTTTCAACATTTTCTAGTTTGGAGAGCCGTCTAAATAAAGCCAGTAAATAAGTTTAGCTCATATTTCTCACACAATTTAGATTTTCCAACTATAAAAAACACCCTTTATTCATGATATGCTGCGAAAACAATGTATATACCGTGAAAAGTTGTGAAAAGTTTTTGCAAACTAGATTTATTACTAAATGTAATAATATTAGCTAGCATTAGATTTGCTTTACGCTTGGCTTGAACTTCAAAAGTTAATAAATCCGTGTAAAGTGAGCCTAAATATATGCAACATCGATAGCATGATTGAAACTTATTAGTACGTACAAGGTACAAGGTTGCAATTTTTTCGCATTCGTTGAAAAACGTCAGCTTTTTTTCCATAGATCAGACTTTAACAGCATCAACAGAATTTTAATATATACATACATACTTTTAGGCTATTAAAGATATATTTTGTGTTTGACTGTTTAATGCCGGACTTACATGCACATTCATAATTAACATAATACACAAACAACTATGCTGTATCATAAGCTACTGTAATATGCTTTTAATAATAATTTTTGTATAAAATATTTGCACTCCCAAATTACTGCAAAATGGTTTGCACATTTATAGCTTTTAATTGCACTAATACCTATTACTTTTATGACTAAAATTTTATTTACCATTTTCCATTAATTTTGCTCGCTCAACAAGAATTTTTTTTATTCTATATATGTATGTATGTATATAAACAATCGATTTATGAAACCCTTAATAATAAGTTTACAATTTAAACTCATTGCTTTCATAGCTGAAAGCTTTTAAATTTATATTTACATACAAAAACATATGTATATACATACTCACTTATTTCTTTACAGCTTTTTTAAATTATTTTATGAGTATTCGATTTCTCTGCTTAATTTAATTACCAACCACTAATTTATGTTTTAATTAAATTGTAATTAATTTTTCCTTTTAAAAATTATTAACCACACTTTTTTTTTTTTTTTTGACTGTACTCATACAAATAAGTTTTTGTGCTTTCAATTAGTTGATGCCTAAAAGTATGCAAATATATGTACGTCTATCTTTTGGCAGCTTAATATTGAATGCATTTTTTGTATTTGGTATTAAAAGTGAAGCGAGTTGGGTGTTTTATACAAATATGTTTAATTTTTCTCAAAAAGTTTAGTTTTGCACAGAGAGGATTTAAATTTTGTTCATTATGCATTTATTTTAAACCACCAAAGCTGGGGCTCATGTACGCTAATTTGCTACTTTTAGGCGGAGCGAAAATAAAAATGTTTGATGTGCGGTTTAATAGCTTAATTTCAGTCAAGTAGTTTGTACATATATTTGTCTAAAAATTGTGTATCATTAACATACATATATACTTTTCACATAAAATACACAAAGCACCCTAGAATCTATACATTTATTATAAAACAACAACTTCCTAAGCTCTGTAAACTTAAATCTACATTTTTATATTTTTGCTTGTTAATTGAAATATTTTTTTTTTTAATCAACTCATACACACACACAATAAATTTATTTTGCCAAAACGCAATACAGATAGCATTTCATCTCAAAAAAACTCATCCCGAAAGTATGCAATCATATATACATACACTTATAAAATCTCATATCGTATATCACTCGAGGACTCTTGTTTATTTGCAACTCTGTTACAAGCATACTTAGTGCTTTATTTATGATTGTTAAAGCTACTGTTGCATACATTAGACATTTGTTGTTCTGATCATAACCCCGTCAACCATCAATGTGTATTTAGCTGATTACAAATTGAGTCGTGCTACCCACAAAAGCCAGGTTTCTTTTTTAGGCATAGTGTAATTGCTTGCACTCGCACATATATTTTTAGGCACATACCATAAATATGAGGTGACAATCCCTAGCAAACATAGAAATGTAAAAATCGGGATAGAAAGGATTTCGAGGCTTACTTTTTAAACATGATGAGTGTGGATGCATACTTTTAGCTGCCTTGTGGTCGCTCGAAGTACCTACTTTAAAAATACCATGATAACTTGTTTCTGGCATACAAGAATTTAAATTTTATTTAACTGTTTACTTTATACATATATACAAATATTAATATACATACATATATATGCAATTGAAATCCGGCGCCCTCTTATTACACTTGAAAATGTCGCTTTATTATAATTGTTGCATACTTCTTGGCGCATTGAATAAAATAAAAAGGGTGAGAAAAGCAATTAAGTCTGTCACAATTAAAAAATATGTACATAGTAAATGCGCCTTCAAGCGTTCAAAAGGGTTGGTTGAGCGTAAAGTGCAGAGAATAACAGAAAAAATGCGAAATGAAAAAAGACAAAATAGTTACACATTTCAACAATCATTTCGAGAGCGCAATATTTTTACTCAGCAAGCTGCAAAGCCCTTTCTATTTTTAGGTCAAAAACATACATTTTACTGACGAATTCTTATTTGAAATAAGTTACTTTAAACTTTTTTTAAATACATATGCGAAAAATATGATAGTCTGCTTTAGTGGGTGGAAGGAAGGATACGGGGAACCCGAGCGAAGGTATGATTTTTATTGTGAAATGATTTGATTATTAAATATTTCGTTTTTAAAATTGACTTCAACTAATTGAAAATTAGTGAATGACTCTTTTTTAAATCAGTCATTGAACAATCCAGAGACAACAACATTTTCGTCTCTCTAGACTAGCTGTATTGCTTTTTGGCTAAATTTCAATTATTATGTAGCTTACTTTAATTAAGTAATATAGTTTTCCATACTAACTTAAATAATTTACCTAATTTACAATTTTAGTTAAGATGAAGACTTCTTGTCATTACGGCCGCCATATCGCATTCAAAATTTTAGAAATGCGTTTCAATCACCTGCAAAAAAATGTAAAAGAGAAATGTTTATTGTAAAATTAGAATTTTTTTTTAAATCTGCTTAAGTTTACAGTAACACAATAATAATTAAAATAAGAACATAAGAAGAAATTAATGCTATAATACCGTAGAAAAACCGACAAGTTTGGCTTTTGCATTTTTATCTAATTCGAAAATAGAAGAAGTGGGATATTTATCAAACTGTGGACTGGGATGCCTTAAAGTTTATATAACTATGGATATAGAATGAGGTAAAGCGGTATTTTTCCAAGATTAGTTGCGGATATATTCATTTAAGATAAATAGTAGGTCAAAATATTATTTTTTATAACATTTCGATGGCTAAGTGGAAGAGCACCCTATTTCAAAATATTTTTCGAAAACGTACCATCTCAGGATTTCTTTGAATAACGCTGCAGTCTAACATTTTTTAACGAAAATGTCATTTTATCATTTAAAAATTACGGTTTGTGTCTATGGTTGTGCTATTCCAAATCGCTTAATCCAAACTTGAGTTTGGCTTTTACCGCTCATTGCCACAGCTATGATAAGGTTGGTGAATGGAATAGACGACACAGGCTGGCCTTACAAAACATAAAAAAAATTTTCATACTACCAACCTACCTAATTTCTTTTAAGGGGATCCTGTTACATTTCTTATTAGCTAAAATCTTTGTTTAAAATGACTGAGTGATTGACTAATATTTCAAACGTATTTTTAGGTTAAGTAAACAAAAAATTAAAAAGACAGCAATTATAAGACCTTTTTCTTCTTAAGCAACTCTTCAATTCATTGCAATTAAATAACAGACACATAAACTAATTTTTCTTGCTTGAAATAAAAACCCCTATTATGACAACATTTTAGCAGAAAAACAATTTGCTTTTGTTGACCTTTTGTAGAGCACCAACAGAAGAACGAAATTAGCGTTTTAAAGTCAAATAAAGCAAATTAATGGGTCGTAATATATGTATAATTTATGTGAGTGCCTTTATTGTAAAGCTTTGTATATCCCATATACCCAAAAAGGGGACTACGGTTTTTTGAATATTTATGAATTATTACGGTTGTTCAAGATAAGAAATGTACGACTGTAATCTTTAAGATATCAGAAGAGGTGAGGAATGCACGTACTGATAAAAAAATTTCATGCAAAGTTAATAACAAGCCTCTAAAAAAATTTAATAATTAGAATCCCATTTTTGGGCCACAATTTTTTTTTTTTTGGTAGTAGTTTGTGGTGCTATGCATAGCAACATTTTGCGAAAGCGCGTTTCGAAGGCGATGAAGAATCCAAAAATATCAAAAAATTCACTAATACCTTCTGGAAAAAAAATAAGAAAAAGAAATTCGGTTTGGTAGAAGAAGACATCCTGTGTATATATGTATTTTGAAAATGGAAAAACCTAGTGGGCTTCGAAAGTAGGCTTATCACATTAACTTTGTAAATACATAGCTCGAATTTCAAAAAAACTGCGCCAAAGGCCTTTTGTGTACCTAGTTGTTGGGAGGTATACAAAGAAGTTTCAGAAAAAAAGCCGAACTTCGAAAATGATGCAAACTTATTTTTACCCATTTCTCAGTCTGCCCAAATTGTATAAAAAGAAAAAGAAAGCAAGTATGGAAAGGGATATTTTTGGGCTGCATCGAAGGCTTTATACGTTTCATGATTACGCATAGGTCTTTTAAGTGCGCGATATTTTTAATTTTAATACCATCTTCTTAGTCTTAGTCTATTAGACTTAAATACATGAAGATTTAATATTGGTCCGATCTGCTGATTAATGCTATACAAAATGGCGACCGCTCGCAAAATTTTATCGAGATATCTCTAAACCTGAGGGACTAGTTTGCGTTCAAACAGACTGACGGACGGACGGACGGACGGACAAACGGGCATGGCTTAATCAACTCAGCTCATCGCCCTGACCATTTCCGTATACTGAATGGTGTGTTTATCTCTTCTTCTTCTCATACTTATCATGGAAAGTATAAAAATAGTGAACGGAGATAACAAGAGGAAAGCAGAGAGCGAGATAACAAAGATCAGGGGCTGAGTGATAACGGGTCGAAATTAAATAAATGAATAAAAAGGACCAAAGCTATTGAAATGGAGGGACTAGGGATAGAGGTACATGAAGGCTAAATAATTAGCTGAATGAAGAGATAAACAGCAAGAAAGTAAATACATTTCAAACTCAAATATAATTTCTGTTAGCATTGGTTAATCGGAGAGTTTATGTATATGGTGGAACCATTTATTCAGCTATGAAGCGACCCCGAGCATTCTAGTAATTTAATAAAAAAAAACATAATAATAATAACAACAACAGTAGTTCTATGCTGTAACTAAAAAGCAACTTTTAGCTTCTTGATATATATATTTTTTTTTTTTTAGTTTCCTACGGCACACGCAAAAAACTGTGAAACACACTTTCTATTGTACGCCACTTGAGCTAAGTCGTGAACACATATTCTAAGTAAATGCCTGAGCTGTAGATGAAGATATACATAACGCCATAAAATCACACAAAATAAAAACCATATAAAACGTCTTGAGTTTATCAAATGTAAGTACCTACTCGTATTATAAAAAAATAAATCTGAATAAAAATCAAGCTATTTCGTAATTTAATACCCGAACAAGCATACATTTTCGGATGAGCAATCACCCAAACCGCTAGCCATTTACATACATAAATTCTGGGCCATGGAATTTGACAGCTTTTCCGCGTTGACATATTTGCAGATTTATAGTGACGCTTTTATTTAGTCAGAGTAGGCGTAGATACAAGTACTTTCAAAGCTTTTAATATATGTACATATGTATGTATATGTGTGTGAAGAATTGCTCATCATTTGGTTATGCCTTGCTAGCTTGACTTGGGAAATTCGTAAATGAAAATTATTTTGGAAATGTGATACGAACAAAAGGAACATTTAGGAATGTTTAAAGCTTATTATATAAGTGCGTTGAACTGACTAAACGAGCATTGAGAGACTTAAATTTAGACATCAGTTAGTTGATGGCATGTCATTAATATTGTGGGTGTTTGTATGTCATACAAAGAGATGGGTATGTGAGTGGAGAATAGGCAATCATGATAATTTAAGGATCTTTGTATGTTATTTCTATTTGATTAAGAGTTCTACTTACATACATACAACATGTGTAAACATATTATTATTATTATTTTTTTTTGATTACTTTTAAAAATTGATTGCTTTATGTTAGAAAAATTTAAAAAATGGCATTGCTCATGAAGCACTAATTTAAAAGATTTTAACGACGTAGCTAAAGTAATTAGTTTGCTTACCGTTATTGAGAAAAGCTATGGGATGGAAAAAATAGCGTTTTACGAAAAAAAAATTCTGAGACAGAGCGGCTTTAAAAAATGTTCTACAAAAATTGCGATCTTTCACTCAGTCGCCGATTTACTCTTCTCAATTTGCGTTATACTTGTTGTGCCACTCTCGGACGCTCTCTCATCACTTATATTTCTATTTTTTTCCCTACTTTGCCTTTTAACATTTTCTTTTACAACAAGTTTTAATTTTCTTTGCTATTATTTTCTTCCACTTAGCACTGTAGTTCTTTTATTGGTCTGGCTTTCTCTTTCACTCAGCCGTCACTTCTTACCATTCTTTTTTTGCTCAGTTTTGTTAATGGAAAATAACAGAGTATTATTACAAAATAGAGATAGCTGTCAAAATTTAATAACTGCAGTGGCAAAAGCTTAAGGAGTTGAGTAGGGACTGAATAGCCAGAGCTTTGGCTAGAGTGGGACGGTCACTTCCAAGCAAATGGTAGTTTAAATAGTCGAATATATATATATATACAAAATATTATTTTACATAGATATATGCGAAGCTTAAATGAGAATTTAAAATGGAATAACTAAATTTTATTTTGAGCTATATATATATTTTTTTAAAACTTAGATAATGTGCTGAGTTCGATGATTCCCGATAATTTTCTACTGGGTTCTCTCTCCAATGCTTGAAAATACTCGTAAGCCGATCACCATTAATAGCATGCCACTTTTTATAGTCAAACAGGGAGCGATTAAACTAACCTAGAACTTTTTTAGTTCATTCTCTTAGCCTCATATTCGTAAGGTCCCATACTATATTCCTCACTGCCGTATTATTTGCCTATCTAGCTAACGCTCTCCCAGGTGCTGGCTGCGGTGTCAATAGTGGTGAGCGTTTCGTTACGCTAGAGATGTTCGTTATACGATATTATGTACAATAGTAATATTTGTTTATTTTGGGTTACTATTATGAAGGGTTGTTGGAGAGGTTCCACTCTTTGAGCTAAACATTTTTTACTTTAGAGAAAAAAAAAATAAACTTGTACTCTACATGTTTTTCTACTAGGTCTGTCCCTTTATTCGATTAATCGCGTAAGTTGTTTGATCAAATTTCCAGTTAATCGATTACTTGATTAATCAAAATTATGAGTAATCAAAACGAGCGTTACTCGAGTATTTTCAAAAATGGTTAATCAAAAATTCATTATTTTTTTATGTGAAAGTTTGCCTTGAAATGGCTGAAAATAAAAAAAATTGAAAACCAAACATGCTTCAAAATATTAAAAAAATTAAAAAAATTTTAGAAAAGTTTGATGTCCTGTCCGATGGCGAATGTCGAAGATGCAACAAATGGTTGAAGTATCAAGGAACTTTTAAATTTGTGGCGTTTTAATATCTGTATGATTAATCATTTTAATTAAAAAAACGATTAATCAAACAGGCGATTAATCAATTAATTTTCTTTTTGACTAATCAGTATCTTGATTAATCGAGTAAACACCCTTTTTGATTAATCAAAAATTATAATTAATCGATTATATGAGTAATCTAAATTTCAGTTAATCAAATTTTTGATTAATCAATTAATCGCACAGCCCTAGTTGCTACATCTCGCTTTTCAGAAAATTTGCATTGATTTTTTTCAGCTCTGACACTCAGGTTTGTTCGCTCGCTTCATAAAACAGTTTCGCATGAGTCAACGAACATCACTATCCGTAAAATGGTATGTATGTAGATCATTTCACAGTTCTGAGAAAAAATGAGATCAGTCCTGAGGATGATAAACCAGCAACGATAGAGCTATACAAATTTGTACGAGGTTCTGAAATTTAGGCTAGTTTTTCTAACATTTTGAAATTTTTTTTAGTTGCTTCTTTTATAAGAAAATTAAAATAAAATTATTTCCATTCCTAGTTAAAAAAAAAAACTAAGTTAGCTTTGGCTAGTAAGTAGATAGCTTAGCCATATAGAAGCACCCGGCTTGAAGTTTCGCTGTTTTATACTGTTGTTGGATTTTTGTTGCAATAGCGTCCTTACTACTGTGACCATAAACAAATCACTTGTATTACTAACAAAGCGCGAAACGAAATGATACTGTTGTGACACTGTTATTTAACCCTTAACTTACAAGTCAAATTATGTCCAGTTGATATCCTTAATTTATCTTCAACTGGAAATATATGTAAAATTAAAATCAGCTTACTCATTTCTAATTGATTGATTTACGTAGAATTTGAATTACTCAGCTTAATAATTTAAGTAGAAAATCTTTCGAAAAAGTGGAAGAAATGGTTAACATTCAGAGAGAAGACCTTTAAAGAAATTTTTCGGGCAACTAAATGCTTTAACCCTCTCACGACGTCATAAATAATATTTCAAAATTTTCAAAAAAAATTGCCAAAAAAAACCTTTTTAAATATTCTTCGTGTAATTTTACTATATGCTCCCCAATTTTATATTTCGATTTAATATAAATGTTAATCTTTTCCCACTTTCTCTAAAAAACACTTTTTCAAAAAGTTGTATAATTAAAGTGACCACTTAAAAAATGTTGGCCTGAGAATGCAAAAACGATTGGAGGTTTTACTATTCACATGCTTAGACTTTCCATTCCGAGTTAGAATCATTCCGCCTCCAGAGAAAAACTTTAAAATTGTTGCACAGTGTAATAACAGAATGTTACATACAAACAATTAGATTGCTTATACCAAAGAACTGTTAGAAAGTTCTGAATAATTTTTAACCAATTATATTTAAATTTCTCATCAGCAGAGAAGTAATTCAAGGTAAGTAAATAAAAATATGTATTTATATTCAATCATTTCAAAACCTTCTGGCCCATAATCATAGTCAAATTAAGATAGAGTTTTATCTACTTAAACATGATTCTAAAATTAACAACATTTCAACTTAAAATACAAATAAGACGGTGTTTTAATTTTAAAATGACGAAACTGTCATTTCAAAATTTTAAAATCACGGTTTGTGTCTATGGTTATGCGCTCCCACAGCGCTAACGTCAAACATGAATTTGGCTTTTTTCGCTAATTGACAGTAGGTGAATCAAATAGACTATGAAACAAATTTCTTCATAGCACCAACCAATTTTTTTTTACCCTGTTACTTTTCTTTTCAGTTAAGTAAAAGCTTTGATAAATATGACTAGGTTAAATGTTTTTTTAAGTTAAGTGAAGATATAAACTAACCGCGTGTTACCGAGGACTTTGATTATGGGCCTCTGTATTCTGTTTATCAATAGAAATATATCACCCTGATGAATTATGGAATACATAAAAAAAGTTTTTCGCAGAAGTATTTACTTGACAAAATAAAACAAGTGTGTCTAATTGACACATGTGAGATGTTATGGGTTAACTATTCGATTTTATGTTGTTGCTATCGTTGACATAAATTTCATCAGGCAAACCATAACAACAACAGGATAAAATCAAATCCCAATACACAATTGTTGTATGAATTTAGCAGTTATATAAGCAGATGTTGAGACTAGGCTGATTTTCGTTTGCTATTTCAGCCTCCACTCAAGTACAAATCCGCGTCTGATTACACCCAAACCGTTGCCAATAAAGGTGTGTATGTTGCGTGTTTGTCTTTATTGTGCAGGAACAGGAATCACAGGCTGAAGTCAACTGCAAATCAACGCATTGGAGAGTCAAATGAAAACCGCATGTGGAATGAGTACAAAATTAATCCGCACAACAATGAAGTTGATAAAGGACCATGACTCATCTACATAAACCCTCCTACTTACATACATATGTATTCAAGTAGGTATGTATGCAGTCTGCAATTTACATATTGTACAGCTTTGTTTACATTGGCAAGTCGAGAATACAAACGTAGCCTACAGATACTCGTTGAAAGGAAGGAAACAGTATACAGCTGAAAACAACAAAGGCGCCTACCGACGGCGGTGTTTTGAATAAGCATGTAGGGAAAATCTTGAGTGCTGAGCTGGAGTGCTAATCGTGTTTTCAAAAAGTATTATTGTCAAATATGAAAAAAAAAACTCAAATTGAAAAAATAAATTGACGTTGTAAGATGAACGATTTTGTCAACCAGACTTCAAAATGGTATTTCTTGTTCTTAATCAGAGATTTCTCTCACTAGTAACTGATTTGCCTACAGGGTATGTATAATATAATATGATAATAAAGGTATCAGCATACAGAGGCGAATGAGGGAAAGTAATTTATTGGGGTTACAAACGCCATCACCAACGAGAACGACGATTAAGGCAAAATTAACGGCGAAGAAAAAGAAAAAACGGATTTACGAGACGGAACAAGTCGGATACTTCCTGAGAAGTGTCAGTAGCAAGAACTACTGTTAAAAGAACAAGAAAATGTTAACTAACAAAGAAAACTATGAAGGCAAAGACAAAGAACACAAACGGAGAGCCAGCAATGACAGAGACTAAAGCGACTGGCATTGTTAAAATGCGAAGGCAAAAACAATTAAATAAAGAAAGTTTGAAAAAAGACCAGGCTGTCACACTGTCCAAGAAATTATGAAGGCAAGAAGAAGAAGATTGCTTAAACCAAAAGCTAATATGGTAACGAAGATGAAGAGGGGCAAACTCTACGGTAGTAAAATTATAAAAACTATAGCGTGAGATATAAATGAGACAGAGTCTCGCTGCTTCTTGCCACAGTTGAGTTACAACAGTCTAAAGGAGCTGAATTGGCTTCTCTCAAATATATTTTATACTGAAACCTGATTCTCCCCAATTTCGAGACGCGAAAAAGTCATTCAATCTAGCTACCATATAGTAGAGCCTGAACTTTCCGACTATTGAACTTAAACAATTTACTTTCCTATCCTTCAGTTGAAATTACAAAAAACGAGACGCTTTATATTGAATAGCCTCACTTAGATCTGAATGACGGCGATACATTCATCCATGTCTCGGTGGTGATGCAAGAATACGCATTATCGAGGAAGTAAATCAGCACTCCAGACATTCCAAGTATATGCCCTCATATCATCGTAGTCTTTCATAAGTTTGTGATTATAGTCATCAGTTACTAGAGTTCTATCATTTTAAGCCATAGTTAGAATAATACCCCACCCCTTTCATGCCAAATGCCTCGCTACGCCCCTGTTTGGGTTACATGGCATGTGTGTTCGATTGTCTTTCTTTAGCCGCAGGCACCTCCCAATTCATACGACAATATTTAAATGTGCGGTTTCGAATTCGTGGTACTACATGCTCACAAACATATTTACATACATATGCAAGGGTAGCATTGTGATGATGCCGTGGCAAACAAGCTGCCACTTCCCACTTTCCTTAATACCTTAATACTACGTTGACAAAGGAAGCAAGACGATAAGACAGAGGATGTAATAAAAATAAATAAATGTAGCCATTTTGTTGTTAAATATTTTATTTTTGTTGGTGTTGTGAGATATCTTCCACCACTTTTGTGCATTCTGCTGAAATTTAAGCTGACTGCCAGTTGCCTCATCATTCCTGCCATAAATTTGGTTTATTTTTTTTTCCGCTGAATTTGATACTTAACTAAGCTTCAAGCGTACTCAGTAGCTTAACCAAATTCCATCGTTCATGGATATGTACACTTAGTAGGTTTGGAAAAATTAATTTCATTTATTAGCATTTTCACACGATGAGCAATGGCAGATTGGGCGCTGTCTTATGTCGTAGAATTAAATGCACCTTTAATAACCAGCTTCTTGGAAATCACAGCTAATCATAACTTGCGAAATATATTAATTTCATTAGCCTAATTGTATGTCCTCAAGGTATAAACGAATCGTAATAGATATAGACTTACATAGAAGAACAAGTTATCAGGAAGAAAGGAGGAGAAAAATTTAGTTTAAAATGTGCTAAATTGGATGCTAATCATGGACGTGACGGACAGCACCGTGTTATAAGTTTGTTGACAGCACTTTGTGAGATATACATCCGATACACCAGCCCATATAAAGCTGCCTATAAAAAGCTCTTCATTCCTTATCAGCGTTCAAGATAACGATCAGCACTTCTTGTACGAAGTTTTTAAAAGTTTTTCCTGTTACACTTTTGGCAAAAGTGAGTGGTTCTTTAATATTATCGCTCATGTATGTAGATATATCTGGTTAATCTTGATCTTGAACAATGCGTTGTACAACCAGGTGTTTCCGTATCAGCATTTGTAAAATAAAGGGGCCTGCATTCTATAGCTGGCGTAGAAAAAAAAATCCAAAGACTCCTGCCCTTTAAGCTGTGAGCTGAAGTCTCTTGTAGTCTAAGCTCGTCGGCTGAGTGGAAGATCGCCCTATTGGAAAATATTTTAATAAATGCCTTACTTCACATTTTTTTATAAACGTTCCATTCCATTTTTTTTTTTAGATAGGGCGTTCTTCAAACGAGTTCTTAGATAGGGCGTTTCTTAAAAATATTTTGAAATGGCGTTGAAATCCACTCAAGAGTCGATATTCTTGTGTATAATGGTTTAAAAGTGACCATGTAGATATATGATTAATACGTTTAAAAATTGGTTGAGCCTTTCTGATATTGTCAGTAGTGATTTTCGTTTCATCTAAGCTGAGCTGTAATGAAATTCACTAACTTATCGCGCTTCGATTCGGTTTTCTTTTTCGAGATTTTCAATAGCGATTCTGTCGCTTGCACTATCGAATATGCGATTCACTAACTTATTTATAACGATGCGGGAAAACGATTTCTCATCCCGCGTTAAAACATACTCTAAGTACTCAAATGCCTGTTTTTAATAACAATAATATGGATATTAATAAAAGTTCAAATTATGTGCATTTTAATTAACGTCATAGAAAACAACTGCAAACTGTGTGTCGTTATCTTTGCGAAACAGCTGATTGCGAATAATCGAAAATCGAGAAAAAATTGATAGTTAATAGATATCTACCAATATCGTGATAAATATCGGTACAACAAAATGTCGATTGCGAATATCGTAATCGAAGTTAGTGAATTCCACTACTGGTGTGAAATACATCGCTCTTTGTTAATAGATAGTCAAATATGATTTCAAGAGGGTTGTTAATTTAACTTTTATTCACTTCAATATGCTTATTTGTTCGTTGAGCAGGACTTAAATTCTCAATTACTTGCTCAGTTTGCATATACATTAGACTGGCTCGAAAAAATTTTAAGCTTATAATGAGATTGTTTTGCTATTTTTTTTTAGGCTCACAGAAAGAGTCAACATATTTTGTTCCTGCCACGTTGCTATTTTAACTGCGATTTATAAAATTAAAATATAAAAATTCGTTCGAAATTGTTTTCACATAGTTAAGTCAGTTAAGCGAGTAGTAAGTAATTAAAGTAACCTTTTTGTTTCATCAAATTTTGTTTCATTGATCCACACAATGTTCTTTCTAAACTCAGACAAATAAAGTGCTGATAATAAAAACCTATTTTTTTTTGTTTTTAAAAAGAAAAAGATTCGAAACCATCAAATTCATTTGTACTTTTGCAATTTTTTTATTTTCATATGAAGACCAACCCATTCTAATATTCATACATGTTTACTCAATTGCGAAATTTATTTGATTTATTATCTCATAATTATGTGAACTCAGCACATCTTAATTTATTTCAATATCGTTCTCGTTTTCATGTACTCAACAACTTTGGCTGCTTTATTACCATTTGTTATTTAAAACGTCATATTTCATGAAAATGAAATATTTACATATATGCTAAATTATGTTGGTATTTAATAATATAAATCCTGCTGGGATATCAGCGGTTAAGAAGTAGAAGATAAGCATTAAACTAGGAGCTAGTGCACTCGTAACTATAAAGATATTTATTGGTTTCGCTTTGACTAAAAAGGGTTTAACATGAAAGCACCAAAAAAGCAAGTTACCTTAAATTGCAGTGAACCCAGTGGCAGTTAGAGCCGACTTTCGACATTAATCAGGCAACCAATAACATGATAATATATCTTAAGTCCTTATAAAAGTTGCAAATCATCGAAGAGTAGCTTTCTCTTAATGGAATATCGCATTTTTAGATTCATCTTCAACTAGTCCTTTATATACTAGTCAGCCTTCACGCTTCGAACTAATTATGTTCCATGCAGGATATGCAAATAAAGTGAATATACATATATAATACATACATACGTCTATTTGCATTTTGTAAAATATTACCTTTTGCTGACTTTTATTGCCGACATTAATTACACAGAGCATTCACTGAATTCGATGGAATTAATAACGCAATAAATAGAAAGCAAATTATGCTCGAGCTTTTTTTGATGTTTTTTTTTCGGACTTCGATTTAATAATTTTTAATTCGGAATAGTTCTAGTTAAGTCAAACTTTCTAGTAGCTCACTCAAATTTTATATAAATAGCAATGCTTAAGGACAACAATTAATAAGAAATGTTCCTGGAAAAGAAGACTCAAGTCTTGTAATATTTACACCAACTCACAGCTTCTTTTTGAACCGAAAGATAGATATTCGTGAGAGAAAATTAGCCAATCTTCTGGGTCGATTTCACCAAGTGCAAGTACAGAAACGGGAAAAGTAAATTAAGGTGCATACGAATAAGAATAGACAGTAGAGAAGGAGTTGATGGGATAGTGAGTGTTACCTGGCGGGGCAGTTTTCTCCCGAATATAGAAAGATTTGTTTGTCACTAACGAACTTTCGGCTTGTGGATGTTACCCCTTTTATTGACAGGCATAAGATACGTATGGCGAAATCAATATTTAAAAAGATTATCTCTTTAGTTTTCGGATATCGGTCTGTCAAAATGGTCGCCTCTGCTTTTTCTAGACTCAAAAGACTAATCGGTCCTCTAGTACCTTAATTAGCAAATGTTGCATACTTCGTTCTCCCAACGATGCCCGCTTGTTTTGGGTTATTCTAAATATCTATGCCGTTACTCTTATCAAGCGAATAACAGATGTAAATAGACATGAGCCTTAAGTTGTTTTCCAAACTTTAGCCCTTCTTGCTGGGAATCTATTTTTCCAGAACGCCTTTAGCTGGTGGCATTCCTTATTGGCCTCTATTTCGATCTTTTCGCGGTTGCCTTACGTCTAAACGAGTATAAGACTACCAAGGGGCTAATGGTTAATCGAGCTGAACGTATCCCAACCTAATACCTATCGCTGAGTCTATAGTATCGTTATAAACGTGATGCTTACTTTTCAGGGTCATGTTGTGATATGTAAAACCGTCGCTTAGTCCAACAAGCAAGAAGTGATTTTACTGTGAACTTTGGCTCATCGTTTGAAGCAATCCATTTAAGACCCAACACCGATGTTTCTATATGTGCACTAAGGCATTCAGCTTCCACTTCGTATTGCGAAATATTGAAATATAGTAAGTCATCCGAGTCTAGACCTCGAATAATCAAAGAAAATAAGGGTTGGTGTACTATAACGTCCTTTTATGTAATTTCTGTATTTCAAGGTTTCCTGCTCCACTGACGACTGTACTTATGGCTTTGGGTAAGAGACCTCCTATTAACGAAATCTGACCGTATCTCCGACTAAATAGCAGAGATGTAAAAGAATGCATTCTTTTGCGAATAATCATTCATTTGATTTATCGCAAAATGATTGCAGCCATTTTTTTGAATTCTTTGACTGCGGCTTCGGATTCTTTTTTTCATTCATTTTTTGGTCATTCATGTATTGCATTCATTGAATAAAAAGTCTCACTGAAGTCAATTGAAGTCAGTTGGAGTCATATGGAGTAATTTGAAGTCAATTTACCTGTGGCATACAAGACATGATCGTAAACTATTTTTATTGCAACTAGTTAGTGACTTCAATCAAAAAATGAAGTCAGTAAAAAATGGAGTCATTGGATAAGACTTCAACTGATTGCATTCGCATATGAATGCATTCTTTTACAACCCTGCTAAATAGATGGCTGCATGATGTACATTTTCTTGTTTTCCATCCCCTGACATACAAGTATTAATGAAAAATGCCATGGCAGATTTAAAAATCATTCCAATCTAAGTTACACGAGCTAATTTTGTCTCCTTTTAAACCTTGATTTTTGTCTCGAATAAAATGTTGCATTCAAAATGACACTAAAAAAAATATGAGCGCGAGAACGAAAGCAAAACTTCTTCCATCATCCACGTTGTAAGCTCAATCAATCCATCAAATAATGACAGCACTTTCTTCGTGTCACAGGAAATTTCTTTTGTTTTTCGTATTTTTTTAAAAAGCAAAAGAGAATCGAGTAGCAGCAGCAGCTGTAGTAGCTGTCTACAGAATGAATCCCCACTTTCATACATACTTCGGAGCACAATGCAAGTGTAATCTTCATAATCACCAGTCACGAACTCGCACGACATTCAAGATAAAAGTTTTAACAAAATCATCCAGCTAGTCACCAACAAAACTTTTACAGATTCTTTCAACTCGACGCGAGTACAAACAAAAGGCTACATGTAACAAAAGTAAATGCAATTACAACAACAAGGAGTCATGCACTCCTTGTGTTCATCTTTTCCACTTGCCCTTTTTGCAATTTCAGGTATTTATTACTACCCATCGGACCACAAACGAATACATACATACATACATACGTACATATGTATGATCAAAGGCTATTATTTAAAGAGAATAAGTAAAAGGGATGCGTGCGAATTTATCGTCATCATAAAGGTATTGTATCATATATATTTACTTTCTTCATTTTTCGTGCTTCTTTGAATTTTCTCTTCATTCACTGTCACATCAACATCTTTTGAGTTGTGCTTCATGACATATGCGCTAAAGTATTGTGTACATCTTTGTTTGTAGGGTGTTGTTATGAACAGCGAGTGAAAGAGCATAATTTTAATTGAAAAGTAGGCTTTATCCAATAATACTCCGCCCAAACCCATTGTGCAGTCGAATTATTGGCCAAGAAGAATCGTCTGGCAATGCTTTCATCAGACCTAGGACTAGAAAGCTCTTTTACTCAGCCAACCAGACCTCAATACAATCCTTGGTATGAAGTATGTCACTCAAGCAGCTAATACAGTACTTCAGTGTCAGCCTTATATTGCTATTTGGCTGCAAGGAAATTAAACTCAAAGAGAGCAGTGGTTCAACCGATCCTAACTGTGTACACAAGTTTGGTCATTTTATGCCAATGCATGCACGTCTTTCCTTCTGTTTTTTCCATCTTAGTGGAGGCTTCTTCCTCCTGCCTGTGCTTTCCTTGGGGTGTCGATGGGAACCCCTATTTGATAGGAGTTTATTGGACATTTGGGAGAGTCAATCTTGTAAAAGATTCGGAGGACCCCCCCCCCCCCTTCCTGTTTCAAAACGTGCACACCCAATTTCAAAAGGATTCGACAGTCGGCTAATGAAGTCCATAAACAAACATTCAAGGCCTCGTAGGATTAAACAACGTGGTGTTCTTTGCCCACTTCTATTTGGCTACTTTGCCACCAGATGTCGTATCGAACTTTCTTTGATGACTTGGGCTTCAATATAAATGGATCTTACATTTGTTCAACCACGCAGAACACGACATCTATTCGTTATTAGAACTACGGAATAGACTGTCGAACACTCCAAAATTGTAGGAGTGACACTTTGTTAATAAACACTCTTTCGCTGTTCATAGCAGCTTCATTGTCAAAGAAAAAAGATTTGCCTTAATTAAGTTAAACTCTATGACAAAATTCCTCATTTGAAAAGATTTGTTTACTTCCGTGCGCCACCTACTCAATTTTTTTTTTTTTTTAACAAATATTTCCTTTTTTCCAGGTCGGGAAGTTACTCAAAAATCGAAGCAGTGAAGAAGCTTTTTAAGAATTTTCTTGTTCAATGCACCATCTAGCGGAATTTGAATCTATGAAACAAGTTTCATTGGCCTATCGCATGACGCAGTTATTTAGAAATTGGCAAGGCAATTTTAAACGAATCTTCCGTTTTTTTTTACTTCAAAAACAAAACAAACTATAAGTTAAGTATTCACGATTTTCAAGACTTTCAATTAATAAATAAATTTCAATAACTCCCTGTCGGTCTTTTCTAAGTTGTGTAAGCAAGTTAAAACATTTTCTTGTACCGCTTTTTCTATGTTTTTGAAGTTTTGATATCTATATCGTCGGTGATACTGCAAAACCGAGTAAGTGAAATATTATTTTGGCTGTTTTACCACCAAATTCGTAAATTTTTAGAATAATATCGACAATGTGAAAAAAGTTCCCATCAAGATCGATGCATTTAATTATTTTCCAAACCAACATTTAGATTTCTTGTCAATAGATCTTAATAGCAGGGGCCCATATAAGTTTTTAAGCCAAATCTAATTTACACGATTTAACATTTGTGCCTTACGCGGTTTTGCAGTGTCACAGATGATATATAAATTTTCAGGATTTCAAAATTCGTATGATATCAATAAAATATTAATGGGTAAAAGTGGGAAAATTCAAAAATCAGGCGTGATAATTCCCATTCAAATTAAAATTTTCGGGCTAAGTAACTCCAAAATCTGTTCAAGATAGGGATCTGAAAATTAGTTTAGATATATTTGATATCAATCCCATACAAATGGTTAATCATTTGGAGTTATTGAAAAAGGTGGAGTGACACTCCCTATACAAACTAAACTATTACAAATCCACTTCTTCCTGACTCTCTATAAATATCGAAAATTTATCCAGAACACAGAATCGGAGGATTAATCTATTTCATGGATATTTTAAAACAAATAACTGTTATGGAGACACCCTGTATATTATGCTCACAACTTCTTGAATTCCAGAATATACATAAATAGATTGCTAAATCACACACTATTAATTTTGCATTTTTTTTACGCTTCGTCGTTTGTGCGTTCTCAGCAGCTGCATTTGATGGGCATATCAGTTGGCGCAGAAAAATCACTTGGCTGCTCATCGTGGCACGTGACGCTGATTTATTTCGCACTTTTATTAATTTACATTTTTCTTTTGTCTTACTGCGGCTTTCTCATTCTATTGCTTGCAATGAATTAAAGCATGAAGAGCGATAGCTTTGTTGTTTTTTTTTTTTTGAATTTTGCAAAAATAAAAAGTTTTTAAGGTTTTGGAAAATGATGTGGTATTTTACCTTGATACTTTATATTGAAGAGGATATTCATTAATATAAGCTCACATCTCATTTCACTGAAATTACGTAAAATATGTCTTTGGAAAAAACAACTATTAATAAAAAACTTGAAGCATGTCATCTATCTAGCGTATCTACTTGCGTGTTTTGCTACTTCGAGACAGCGATTTACCTCGATGAGTCAGAATTTGTTTAAAATTGGCACTGGATATGACCACACTTCTGATTACCCTTGATACAATAATAAGATAATTTTTTTGAATTAGGATTGCTGCTTTAAATTACTAGGCGAGTGCAATACATGAAACGTTCAAAAGAAAATTTTTGTTTAATATCCGCTTACTTTGACAAAAGGCCAAATATGCGCACGTTTTCTGCATTTTCATGTTAACTGGCAATCGGCATTGACCTACATTTCAGGGGTAATTTTTTTTGCAATTCCTTATTGTTCTGTTACATGATATTACAACTGCTTTTCGGCATTTTTCACACTTTTAAATACAAAAGTGGTATGCTGGGTTGCCATATCAGCCGAAACTAAAGAAATTTAATGTATACTTTTTTTGGTAAAATATTTCAAATCGGATCTCTTCAACGTATATTTTATCTGCAAGCTAGCGCTAACAATTAGAATGAACCTTTAATGCAGGCATGGCAAGCTATGACTTTCGTAAGACGCAACTAAACTTCACTACCCTAATGTTCAGGACGTCACAAAAGTGGTTCCTGCTTCAACCTTTCTAGTAGCAGAAATTTCTGGTACCAAAGAGTATTAAATTCACTCCAATAAAGGACTGCCCACTGCGTAAAATTGCAAAGAGTGTATTTTACAACAACAACAAATTGAACTCCAACTTTGATAAGTCAGGAAATATATACGAGCTGTCCCCCTATAACATCCCGATCACTTCAAAGAATAGATACATTCAGCTTGAACCTACAAATATCTCTTAATACAAGAATACTGAATGAGAACGCTTGACTCGAGAGTTATATAGCGGGGCCATATGTACATCCACGGGGATATGTTCGGGTCCAAACTCCGCTCTTCTTTTTGGAATTCATTTTCAGGAATTATGGCTAAAAGATGTCCTCGATTTTGCATAAAAAAAGATTTGGGACAACATTTGCTTCTGATATGGTAAAGTTGTTATTCTACATTAGACTGAATTAGGAAATATATTTTTTAAATCTGGTAACTAGATGTATTTTGAGACACCAAAACCAAACCGAAAATCAGAATTTGAATAACGAGTCATGGTGAGATCTTTCGCATAAAAAACATGAAATATTTTTTTTTTTTTTTTGGGAATAAGGCCAAACATCGCGCATTAAAATCATTCTAAAAATCTATGCTTATCTCTTTCCAATATTAACGAAATTCCAAAGTGAAGACGTGAAACCGAAATACCAAGCCATTATTTAACACGCTTTTACTTGGAAACAGGTTGCCTGGCGAAAATTTTCTTTGACAAAAATTTGTACGTGGAATTCCACTTTTTATGGCTCAATCTATCTTACAGCAATTTATGCATTCGTATGCATCCTTGAATTCGAAATTTTCATTTGCATTTGTTGTGCTGAGACCACAATGAACTTTTCAAATGTTATGCCATTCACTTATGACAACACTTGGACAGCAGCCACCAGCCACCAGCCACATTATGAATATCGTAATAATGAACTTTGCGTATTTCACATGAAATGCCCATGGAGATTAAGAAATGAAAGCAAAATTTAACAGGAAATTGCTTTTGACTGCTTCGACCATTTTATATTGCTCAGTGTTGGCTTGCTTTTAATTATTTACGACTTGGTTTCTATTTTAAATCAAATTTTTCTTAGCACATTTAAGCTTTCGAATTTTGAATCTCGAAGGTGTTCAGGCAACCGAAGCAGTCCCTATAATACTAATAAGGAGACTATCGCCGAGTTTCACTTCCAATTTATGATGTGCTGGTTTTAATTTTCCCGGCTCCTGAGAGCATCTACCCACCCAGCTTCTCGACAGACTTCTTTGGGTTCCATGTCAAACTTTCTAGCAAATGTCTTATGCAGCTCTTTCCCACAACTTGAAATTCTTAAGAACAATATTTCTTATGTGTGTGACGGTCGTCAAATGTGTGGTCTTCTTCAAATGTTTTGTCTTTTTAGGGTTGTAAAAATTTGCCAGAGTTCCATTTGCAGAGTTTCGTTGAAAAAACTAAGAGTTGTGGTCATCGAAACTTGGCCATACAACAAGGAGAACCTAATGTGGCCCATAAATTATCTAAGTCATCAACTACCACGTCTACTGTAGAAGCGCTATATTATAGAAATATGTTGTGAGAGCATAGGAATCCAATAGAATGAGTAAAGCTATCGAGCTCTGCTTAAGCAAAGAGGACACTAGGCGACGTCAACATGCCTCTATTATGAACTATGTGAATAATATTAAAAATGAAAACGATTCCGCCTTGACCATATTCTAAACCCCTAACCCGCAGTGTTGTCGTATTTCTGCTTCGAAAAATACATATCTTAACAGAATTGCATCAGACATTCCAAATTGATTAAGTTCACCAATTTTATAATACGAATTATATACGAAAACTTGCTACAAAAGTTGGTTCTAAAGCTCCATGAAATAAGGTCTCCTAATTATTATATTCTTTAAGGTAACCGAAAACTACAACAGCGCTTTAAAGCAGCCTACATATTTTTAAATGAAAGTGAAAAGGTCCCAAACAACAAAATGATTTGTGTTTAAATTATCCTAAACAATGAATGGCTGATGGGAAACCAAAACTGAAGGAATGAAACTCCTTTTACTCCCCACACTTACATTCATACGCCCATACACTGAGCAATTAATGAGCAAATAAATGCGAGTTCGTTATTCAAATTAACCACAACAAGCATAAAAATCATTAACAACAATTGCCATTGAGACATAACAATGCCCGCAAGCAATAAATACAAATATTTGGTGAGTTTAGCACGCCTACACACTTAAATACCTGTAAATGGCGGTAGTTGTACTTAAACCTCTTTATTTGTACATACATACATACATACATACATTTGAAGGTTTAATATATGAGGTGTTATATGTAGGTGTTAATATTTATAAATTGCTCGTTTCATAAAACTTTCTTTGTGCTATTGTTTATTATTGCATGTCGTAGGGGTGTGTTAAGTTTAACACATCACAAACTAACAAACAAACATAAATATCACTCATACGCCATGGCGCACGTCATACATCGTTAATCCCTCACGTGCCAGTAGAGCCTTAATGGCGCAAAAGAAAAAGTTTAACTAACCTTCAATAAATTACTCGTAATGTGGTGGGTTGTCGCATGACGACTAAGTATCCTTTTTGTGACGACAAACATACATTAAGTAGGCATGCACACATACATACATACATATGTACGAGTATGTTCATAACATATGGCCTTAACTATCGCATATAAAAATAGTTAATTCGGCAATAAATGTAATGAATATCTTGTTTAAAAAAGGCGCACAACTATTTTCGTTTTACTTTCATAAATAATGCAGGAAAACAATAATCACATTGAATGATTAGTGGGAAGCTAAGAGCTCTTAATAATTAAAATCGTTTTCACGCTGAATATTGAAAGCTTTATTTATAAATAATTGTTAAAGTTATCATTAATAGAGGTTCGTAAGAATTTCATAATTATAGCGGTGCGAAGAGAAAATATTGATGGTCAAAGTCATTAATGAGAAATCGGTTTACATTAAAGCTAAATTTGAAGAACATTAAAGACAGGGAAAGCGTATGACTGAATCTGAAAAAAGAAAAATTCAGAAAATGTACCAACTGTTCTCTATACTTAGATTAATTCCGATTTTAAAGCTTTGAGTTTAAAGGAAACAAAGCATTTTATATCACTGCTAGGTGGTTTCAAACATCACAAAATACTCCAAATTTAAATTGATGTTAGATGCATGCAGTCGAACTTTTAAATAGACCATATTTGAAAACATCATTTTCTTTAACAGCAAGTACAAAAATCGTTAACGTTTCCAGAAATATAAAAAAAGAGTCGAGTTAAGTGAAGAGTGGAATTGGGAGGTTTTAACGCAGTAGCGATCTTATAATATAAGCTCAACAATGATCCCTTCAAATAAGTATTGTATTCGCTAACAAAATCGTGTGCGCTAAAGAGTCTTTAATATTTCGTAGAACATAACCTAGCCAGCGAAACGTTTATCATCATTATTATTAGAATTTAACTGGATAATTGATTTTGTCCGTTGCATATCAGCACTCGAATGAGGCCCTAAGTAAAAACTTTTGAGAAAATATTTCAAGGAGCATGTGTTTTTTTATTGAAATCCAAAATCAAGGAAAAAAGTATCAAATGAGAACCTAGCTATACTATTCTGAGAACAAGAAAAATTTCGAAGCTTATCAATATCCAACGCAAATACACATATGTATGTATATCTTTTCCGGCGCTTCAATTTCTGGTTTTTCATACAAGCGAGTTTCATTTCAATCTAGTCTTTTTTTTTGTTTCGCAAATTGTATCTGCAATAAAAATAAACACAAATCCAAAATGCCCTTGGAACATTATAAAACATATCTTTCCTAGACACAATATGTTCCACACCACGCTTCGCACTTAAATCTTTTCAAAACATTCGATTTAGACGTTTCATTTTGACATCTCTTAGACGTTTCATTTTGACATCTCTACTTATAATAAAATTTGTAACTGTTCACTTCAAACACATTGCTTGTGAAAAATCGAAATGGCTGAATGGAATTGAATCGGACTTTTTGTATTACTAAATTTTTAACATAAAATCGTAGATATCACGTGTTTCGACAGATTGACAGTTTTGCAGATATCGACCAATATGTGGACCAAGGTGACATAAAATGTGTGGAGTGCAATATGGGTATCAAACGAAAGGCAATAGTGAGTGCTGCAATAAGCCTGGGATATAATAATTAAAATCGGACTCAATCTGTTATAAGTCCTGAGACTTAGCAAATCGAGCGGGGTTTCGTTTTATTTCGTAAGTAATTAAAAGTTGGTGTAGGTAATTGAAGGCACAAAAAAACAAAACAAAAAGGTTTAAAAAATTATTAAAAGCGATGAATGCTTTAAAATTACGTTCTCACATTATCTATGCTTTAGAGAGGGCGAGTAGTTTTTTAAGTTATTATTTTATAATTTTTTATTTTATTATTTGGCTCAGGTGCTCACATTGTATTTATTCAATTAGCTCAGGTTCTCACGACGGTGTTGCGCAAAATGTTTTAATTTATTTGTTCTTTAGAGAACGGGAGGTGCGGGACACCAGCGACACTCTATATGTCCATATGTATTTATTGGTGGCGAGCACTGCCGGCTCTGAGGCATTGCCGTCTATTTTCCATTTATTTTCGGATTCTAGTTCCTTGGTAATATCTATCGGGGTTTCTCGGTCAATTTCTGTTGAAAACTTTTATTGATCACCCTTGAATCAAGCTTAATTTCCCTTAAATTAATTTTTGGACCAAAATTCAAATTCAACTGTTCCTGAAGCGGACTAGTTTGGTGTTGCAATGCAGGTTAAGCACGCAATTTATGCACACATTTGAGCTTCTTTGAGCATGTTTAGTCATGTCCTCAATACACCGCTCTGCACACGCGCCCATTTTAACAATAAATTGCTTACGGAACGTGACACATTGCAGGTTTCACTTACTCAGAATTCAGTTTTGCCTTTTGCACTGTCGGCCTTTGTGTGACTTTTTCAACTTTTACTCTTACGCAAGTTTTCAACACAGTCAAGTCATTTGCATACATACAAGTACATACATACATACATATGTACATACACAAATATTGTTCGTAACAAGTCTGATACTAACAACTATTGAAAGATCATAATTTTTATGAGTTCATTGCTTTTATCGAAATAATTTATTTCACATAGACCTTTTTTCATATATTTTTTGTTGGCTCTGGGCCATGGTTTTATATTTGTACCTAGTCAAGTGTGCGATTTGCCTGATTTGAATATTTTTTTATTAAATATTTCATTTGGTAATTTATGAATCATGATTTATGACAAAGTCGGTTATTTTGTGTTGAACAAATTGTGTGGAAAATGTGTTATTGAATAAATGCTAATGAAAATTTGATGACACCCAATTGGAGTTTTTATTTTATTAAGAGCTTGGTAACAAAGTTAGAGTACAATGAAGGCAAGTCGCATTGATTGTAATATAATATACTTCAACGAGGATTTTTTAAATAAAATTTCTAAATTAATTTACATATAAAATAAGTAGAAATGGGTTTGGAGCACTAGAATCAGTCACCCATAGACTATGTAGCTGCTGGTAAGACTCCATTGGTTGCCGTGTCGTGGGGAGGGGGTTGCCAATGTTGGATGAACTAAGCGGAAGTTGAAACTTAAAACTTCGCCATTACTGAGAAAGTCAACAGACAAACAACCACATTTCAGAAAAGAAAATATTCGTAAGAAAAGCAAATGAAAATGAAGACTGAGTTGCGTTACACATTTCTTGCTGCTTAAAAAATAAATGTTAAGATACACATTTTTCAACAGCCGAACCAAATATTTTATTTACTTTACAATGTTAATGTATGTATGTAAGTAGAAGTGCTTATATAACTATATACATAATATTCATATGCAACAATTCCCACACTTTACCACTCTCTCAAAATGCGAAGTTTCGTGACAAGAAATAATTTATCATTTCGCCGACTTTTGGCTCTGACTGATGACAGTGGGGTTAGGTCAACTACACATCTTGTGTATGAAATGAGATGAATTTTTTTTGGCACTGACTTCTCGTAGACTCAAATAAAAAAATATTACGAAATTGAACTTGTATGCAATAATTTGCAATAAACGCTTAATTTAAAATGAGGGACGCTCAAAATTTAAAATCGATTTCTTAAAATAGAATAAGAATCGGTAAAAGAATAAGAACAAAGATATGTTCAGGAATGGTTGAGCAAGTATAAAGAGGTAGCGATAAATGAAAGAAAAGGAAAGTAGCAAAATCATAGGAAGCAGATAAAGAGCTTGAACAAAAGGTAATGTGTCAGTGGAAGAGGTAGCGAAATCTAAGGATGCGACGCAATATCTTGATAAGTGGGCGTTGCACCTACGATGCATGAAAAAAAATTGGCGGTAGGAGGAAAATGATGCCAATCTCTAACTCCACGAGAAAAAGCTTATGATAATGATAGTGATTGTCATAGTGATAGTGATAGTGATAGTGATAGTGATAGTAATAGTGATAGTGATAGTGATAGTGATAGTGATAGTGATAGTGATAGTGATAGTGATAGTGATAGTGATAGTGATAGTGATAGTGATAGTGATAGTGATAGTGATAGTGATAGTGATAGTGATAGTGATAGTGATAGTCATAGTGATAGTGATAGTGATAGTGATAGTGATAGTGATAGTGATAGTGATAGTGATAGTGATAGTGATAGTGATAGTGATAGTGATAGTGATAGTGATAGTGATAGTGATAGTGATAGTGATAGTGATAGTGATAGTGATAGTGATAGTGATAGTGATAGTGATAGTGATAGTAATAGTGATAGTGATAGTGATAGTAATAGTGATAGTGATAGTGATAGTGATAGTGATAGTGATAGTGATATAGTGATAGTGATAGGGATAGTGATAGTGATAGTGATAGTGATAGTGATAGTGATAGTGATAGTGATAGTGATAGTGATAGTGATAGTGATAGTGATAGTGATAGTGATAGTGATAGTGATAGTGATAGTGATAGTGATAGTGATAGTGATAGTGATAGTGATAGTGATAGTGATAGCGATAGTGATAGTGATAGTGATAGTGATAGTGATAGTGATAGTGATAGTGATAGTGATAGTGATAATGATAGTGATAGTGATAGTGATAGTGATAGTGATAGTGATAGTGATAGTGATAGTGATAGTGATAGTGATAGTAATAGTGATAGTGATAGTGATAGTGATAGTGATAGTGATAGTGATAGTGATAGTGATAGTGATAGTGATAGTGATAGTGATAGTAATAGTGATAGTGATAGTGATAGTGATAGTGATAGTGATAGTGATAGTGATAGTGATAGTGATAGTGATAGTGATAGTGATAGTGATAGTGATAGTGATAGTGATAGTGATAGGGATAGTGATAGTAATAGTGATAGTGATAGTGATAGTGATAGTGATAGTGATAGTGATAGTGATAGTGATAGTGATAGTGATAGTGATAGTGATAGTGATAGTGATTGGGATAGTGGTAGTGATAGTGATAGTGATAGTGATAGTGATAGTGATAGTGATAGTGATAGTGATAGTGATAGTGATAGTGATAGTGATAGTGATAGTGATAGTGATAGTGATAGTGATAGTGATAGTGATAGTGATAGTGATAGTGATAGTGATAGTGATAGTGATAGTGATAGTGATAGTGATAGTGATAGTGATAGTGATAGTGATAGTGATAGTGATAGTGATAGTGATAGTGATAGTGATAGTGATAGTGATAGTGATAGTGATAGTGATAGTAATAGTGATAGTGATAGTGATAGTGATAGTGATAGTGATAGTGATAGTGATAGTGATAGTGATAGTGATAGTGATAGTGATAGTGATAGTGATAGTGATAGTGATAGTGATAGTGATAGTGATAGTGATAGTGATAGTGATAGTGATAGTGATAGTGATAGTGATAGTGATAGTGATAGTGATTGTGATTGTGATTGTGATTGTGATAGTGATAGTGATAGTGATAGTGATTGTGATTGTGATTGTGATTGTGATTGTGATTGTGATTGTGATTGTGATTGTGATTGTGATTGTGATTGTGATTGTGATTGTGATTGTGATTGTGATTGTGATTGTGATAGTGATAGTGATAACACTCTGTCCCTTCGGGTAGCGTTACCCTGCAGTAAAAATTAAGTAAAATAAACCTGTTTCGATTCGTTTATACAATTACGTCCTACCACGAATAAACTTAGCATACTTCATAACTTAATAATCTGCAGAGTAAAAAAAACACAATTTTGGTGGACTTTTAGGTGAAATGACAAATTTTTTTATAACTTGCTCTCAAATTTGACTTGTTCGACCATAATCATTTCCTTGTTTTGTTTAATGTATCCAGAAACAACTTTGGAACTAAGGAATCGTTGGCATCCGCTTTTTAGTAAGGACAAATACAAAGCAAACAAATGTAATAAATAACATATTAAATTGTTAAAAAGAAAATGTATAATTTGACCTAAGTCAAGTCATAACTAATACTCAAATATTTTAATAAAACTGTTTAGATTAGCGTAACTGCTTGTAGACAACAACGAATTGTGTTGGATAAGGAGCATGCAATGCAAAAGTTATCCAAACCAAATAGCTAAGATAGAGTGTGAGAAAGTCTAGAAATGGATTCGGTACCCTATTTGCTATTATTTGTTCAGAATTGTAAAGAAACAAAGTTGAAAATTGTTTAATATCGGTGTGCTTTGTTTATGAAGGACAATGAAATCTTTGAGGATAAAAACTTTTCAAATGATAAGCCAAGCGCGCTAACATAGAAATGATAAGCGAAATGTAAAATTATTTTAACAATATGCGTTGTAAGTATGTACTTGCTTAAGGAATAGAAAATACCAAAAAAAATTAAAAACAAAAGTAAGGAGAGCGGTGTCTTTGGGTGTGTGGAAGTGGTCATACCATTCATGAATATTTGGAAAATTTACCTTGTAGCTGTTTTAGAGCATTATGCCAATTGAAGCCTCACAACTACCTTATTCACAGTCATTTGCGAATATTAGAGAATTCAACTATGCAACTATTTATGAGATGGCAGTTAAGTTATTTCATAAAATATATTTAGGTTTGAATTTAATCTCAAAGAAATACTTTAATTATTGCCTATTTTCCTCGTAACTTATGTTGACTTATCAGCAAAAAGGTTATCCACAAATACTTGCATTTATAAATAAAAGTTCATAATTTATTAAAAATCGAATATATCATTTCCGTTTATTTATTTATGTATAAGCTTACGTACACACATGCATACATACGAGTATATATGTGTGTGTTTACATACATAAGTAATCCATACTGGCATTTATTGAAATTTGATATCTGGAATTTCCTCTTTATTTTTTTTTGCATAAAATAAAATCTTTCTCATCCACTTGTACATATAAATAATCATTGTTCTGGCTGTCGCTCCTTCCATCACCCGATGCTTTTAATAGGCTAATTGATGTGAAAATAAAAACAACATCAAGCCATTAGCTCCACGTTAAGCTATAATTAATCCGATTAACCATGATATAAAGCTTGAGGTTGCTGATACAAAACACAAAAAATGACTATTTAATCACCGCCATTTGCTTGTCAGAGGTGGGAATAGTGCACTCATTATATCCAGGTGTTTAGTAGTTAAAAGGGTGGTATAGTTTGTGCCAATTGACGGGTGATAATAGAAAATGAATTTAACCGTATCTGTCTTATCTGTGCGCACGATAACTTGAAATTTTATATACAAGAAAGGTTGCTACTGTTAACGGATGAATTCAGACGACAAACCCTATTTTCGAGAAAGAAAATTCCCAAAAAAAGTTCATTGACTGAAGTAACTTCAACAGTAATATTTATTATGACTTCATCCTCTTGTCAGCTGATTTTCTTTATTTTTAGGAATGACTGTGGCCTGATTAAACAAATTTTTGAATTTTCTAAGGATGTTAGCACAAAAATAAAAATGTATGAACCCTCCTATATGTACGTGGAAGTTATATTGAATTGAGTATAATACACATTTTAAATTTAAAAAGTTCTCCCTAAAGTTGTATTATTTTCTATTTAATTTTTTTTTTTGTTCTAAATGTGATTAACCAATTTGAAAGATATTCAAAATATGATGCGTCGTTCCCATCTCTGTTAAAATCTGCAAATACATAGGTACGTACATATGCTCACTCTCACACTCTTTTGTGTACTCTAATAGAGCCAGATTTTCTACTTTACCAGATGTGATGTACCTTAGGTTTTGGTTTTGCTTTAGTTGGCAGGACTCTAATGGCCATAATTAGCTTGGATGTTGTATTATGCTTTATTTTTGTTAATTAATTGCCTTAGAAACGGAGTTGTGTAACAGCATTTATACATAAAGGGCATCAAGCAGATCGGAAGAAAATTGTCTAAGCTTTGAGGGGCGAGTAGTTTTACCGGGGGTGTGCAGAGCACATGTTACTGAGGACGATTTTTGGGAAAATTATTATTTTTTAATTTAATTTATTTGTTCTATATAGAGGGCACCTGTTACACCTTGTATGTATTCATTGACTCATTTGGGTTAGGCAGCCAAAAACAATATCTTTAGAATATTTCATAAGCTGGTTGCGAATTATACAAGTGCGCGCAAATGAAATAAACGGAAGAAATTGCTTAAGTCGCTTAAACAAAAATTGTATATTTATTTATTACTTTTTTTATTGAATAAATAATAGATCTTCTCAGTTTAAAATATTTTAAAAGTTTTTATTGGTATAAGGAATATTTTAGAGACAGTTATTTCAACTTTAATTTAAAGCTTAAAAATGTTTTTTTTTTAAATTTGAAGTACTTAAGAACTTTTATAGCAATTTTTTTCCAGTTTATTATTTTTTTGTGCAAACCAGCAAAGCTTCTTATCAAAATTGGAACTACCTAAATTAATGTTAATGGCTTAAAAGTGGTAAAGAAGTAGCGTAATTTTTTCTCCAAGTAACTAGATCAATATTTTGCTTCAGCAATAAAAAAACAAAAAATCTTTGCCGTAATAAATCACCCTTATCTATACTGGGTGTATTTGCTTTGCCAAAATAAGCTGGAGGCTAACGTGCGCTAGTGTAAACAAGCTTACAGCAAAATTCCATTCAAAAACACTTAAACGATAAATAATAATGTCGGCCTAATCCGTGACATTAGTTTTGACCAAATCTAGAAAAACCGACACCAACATTACTTTAGATAATCTTAACCAAATCATTGTTTTTTTTGTGTGTTTGCAAAAGGTTTTGATAGTCCAGCTGCTAAAGATGAAAAGATCTTAGACTTGCAAGAATAATCAAAATGTATGCTGTCGATTAGCCTAGGAAATAACCAACAAAATAAACATTTGCTTAATCTTAAGGACGCTTATGCTTATCACAACATTACCAAACATGCAAAACGTATTAGCAGTGAGCCAGTAATTGACGGAGTTTTATGTGTGGTGGGAAGGGAGAGGCAAACAGATTGCCTCAATTATAGATATTTAATCAGTTTTTTTATAGTCATACCCAATAGGCAATTTTCGTTTGGAAAAAATTAGCTACGACATTACGCTACGGGATATTAGTTGTTTCATTTGCGCTATCCTCTCTATAATTCGCAACCAGCTTGTGGAATATTTCGAAGACATAGTTTATGTTTGCTAAAGAAGAAGTTGAAGTGCCTCAGAGTGTACCAGGTGAAATAATAAAAATGAAATAATAACAAAATAAATCAAAGATCGTTCCCATTTAAAATATGCCCCGCACATACCGGATCTACTAACTAAACAAATAAATTAATACAAATTTCAATAGAATTACAAAAAAATCTACTGGCCCTCTACAAAGCTTAGACAATAATCATCTGGAAAGATTGTCGAATCAACAAACGGTACAAAAGTTTTTGTTCATGCGTTGTATGGAAAAAATTACTGACTAACTAACTTTCCTGAAGTTTGTGAAATTTTACTACTACTATTTTGAACACGGCTGTAAATAAATATTTAATTTTAGTAAAATAACCTTGGTTTGTATCTATATATTGTGCTCCAAACAGCAGTATTTAGAACATGACAAACCTGCTCGCTAAAGCTCCCCATTGGGTATATAATATTTGGTTACACGAGAACTTAAACTCCTTTCCTTGTTGCTAATAAAAGTGAGCGTTAAACACTAAAATGACCTATAAACAGTGCAAAGAATTGGATTAAGAGAACAAACACTTTCGGCCAAATAGAAAAGTTAAAAATCTTCGCTGTGTCAGCAAACGGGTTAACCTCTATCTAATCGTGTTACATCCCATTGTTGAGCCCTTGAACATGAACGCATGTGGCACATAAGCACGCTTTAGTAGTTTGCGTAATGGGCATAAGATTGGCACTAAAAAAATATTATATTCAACAATTTTTTTCATTTTTTATTTTTTTTGTTTACCTTTTGCCTTCCTTCATTCATGCTCTACTTTCGACTAGATAAGGTGTTTGCTCTAAGCCACTATCAAATTGTTGCAGATAAGAAGCTTCATTCAGGACGCACACTACTTTGCGCAAACTTGACCCAGTTTTGTGGCTGTTTTTTTATTTTTCGATTCTCATTTCTTTGGGCAACTCTTTTCAACACGCCAACACTTAAACCTATTTCCCTCCGTCTACGCTTCTTAACGTTTCGTTATTTTGTGGCATTTAAAATGCGCACTTTCGACGAGTAAGCTTTTTTATGTTGGTCCTTTTTGGTGCGCTCTGACTTAATGTGTCCATTTATTTTGCCACAAAACGGTTATACGAAACTTTAGTGGAAATTCATGAAGAAATAATATTTTCTTGTGAATTTCAAGCTATTTATTTGCAGCTGCTGTTGGCCATTTGCAACAAGATGTAGTTTGCAGTGCTCTTGTTACGCCGTATTTCATGGCTATGAAAATGTTGGTACTTGATATGCGTAACGTCGAAATGGTTGAAGCAGCTTAGTTTCATTCACTTTGAAAATATGCGAATATAGCTAAGGAGACTTTAAAATGTTTTAAACTGTTGTTTAACTTGTGACTTAATGAATTCGTGCAAATGGTCGTTGTAAAAAATCAAAACTTCAAAATGGCGTGTAAGTAAGCTTTTTAGAGTATGCTAAGCTCAACAAAAACTTACATATGTAAATTAAAAAAAAAAAATAAGTTAAGTGCTTCAAAAATGTGTATAAACTGCTAAAGCAAACTGTTGTAAATCGTTTTATTTTGCAGCTCAACCATGTTTAAGTCAGGGTTTTGTCACATTAAATAAAGAATTACTTAATTTGATTCAAAACGGCTGAACAAACTAAGGCTTTGCGGGAATTCTTCTCAAGTTATTTTTTGGTAGTTTTTAAGATATTTTCATCACTATTTTGGAATTGTTTTAGGTATTATTCTTATTTAACAACAAATATGTCATTTCAGCATTTTAAAATTATGGTTTATGTCTATGATTGCGCGATGACACAATGCTTACCCCAAACTTGAGGTTGGCTTTTACCGTTTATTGCCACAGCTTTGTGAACAAAAAACACAGAGTGACCTTGCAAAATATAAACAAATTTTTCCTACCAACAACCAACAGAATTTATTTCACAAGGCGGCCCTGTTACTTTTTATCTTAGCTAAAATCTTTGTTTAACTTTGACTATACCATTTTAAATGTCTTTTTAAGTTATTTAAAGATTATAATTAAAACGCATATTAAGTAACTACTATGATTATGGGCCAATGGGTTTTATATAATTAGAGATTGTAATAGGCAACTAATTTATTTACCATACATATCAAATTAATTTATTTGTAAAAACAATCCATCGTTCTGATAGCCTATGGGCTAACAGAACTTTCAAAAATTTGCTAAGCGAGGAGATTGAGTTCCACATTTAAACTGTTTTCATAGATATTATTATTAAAATCGGTTTAAGGGCAATTGGCTCTCTCCTTAATTAATATAAGGTACGAAAAATATTAGCTAGCATGAGGAAAATGTGGGGCATGTCACAATGATTTATTACAATTTTCCAAAAATCGCCCAAAGCACAAAATTAGCGGTTTCACCCATTTTTTAAAAATTATCGCTGATGTGCTACAAACTTTTGAAATACAAGAAAAGTAAAATATAATCGATTCATCACGCTGATTTTCTTGAATGTTGGCAGAAGTTTAATTCTGAACCAAACTTGGTTTGAAATTCTTGCAGTAAAATTGTGAACCAGTATCTAAAAGGGAAAGTCTTGAGCTATGATAGTTAAAGAGAACTATGAAGTATCGGATATCGCTAATCATTCATTCACAAGCAGAACTACCCCACGACCCCCAAACTATCCGAAAAGGAACCAGGTCAGAACTAGCTAAAGCCAAACTATATTAGGACTGTCCGAATAAGAACCGGTTCCGGAACGCTATGTTAAAGTAGGCAGTTGAAAACATTGCTTAGGGATTGAACTAGGACTGGTGGTATCTCTAAATGGTATAGCTCAGGCATAGTACTGAGCTATTTCAAATTTCTGCTGGTCATAAACAAAAAAAAATTTTTAATTTAGGTTCAAATTTTTAGCCAGCTATTAAAGGCATAGATGGGTTAACCAGCACAATAATTATTGTCAATAAACCAAATGAGACGGTTTTCGAAGAAAAATGCATGAATAATTCATTTCATTATTTTCTAGTTCTTTGTTCAAAAATCTACAGCCTTTCAATGCTGTAAATGATTTATATGCCATTCTTTCTTATAAATTCGCAAAAGGTATTGTCAACTGGGTCCTTCAACAAAGAAAGTAGTTCAAAAGCATAGCACAATACCAATGAAATGCAGGCCGAGGATGAAAGCAAAAGCACAAAAGGCAGCAAGAAAATCAGTGGACCAGCGTTGATCTATTAAAGTTTAAAGTACTTAGTAAAATTTGTTGTTGTTGTGCGGCGCATTTTTGGGCTTTTAATGCACAATTGTTGGCGTTTGACCGCGCAGCGAACAAAAGTACTTGGCCGTTATTTGACTGCTTTTCATGCCTCTACATCTTACATAGAAAGTGTGTGCAACAACAAGTAATAAACCTTTTCACGAATTATATAGACTTATGCACAAACATATATGTATATACAGTTGTGTTCACAATAATAGTAGTGAAATTAAGCTGAGTGATTAATAATATTCGTTTAAAGTATAGTCAATTTTGTAATAGAATCCACATAAAAAGGAATTGTAAAATTTACACAAAGTTCAGGAAAGTTTATTAAATTAAAAAAAATTTAGGTCAAAATTTCGATTCCTATTTTCATTCGCATTCTATCCCCACAAGACATTTATCAAATCTCACTAAAATCAAAAAAGAACTTTGTTTCAGAAAACTTAAAAGAAGTTTTGCTGCTGCTTTCGCCTATAGCCAACATTCTAATCCTCTTACTTTCGCATTTGTGCACCATAAAATCCATATTTAATAACTTTTGAGATTATGTAGGTGAAAGTACTTATGTACTTGTACATTTATATACATTCTAATTTTATACATAGATGTTTGAAAGCTCATCGACAGTGCCTAATAAACAACAACAACGCACTAAATGCATTACTGAGAGTCTAGCCGTAGCTTTCACTTAGCACTCAAGATTATTTTTACATAGCAAAAACAAAATTGTTTTTGACTGAGATGGTACGCAAGCAGAGAAGTTAAAGAAACCGTGGAAAATTAGCCGTCAATTGAAGCTTAGTTGCCTCCTAATGCAAGCAAACATCTATGTACCTAAGCTGGTTGATGAGATCAGACATAACCATAAAATCCTATAAGAATTTGGTTGGGATTTTTTTTTTATGATTTACTCTATTTTCATTCGTATAATTTTTCTTTTTAGTTAGGAATAGGCATTATTAAGATATTTTTTTCTAGTTAAATGCATAAAAATTCAATTCTTGCAAACACATTTTTTTTTATTATTTCCAGTCCCTACCTATCCTGATTAAATTGCCACTTGAAATTTCAGAGAAAATTTCTCAGAAAAGTGTGTGGCCTTTCCCAAGCCAAAGGCGTATATAGCAAACAAAAACGTATTTAACAACTTCCCTGTCCAATGAGTCATATGTGACTCACGATAGTGTATTGAAATAAGTACATGAGTCACATGTGACTCATTTGTCTATACAACTCATAGAAGGTCCTATTGCTCACATGTAACTCATTGAAAGTGGTAAACATGGTTTTTCTTTTGCTACGTTTATGAGTCACATTTGACTCACAAAATTATTCATAAAAATAATATTTTATAATATATGTTCCTATTACTCAGTTAAGCAATACAAAAAACTAGTGTACGTGGGGCATTCACAAAGCGCTTTGTATGGGGACAGGGAAGTTGTTAAAACCCGGAGGGCATCGCTGACTTGTGTGAATGCGAATGGACAAAGAAGTTGCGGCCCAGACAATGTATGGGGAGGAACCGAATGATGCACATATAAATGAAAGCATGTTCCGGCTTAGAGGCGTGAAAAGCGATCTCAATCTATTGTGAATAATGAGAGGTTCGGAGGACAGATGCCATTGAATGGTCTGAAAATTACCTTCATGAAAAAAGGGTCAAAGCTACCAGCTTGACTAAAAAGCTCACATACCCACTTATTTATCCAAAAAAAATAAAGAAAGAGAACCATTCAGTGCATTTTAGGAGTAGTGGGAATTTTGTAATACAGAGCTTTTCTTCAGAGCAACTGAAAATGCCTCTTTACATTAAAGAAAGCAGGAGCTTGATAGGAATAAAGGCGAAAAATTGCGATAAGTTGTTTAGCCAGAAAAACGAAGATCCTATGAAAATATCGGAATGTATCTGTTTGATTGATAGCGTGAGTGTTAGCCTAAGCAGTCCTTGTTCTCATGATGAGTTGGTAAACTCGTTTATTTAGATCCACCGACATATCTTTGGATTGGGTTTTCATATGCAAAGCAACCAGCACCCAGCACCCAGCACCCAGCACCCAGAAAACTTATTCAATAATCTAACTTACATACTAAACTCACCCTTCCTCAGTTAGACCCACGTTCGCGCACCTCATTGCTGCTGCTACCCGTCTCCAACATACTAACAGCCGTCGTAGTATCCGAGCTCACAAATGGCGTCTCCGAGAAACGCATCTCCACCGTCTGCTCATCACCCGAAACACAATCATCATCCATTGCATTTCTATTTTGACGATATTGAGTTTTATCATTCAACATAATATCCACCACATGCGAATTGTGCACCAGCGCTGAGTTGAAAGCACGATTTGGTGTCAAGATACCACCACAACCGCTACCATTGCCATAAGTTGGTTCACGTGGTATTATCGTCAATTTATCCTTCGGTTTAGCCAACGACGTCTCTTGCGTAATACCATTCTCATCAGCATCATCAACATCCATACTACCACAGCCATTGCCATGATGTAGACGCGGACCGCAAGTATTACGATCGGAACGATTGAAACCACGACGCGTACTTATGTTATTATTGGAAGGATTAAAGCAAGGCAACACATGCTTAAACTCTTTACGAAAATTCTCATTAAGCCAAGCGTACAGGAATGGATTATAACAGATTGAAGACATAGCAATCGAGTGCGCAATGAAGAAGAAGAATGTGTAGAATTGCCACTCATTCGATTTCTCATAAAAATCATCCATCATATTCACCAAGTTCAATGGCAACCATGAGATGGCAAATACCAAAACCATTGCGATCAACATATAATTTGTGCGTCTTTTACGTTCACGATCAGCTTCCTCACGACGCAATGACTTTGAACCGGGTTTCGAACGTTCGCGCATATTCAACTTAATCGAAACCCAAATGTAACACACAGTAATCACGGCTAAGGGTACACCAAATTGGAGAGTGGTCGTAACAAAACCGAACACTTTACGAAATGTCTCCGAAGGCCAATTCTCTTCACAATAATGAATTGTAGTGGTGCTGTAAGCATCCGACTCAGTCTCTGTATCAAACGTTGGGTTTGTTGTTGGCTCAAAACCAGCAAGCGTAGCTATTGTCACCACAGCAGGTGATATGGTTGTTGCAAAGCTTTCACTTACATTGCTCATGGTTTTGTTCGTCGTACTCAGCACAAATGACTCATTTCGATTGCTTATCTCCATATCACCCATCTTCATGAATATGCCATAGGGTGTGGTGAATAACAGCGAAAATACCCAAATGATGACAATAATCGATTTGCATGTGGAAAGTTTCATGCGCGGACGAAAAGGATAGACGATAACACAAACACGATCGATAGCAATCGACATTAACGTCAAAGTCGATATATAAATGCTACAACCTTGCGCAAATGAAACTAGATGACATAGTGTATGACCGAATGCCCAACGGCCCATGAAAGTGTAGAGTGGTGTAAATGGCACCGCCAACACGCAAAGCAATATGTCGGAGAGCGCAAGATTTGTAATGAAATAATTTGTGACGGTTTGCATGGCGCGATTACGTAAGACCACATAGCAAACGAGTACATTGCCGAAAACACCCAGCGCGAATACTGTCATATAGATGAGACAGAATACGATTTGCACAAGTTTGTTATGTATCAAATCTTTCTTTTGTTCTTCCTCGTCCAATTCAAAGTTGCCACTAACGCGTGCATTCGCACTCGAACTCGTCACGCCACTGCTGCTGCTGCTGCTGCTACTGTCTGACGCTGTCGCATGCAAAGTGTTGGCCACCACAAAAGTATCCGTTGCAAATGTTGCACTCGTAGGGGTCGTCTTAGTGGCGTTGACTGCTTTTGTCGCCGTGTGCAAGGCAACGCTCATGGAGTCAGTGCTATTCACCACGTGTTTGTTTGTGTTGTGCGACGTGCTTGCCAGTGTAGTCGCTACGGTTGTTTTCAGTGTTACCGCTGCTGTTACGGCTATTGCGGCTGAAATGATATTGAGCATCAGCATGCCCACAATCAAAGTCGACATGCTGCAACAAATTCGTTTCGCCCTTATTGTGGCGGATATTATTGGTGTCGACTTGCGTCGCCAAATAGACGCTGCTGTTCTACTGGTGGCTGTGTTAAGTGCTTGTGTCGTTGACATATTTGTTAGTCCAATTGGCGTTATCGTTGTCATAGTTCTATGTTGCGTTATGTTGTGCTTGTTTTTGTTGCTGGTCTTATTATGGCGTCACAGCAGTTTCGGCATCAGCTCTCAAGCATGCCACACTAAATCAACGCAAAATGTGCGTTCGTTGTTGTTTGTGCATGGAGAGGAAGAGAATTCAATTAGTGGTTTCGCATTTAACTTTTTGGGTCACAAATTCTAATGGTTTTAGTCGCATTATCACGCGGTGTGCACAGCAATTATTTTATTGTAATGGAATAGAGACATTCCCGCTAACGAATTTGGAAAGCAGTCGCATTAACGTTATGAAGGCTTCGTCAGTATTTTACAGTTTGTAATTTTGTTTTGAAGTTCTGAAAATTAGAGAACGAATGGAAAGTTGGTTAAGCTTTTTGTGAATTATGGCGATAATGAAGCATAATTTAGCAATTTTACTTTTTGTAGCTTAAAATTCAAAATCATGTAATGCTAGTAAATAGTTTTATTTTAAAGTCGGATTTGTTCGGCATTGTTCCAAAAAGAGTATTTCTTAAGCAACGTTTTTCAGTGTAAGTTCAACTTAGTTTTCTAGCAAAACTAAGCTTTATCTTATTCTCGAAAAGCTGTTCTACTCGAAAGCATAGACAGATTCTAATACGCATATGCACTCTGCAGTTCGTACGAATTTACTTTAGAAGATGTTCCACAATAGTAGGCAGCACTGTTTCACAAATCTAAAACGCAAATCAAAATAACACATTGCATTAATCTTAAGTTCAGCATTAGCAGGGTTGTAAAAGAATGAATTCATATGTGAATGAAATCAGTTGAAGTCTTATTCAATGACTTCAAATTTCGAATGAGCTCATTGACTCGCTTTTTGACTAAAGAATGAAACAATGAAGTCTGAAGTCTTTTTGAAGTCACGACTTTGAAGTCATTTAGAGAAGTCACTTACTGACTTCATTTTTTGAGTGAAGTCACTAACTATTTGCAATAAAAATAGTTTACGCTCATGTCTCGTATGTCATAGGTAAATTGACTTCAAATGAATCCAAACGACTTCAATTGACTGCAGTGAGACTTTTATTCAATGCAATACATGAATAACCAAAAAAAAAAAGAAAAAAGAATTCGAAGTCGCAGAATGAAGTCTGAATGATGACTTCATTATTTAAGTCCCAGTCAAAGAATTCAAAAAATGGCTGGAATCATTTTGCGATAAATCAAATGAATAATCATTCGCGAAAGAATGCATTCTTTTACATCTCTGAGCATTAGACAGCTCTACTTTACAAGTCATAGTAGCGCAGGTGATAAGCATCTCGACACACGTGAGGGTTTTGTTGTTGTTAAATAACATTTTTTAGGTATACAATTACATACTTCTAATCTCACAAATTTTTTATAGAATTTTCTTTACCTAACATTCGTTAATTATTCCCTATCAAAAGCGATTGCTTAACTCTTTATTCGACAAAAATTATTTCTTTATGAAAAAGGAACATTAATTGTTTTATTATAATCATAAATTTGTGGACTTCCGTTTACTATATTGTTGTCGAATAGAATTTTATAACCTTGGACCATTTCGGGATATGTTTTCAAAATAGTGAATGCCAAATTTTCTACAATCGGAAATAGAATAGGGGACAGACTGGAACTCGAACAACGAGTGCATGCTGCTCTACAATTTGTTACAGTATACTTGAATACGAATAACTCGAAAGAGAACACATTTTTTTTCGAATATACCTACTCAGTAAGGGCGCTGATCATTCAACCAGACAACTGCTTAAATGTTTACAAAATATAAAAATATTTTTTATATCGCGCCATAAATTTTTTAATATTTTGGTTTCTTATCTTGGTGTAGGAAAACCAGTGCTTATGTACAAGAAAGTCAGTCATAAAAGCAGCCTTAAATGTTCACTAAAAACCCCAACTGAGTTTAACTAACAACTGAAAAAACGAGCCTTACTCAAATAAACCTCAATGAATTTCGTTATATTAAATGACGCAAGTCCAGATTTGAATTGCAAACTATCGAAGCTTCTAATGTTCCAAAGAAAAAAATCGTTTGAAGCAGGAAAGTAAGGATCAAAGCGATTGACCACGAATACTTCTTAGAAGACCTTGAATTATGGTAATTCTCTGATATTTAAAGTCAGTAGTGTTCTCAGTATAACAATTTAAAAAATAGGAGTGTTTCCTCTACTCTTAAATCCAAATTTTTTTAGAGAATTATACACGCTATTGGTCAAAAAAAAAATTAAGGCCCCTATTATGATAAAAATTCGATCTTCGACTGTGATCGAAAAAGTTGATCGAACGAATTTTCATTTGGTATTACCACATCCATTCGACAAGAACTGGCGTCATTGTGAATTTCGATGTTTTTATCTGTTCACAATAACACATTTCTGTCAGCTGTTATTAAGTAAAAAAAATGTTAATACTTTCCATCCAACGTCAAGTGTAAATACGCGTCCAAAAATCTAGATAGAGGTATCAATAGACGCGTCTTCCCCTCCGTAACAATAATCTGGAGGTGGAAATCCGATATTTTTAGAATTTTGCGAGATATTTCCAGTTAAAGTTCACAATTTTTCTGTCATTTGCATGTGGTTGTTGTAATCACATTACCCTGTGACAAAAGAGTGGCACGCGGAAGGACATCACCGCGGCGGTAGCCACGGCTATGGCAACCACCCGGAGTTGGAATGGCATAGCCCAGGGTTATTTTTTGAAGCGCGGCCGAAGGCCGCCTACGCGGAAAGGTGTTCTGCACATAAAAAACGTGGATCGGGCCCCGAATGGGGGATCTGACCCGGGTCAATTTTCGGTTTTTCACTAATAACTTTTCACAGAAACAAAATATTGCTTTCCCCCCTTCGGATTATTGTTACGGAGGTCAAGACGCGTCTTTTGATACCTCTACCTAGATTTTTGGACGTGTATTAACACTGACGTTGGATGGAAAGTATTGCCAAAAAAATTAACAGATCAAAACGAATCAAGTGCGGTATTATTTATCTATTTTTGTGAAGACAAACCAAAAAAATATGTGGTTCGATAGTTCATCAGAGGAAGAGGAGAGCTTACTGGAACTAGCCAGAATTAGAAAACGTTTGAGGGATGCCTCCAATCCTTTGGAAATCAACGTTTCCAGCTGTTGTTTCGTGCTTACGATCTTTGACCTATATACAATAAATGCAAATAGATAAATATTTGCATTATAAATCAAAAAAGTAAAAGATAAATACAAAAACTTACATTTCTTTGCAATTGTTTAAAAATTCGTTTATGGATCGACAGCAAAATTACATTCGATCAAATAATAGATACACAACGAAAATTTCGACAGCGATGAGCTACTCATAATACGAATTTGAAAATGCTCATAATAAGGGCCTAAGATTAAAAGTCATATTTTTTTTAGAAAAATTGCTCTAGTCTCCAAATACGCAATTAACCATTCTGAAAACTACATCCCCAATGAAGTGCGACTAACACTGCATGACTTTCATGGAAATCTAGTACATTCAAATATAAAATTATCAGTGTGATTAAGTTTGTATATTCATTGATTTATATTACATTTGGCATTTTCTTATGTTATCCATAAAGTACCGAATCAAAATAAATGTTGTCGTTATCCAAAACATAAATTTCAAACTTTACATTCGAAGACATATCTTGGGCGCTTTGTAAAGCATTTTCATGTAAACTTGAGATTTTTATGTGCAATAAAAACATTTTTTGTGCACCAAATTTATGTTTGCCAGACAAAAGACATATTTCTAAGTTTACATAAAAAACGCACCATGTGCCCGATATACATCGTTATGTAGGTCTACTCAAGCTGCGAACTCAGAACTTCCAAAACCTACGCAAAATTTGAAGTTAAAAATAAAAACAAAAATATCTTGAACTTTTTGTGTCAACAAGCGAAGCACATACATACATAAATTGAAATTTTGTGAATTTCCCTTCCGGAATCCAACAAGTTATACTTTTCAGGAATTGTGGATAAAGATGAGCTGGAAATTTCATTAAGAAAATGAAATCCTAGATCCGCCACTGGTTCGCAGCTATACCTAATGTAGGGATCTTGTCGAATTCGCTAAATGATTGATGAAAACGTGATTTATAACTATTAAGCCTGCCGTATGCAAATTTTCCCTACTGGGTACATGCATATACTGAATTTTTCGCATATCTCAGCAAACGAGCTTGAATACAAAATGTAAATCTGTGCATGCCATTAAGCTAAAAAACTCGCAAGCAAAAGATTTGTTCCTTTTCATTAAAATCAAACTCATTAACATAGACCGTTAGTTGAAAACATACATACATACAGTCACTCACACAAACAAGAACATCCATCATATACAGCCTCCCATTTAATAAAGGTGAAAGTGTGAAAAAATTAATGGGATTTCATTTAAAAAGGAATTTGATATGAAAAAGTTTACATTGTGAGTAGGTCAACAGCAGCCAGCACGAGCGCACCACAACCAGCTAAATCAAATATTTAGCAACAAAAAGCGTATTGTGTTGAGGTTAACGTTGAAAAGAGTAGTTGCTGTCACCTACCATCATGAGCAGCCAACCGCGTTTAGCATAATGAATTTGTGGTGACGAAAAAGTCCAAAGCAATTTCCCTTACCAAAGTTGTTTTTGCCTTGTGAAGTAGTGAAAGGCAGTGAACATCGGTTGTGAAAGGCATTGCTTTATGTGCTGGGGTGGTCATTAAATACATACATACATACATATGTAAGTATATGCGTGTTTGGTTAAAAAATGTGAAAAGGTTGGGATTTTATAATATTTCTAAAGCCTTCGCTGAAAATGTAGGTTTGTGATCATTCTTAAAGTTTAAGTTATAATTTTCTTGTAATCAGCTTTCCTATCTGAATAACTGAAATTCTCCGAAAAAACATTGCTGAGTGGAAGCACAGAATACATCGGCTACCTGCTCGAAAATGGCCGTTCGGTACTTTGTTAAAAAAATTAGGGATGCGACAGCGTGTTGGAAAAACCGATTACTTCACTATCGATGTTTTGCATATTTGTAAGTTTTTGCAAGCTCGAGACCAGATAAACAATAATTCCTAATGAATTTAATTGTCAGTTTTTTGGGAAAAATTGATAATTGGAGAAAAATTACAACGGAAAAATCAACAGCGATGGATAGGATTACATGTTTCAGAGTTTTTTGTTTCAGAGTTTTTTGTTTCAAGACGATTCGGATTGTGAAAAATCTGTTTTTGATCAAAATAATTCAATTCAATATTTTTAATTCGTAAAAGTGATGCATTAATAATCAACTTTTTCTATTAATTTAATCGATAATTGAAAAAACTCTAATATATTTAAATAAAAATCGATACTTTATTCTCAACACAATAAAAGATAATTTTGATAAATCTTGATGAAAATTCTTTACACGAATTCTGAGCGAAGGCGTTTTTGAAACATAGTCTGAGTCCGCTTTTGAAAAACGTTTCACGACTAACAACGTTTCAGCCATAACTTCAATTTTGTTTGTTTAAGTAAAGTTAAATTTAAGGTGACGTTTATAATGACTTTCAACGTCATTGGCACATAAAAATGTCAGCAACTTGAATAAAATGTCAGTACTGTAAAATTTACGGTCACGCCTCCGTTTTTGGCAACTGTTCCTGTCGCTATTGCGAATCTGTTTATGTAGGAAATTCGTAGTCATTTTTCAACTTATTAAAATAAATTATAATTATAAATCAATGTCAAGTTTCCTTTTACGATAACGGTCACTGTTCCTTCCTTTTTTAATTTTCGTGCAACTTCCATGGTCAAAAGTGCTAACCGCTACCGTATCGATAACCTTAACAGTAACTATAAACACTACCGCAGCCATCACCCACTATTTTGATCACAATTTTCTATTTTTCTTCTTTCTCCCTCATTTTCATCACATTGAATTTTAAATCTAAACAAATTGAATTTTTACAATAAGCTCAAAATCGCCTTGAAGTTGATTGCTTGTCCGTGTTTTTATCTTAAAAAACAACTTTTTCTGAAAACAACGGTGTTCCAGTGATCTGGTATTATTATTAAATACAAAATTTTTGCTGCTTTTCACGCACTATCACAATAAATCACAGTTTCTAGGAAGTATTTAACTATCTCGCTTAAGCGAAATAAGCTTCTAATAATTTATATAAAAATTGCTCATAAATTTAAAAACATTGATACATACATTATTGTGGTTGTTGTTGTTGATATTTCGTTACCCACGAAAACTTTTAAAATTAATTAGCAGAAATGTTTTTTTATGTTTAATAAAGATAATAATGGTATTCATATAATCGTAGAAGTTTACGAAGTGTTTATTTTTATAAGTTTACATATGAACGCACCTGTAAATAGCCTCGTAAAGTTGTCAGTCAGCGATGGTTAGATGTGGTCACTAAACGCAAAATGAGTAATAACTTTACAAAAAAAACATATAAAATTATAGAAATTGTGAAAATTTATTTTATTTTACCTCTTCCATATTTTTATTTTTCTTTTGGCGGCTGACAGCTGATTTAATGAGTTTGAGCATTGAGTTTACGAGCATTTACGCACCGAAATCGGTTGATAAATTTACGAAGTTTGCGTAAACTTCTTTCCATACAAATTTTGACAGTTCATTTACGCACTTCGTAAATTTACGCGTTTATAAGCTTTACACGCTGTATACACGATTACATGAATACCATTAATATAAAACAAAATCCGCTAAGCTTTAGAGAGGGCGAGCAATTTTTTTTAAGTTATTTTTATTATTTTATTTTATTATTTGGCTCAGGTTCTGACGAAAGTGTTGCGCGAAATGTTGCAATTTATTGTTCTTTGGAGAACGGGGTTGCGTAGCACCTATGACACCTTATATGTGTGTATTATTTGGTGGCGAGCACTGGCTCAGAGGCATTGCGCGGGATTGGCTTCCTCATTTTCATTGTGAAAAACCACAATTTGGGTTTATACAACATAAACTATATATTCGAAATATTCCATAAACTGATTGCGAATTACAATAGTATGCAATGCAAATGAAATAAACGAAAGAAATAACTGTAGCTTATGTCGCTTAAACACTATTAATCGACGCGAAGTTTTAGGCCGAGCATTTGCTCTCACTTGGCGTGAACTACTAGTATTTTCGTCGGCATGTTTTCTGCATCTGATTCATTTTGTTCTGTTGATCTTCCGACAGGGTGGTAAGTTGATTTATATTGGAAACGGTTTTCCGTCACAGTTTGTCAAGTTTGGTGTTGTGATAAACCGGTTTCTGTCATCTTTAATGCCCAGTTTCGCTCTATCGGATTCTACGGGCTGCGTTCACAGAATAGCTTTGCTTGATAAAAATATGTAGTTTCGAAAAATTCCAAAGTGTTTCATGTTTTATTACATTTGGTATAGTACTACAAAGTTCAAAATACATACAACTTAGATGGTATGCTAATCTAACAATCAGAAAAAATATCTTTTTGCAGATTTCTAAGGCTTAAATCCTTGAACATATGCCCATCTAAGTTAAACTTGTATTATCGAATAGCCATTGAAGGTATTTTTTTCAATCACGCTATCTGATAACTTTTTAAAGAATGTTTCCTTAAAAAAATTTGTTCTTTATCGATTGATTTGCAATATGTAAAATATCTTCGAGTACAACCCACTCGTTGTTCGAGTTCCAGTGTGTTGCTTATTCTACTTCCGATTGTAGGCAATTTGGTACTCACTTTTGGAAGACATATGTCAAAATTATCAAAATGTAGGAATTTCTATTCGACAACAAATTCACAAAATTTTTTTTTTTTTTAATAAAAACTAATTGCTCGAACCTCCGACTGTGATAGACGAGATAAATCTCACCTGCGCTACTCCGACATGTTCTGATTCCTTGAGAGACACGTAAGCTTTGGTATAGCTTTCAGTCGCATATTTCACTTTTTCCTCCAGCTATCGTGTGCAGAGACCAATCGCTTTCACTATGCATGTGCAAGAATTTGTATATATGTATGTATGTGAAAATATAAAAGATTCGTAACATCACTAATATATAAATAAAAAAAAATACGCAACCTTGACATCTACGAATAACAAAAAAAAACAAGCATCACACAATTTGCACTCAAGACCTAAGAAAAAAGCGCTCTAACAAAAATAGCGACAGCGGCTACATATACACAATCACAGATGAATAATAAGCAATGTATAAACAATTTGAAATGAAAAATAGCAATCAATATTTTTTTATGGTTTGGACACATGCCAGAAAAATACGTTAAATAATTAAAAATGCCCAAAACATTAATTCCATTAGAACTGAGCGCTAAAAAAATGTGTTGGGTATATTTTGAAAAAAATGTTTGCGAGTCACATTTTTATATCTACTCAGCAAATATCTCAATAGCCCAGCATTTTTGATGGATTACACTGTGTGACAGCGAAAAAAATGCATTTATATATAATTTGTTTATACATTTTTTCCTCAATTTCTGAGCAACAGTAAACATTTCCAAAATTTCTCCTTGGAACACTATTCCGATGTAGAGTAAACTTTGGTAGAAGCTTAGTTCCACTTTTGCTCAACAGTACTAATGTACTTTTCGACAAAAGCTACATAATACCTTACTTTTTTTTTTTTTTTTTTTTTTTTTTGCCCAACGGATTATTACCCACCATATCCCGCCCGACCGGCGCGAGGGGCGCATCCGCATGACGCGCGGATTGTTCTTTCGTGCCGAGTCTTTGAAAGGCTTTGGTTTGTTAATCGTCGAGATCTAAAACTGCTCAGCTACAGAGAAAACCTCATCAGCTAAGTACAAAAGATTCCACAATTAATAAATAATTAGTTGACAGCGAAAAGTTATTGTTAAGAATAAAGATAAGAATCAAAGGATATGAAAAAAAAAAAGTTGTTGCTATGTATTCAGGATAGAAAGAATTGACTTTTTTATGCTGTATAGTGAGTCTGAGATATCAAACGTACCAGAATGAGAATTATAATCTTGACACAAACAACGAAAAGGCTCATTTAATTCAAAATTAGTTCGGCACTGTTTCAAGATAAGTGGTTTAAAATGTCTTGATGGACGAGAAGGTACATTGAAGTTCACTTCGCTCAAAAGAAACGGGCTTACGATTGAACCATTTAGTAATTTAATCATGAAGACAATTCCAAGCATTTCCCTCCGACTAGAAAGGCTGTGAAGATTAATTAGTTTTAAGCGACTCGTATAAGATGGCAAATTATACAAGGGATCCCAGTGAAGATCTCTTAAGGCAAATAGTAAAAATTGTTTTTGAACTGATTCTAAGCGATCCACGTGGACCTGGTAACGCGGGTTCCAAATAATAGAACCGTATTCAAGTATCGGTCTGACTAATGTAGTAAAGAGAGTTTTAGTTACATAAGGGTCGCTAAATTCTTTAGACCATCGTTTAACAAATGCTAGAACGCCTCTAGCTTTATTGACTGTTACGTTAATGTGGCAGTTGAAATTGAGTTTGTAATCCATAGTAACCCCAAGGTCAACAAAATCATACATTTGCTCAAGACTATAATTGTTAATTGTATAGGAAGCTGGCTGTGAAATTCCTCTCGAAAAACGCATGTATTTACATTTCTTTAGATTAAGCGGCATATAATTTAAATCGCACCAAGTAACTAGTGTATTTAGGTCTGATTGAAGCTTATTGCTATCTTCGGGTGATGCGAATGACATGAAAAGCTTTACATCGTCGGCATACATTAACATTTTCGAAAATTCTATTACTGTAGAAATGTCATTTATAAACAACAAGAACAGAATCGGGCCCAGATGGCTTCCTTGAGGAACTCCAGAGGAGACACTAATAACATCGGATTCACAGTTTTTAAACACTACTTTTTGTGTTCTGTCACTAAGGTAAGAAGAGATCCAGCGATTGAGACCCGGCTGGAAACCCAGCTGATCTAGTTTATGAATAAGTAACGAGTGACACACTTTATCGAAAGCTTTGCTGAAATCAGTATAAATAACGTCGGTGTGCAGATTTTTTCTAAAGCCATTTGAGACATGATTTGTAAATTCAAGTAAGTTTGTAACGGTGGACTTTCCCTTACAGAACCCTTTAATGATATCAAAATCTTGTTGGGGAGTTACATATATTACTCAATCTATTAAAATTTTATTCTTGTCCCCTATCTCCAGGTTTCGAATACTCGTATATATAAAAAATTTTAAGTGCACAGGCTTTGTATACTTCCAAATGGCTACCACAAATTTTTACTTTTTGTCGCACAGTGCTTTCAAACGGAAGCGTCACTGAAAAAACAGAGAACACTTATAAATATTCGTTGTGTTATTTTTAAAATTAATACAACAAAATATGGGCATTAATTGAAATAAAGCACTCTCATGCCACTGCAAATGAATTGTGTGAATGGGCTGGTTAATTTACCGAAACATTTATGATAGCGGCGTCAAATAAAATTGGAAAAATATGATTCAATTTCGTTATGAAAATAGGCTTTGCTTTTTTTTTAATATACGGAATTGATAAATGGGTTATTTTTTTTGGACTTGATTGCGTATTCTCATAGAATGGGACTTCGACTATGTGACAAATTTCGCAAATGTAAAAAGAAGCGAAGGGACCAATAAGTAAAGATATGTATGTGTGCGATTAATGCATTTTAAAGAGTCGATTGAATTTGTTCAAAAAATGTCACAATAAACTATTAACCTCTAAATTGCGTCTGGTGGAAGATCACTTTATTTGAAAACACCGACCACTCCGACGGATCATCGTAAAGCATATGGCCCCGTATTGCATATGGCTTATAATTAAAAGAGAGCAGACCGATACTCGTCCCTGGAGTGCTTATTTGCTTAACTATTTGTTCGATAAGAAGGATCTTCTAATAAAAAAAATACAAATTGTTTTATTATTACCATGACAAATAAATTTTTGTGGATTTTTATTTTGCTAAATTGTTGTCCAATAGAATTTTTTTTGGCATATGTTTTCGAAATAGTGAGCGAAACATAGTGGAATTAAAACAACGAGTTCAGACCATTCGAAAACTTCTTACAGAATACGAATCACTCGATAGCGAACAAAATCTGCTTTCGAACAGAACTATAGAGTAAGGTCTCTTAATTTTATTATATGTATATTGAGAAAACCTTAAAAATCTAAATCATTTAGTTGTAGCAAATTAGTTAACTGGAGTATATACATATAAATACATACATATGTGTACGAGTATGAATGCATTATCTTATCATCTGACCTTTGTCTGTAGCATTTAGCGGTTAGACACACCACACAGCCTTCACTATTACGTGGCCAAAAACATAATAAATTCTTATCAAATGTATTCATCTGTATGCAAATATTATTTATTATCAAATCATTATTGCCACTCGTTGAATAGTTTTGGGGTTTGATGTGTTGTACTTGATTATCTATTGATCATAATATTGGAATATTCGGGAATGGTTTCGTAATGATTATGAGTTTTATTTTAAAATTTTATTGTTAATTGTAATTCTTTTAATATTAATTTTGAATTAAAACCAAATTAAGTGATGATTATTAATCGTAATGATTTCAAATTAAATTTAGTAATTTATTGACTATTGCTTTTCATTTTTAATAATTATTTTTGATTGAGAAAAATAGACTAAATAATAAATAAAAAATTCTCAAAAACCATGTTTTGATTAGCCGTTTTTAGTTTTAATTTCCTTCTAATCTTATTCAGCATTTTTATACCTAGTAGTGCTAGGCTCCTAAGGTATATCAACTTCATTCGCCTAACGGTAGTATGTAACGGCATAAACGAATCGAAAAGAGTAATTGATTGACCCATATCCGTCCGTCCAACTGTGAACACGATAGCTTAAGTAAATTTTGAGATATATTATTAAAATTTTGTATGCAGGTTCCTTGGCACTTATCTTCGAGCTCTAATCAAAACAAGTATAATAGGATTACAGCCACGCCCACTTTTTAAATATAGAATATTTTCGAAAATACAAAAAAAAAAGTTATTACTCAGTGCATCATACATATATTTATTGGAATGAAATTTGTTGTGTACATTAAGATTAAGACACAAATACATAAATGTTTGAAGAGTTTATTGAAAATGGGCGTGACACCGCCCACTTTTGATTAAGTCAAATTTAGAATATTATTAATAATAAATCAAACACCGTTCAAGATATCGAAACGAAATTGGGCAAGCAATATTTCCAAACAAATGGTCAAAATCGGTTAAGGTCCATGCCCACTTTTATATGAAATAAATACGCAATAACTTTGCGCGTGACCACGCCCCGTTTATAGTAGATTTTTCCATAAAAATGTGTATCCTATAACTCAACCCATCGCGAAAGTGAGAGAGACATCGACAATAAACTGGGGATATCAATGGCGTGGCGCAGCCCACTTTTCCAAAATTATGTATGTAGATATTGGCTAAGTGGCACATTATTAATTTAGATCAAAAACGTTGGAAAATATGACGAATTAAAACTTTGTGAAGCCTCGGGCCGTGGCTCCACCCACTTTTCCACTACTTGCAGTTTCCCTCCCACTCTAAATGATTTCTTTTCTTCAGTAAATTTTGTAAAAGATTGTAAAAAAAAAAAACATTCGTCAATAAAAAAATATTTAACGCAGCATAACTCAGAAAAACTTTGAAATTTATCATATGAATGAATTTATTTAACTTTGGCAGTATTCTTTATGTAAATAAAAACTAGCAAAGCATTTGCTTAACATATTCATTATTACTTCATCAACTTTAATCCATGCTCCATTGACCTCTGCAAATACAATGGCTATACTCACACGCACATATGTACATTCTATTCCATCAGTTTTCTGTTTAAATTTAGTTTTCAGTTGATTATGTAGCTTACAATTTGCAGTGGCAATATTTTAGCAAATTCTTTATTGACTATCCAAATTTTGCATATTATTTTTCATTTTTGTTTTTAGTCACTCAGATGTACAAGCTTATGCTAACCATTACTCACATGCCAGAGAACTGCACAAATAGCAATAAAACCAAGTCTCACTCACTTGCAAATAACAAATCCAATTTAACTCAACATTCCTATAAAACTTTCAGTTTCTTTGTGGTTCCATAAAGATTGGTGAGGCCAATTGGAAACTTTAGAAAATGTTACTCCGCCCATTTCTCTAAAGAAAGCTTTCACATTCTCTGCTGCTAAGGTTAGTTTTCCTCAAATGTTTGGATTTTGAAGTGATTTGCCACC
>OX608082.1:60630190-60660190 GCA_951509765.1 Sphenella marginata
AAAGTTCACTTTAATGAGAGCTGAAGTATATTCAAACAAAGGAACGTATAATACATAACCTCAAACAAAACCCACCCATAGCTACCCTGTTGGGAAAAAAATATCTTGTTTTGGGCTGAAGCGCTTCTAGTGCAGTTATAACCACTACTACTTCCTACTCAATCTTGTTTAGACACAAGTATAACCTTTTCTATATTTAAATTTTCTATAGTTATAATTCTCTTTTACATTTACTAGTTGTTAGGTTCCAAATCAGACCGAAATTTTGCATTTGATTCTAGCATGACCTCATCCCATTATGTTATAATTCTAAAATTCGAATATAAATTGAAATGCTATGTTCGATAAATTTTTTTGAATTTTCAAATAAATAAGTGGACTAGCAGTGGTTCAGTATAAAGTATTTTTCGCTACAGGGTAGCTGCTTAATTCCCTGCAAAGTAAATATTTGCTACTAAAGCAGGTGTCTGCTCATCGTGGTATCTTATGTAAAGCCTGTCAAGTTTTATTACAACAATTTTCAATAAAACTCGTGTTACTACAAGCCTCTAAATCCCATGCTATACGATATTCATCCTTCAATTAAATATATACATACATACATATATACATATGTGCGAAGAAAGTTTCAGACAAATGGGATATCCTTTCACACATACACCAGCACACACGCACGCACATAAACCAAGAGCAATATGATTGCCTTCTACAACTAAGTCAGGTACTAATGTACATTTGCGAGTAACGATTTAATTTTACTGATTTACCTTACGACTGTTCTAAGCAAATGTGTAGTATATTTTATGGCGTAATCAGCTATAAGCCAACAGCAGGCAACGCGACAGTGCGAACATAAAACTGTCGCCTCTTAAGAAACGTCTGTTGTTGAGGAAACCTAAGCCAAGCAAGCTCAACTGAAAGTTTAAGGCAATACAGTTGGGTGCATAGGAATATATTTATTAGAGTGTCAGTTGTTTGCGAAAGAATGAAAGCTCAGACGGATATCTTATCGGTATTAAGTAGATTGAGTTGGAGCGAATAGGTTAAGTTATAGGAGTGAAAAATCAAGGAACTGGAGCAGAAATCGAGACTTAGTAATATGTCCTACCAGGGATAAAGCCTGATTTAGATATATTCTTGGCCAGACTGAGTGAAAAATCATTTCAGATCGCTTTGTTAAGTTTGTAAGTAAGTTTGTGTAAATCTGGCGGCGGTAAAAAAAATATACAAATTTCAGGTGAACCCTAATAATTATTTATGTTTTGCCATTTAATACTTAGCAACATAAGCCACGTTTGCATAATTTATGTTAAATGTAGAAAATGGCCAATATTTAGCTGGCGAAATGTCAACTTCAACTTTCTTAGCTATAAATATTGAATACGTGCCAAAGTAGACGTCCTGGAAAGCGGCACAGAAGCAAAACAATTTTGAAGTAAACATGGAGTTTCTGTCAGATTTAAACATTTTTATGGAGTGGGGAGAGAGATTTATTAATGTAGGTAAGCATTTGGCAACAGCTGCTACCAATAAACGTAAATTTAAAAATTTATATTCAATCGAACTAATTTTGAGCTGTCACGCAATAAGAGATAGGGCAATGTGCATTTAACCATAAAGAAACTGAAAGGTAGGAAGAGAAAGAGCAGCTTCTGTTGGCATTTAAGTTTCGTTTCATAGTATCTTGAGAGTTTTGAATGTTAAACATGCCTAAGCTTGTGAGTTTGGTAGGCCCAGGAGCCGTTTGTTGAACAGAACACGCTGTTCCATGATGTTTGCCCCACTTCATCTCTTCATCTTCTCTAGATTGTTCCACTATTTTTGCTTTATTCACAGCGGAAAAATACTCATAATCCAAGTACACTCTGAAAACTCATCACGGGGGCACCACAATTATTTTTAACTGAACAGTGGCCTGGACTTAAAATCTTCCTCATTCACCGATTTTACCGGAATTTCGGATTTCTTCCATTTCAACTCGGCATTCTTTACTTTATCTGCTTCCTTTTTTTTGATATCGCCGGCATCCAATTACTTCTTTAGCGCTGCTACAAGGGTGCGGGTGAGATATGATCACTTTGCTAGTACATTCCATTGGACTGGCTTAGGCTATCAGGGAACTGGTGCTCGAGACGAACGTTAAAGTCATTGCCACTTTTCCACTGCCATCTTTTATTGCGCCTTCCGACAATTGAAGGTGGTCTTTAGCCTATTTTGAAAAGATTTTAAGCCGATCGGGGATTGGGCCCTATCAGTGCATCTTTAGGCTTGATAAGTCTACTATTGACTGGAAGTTGCAATTTAATTCTCGAAGAAAATTCAACTATCTGACTTCGTTTCAAAAGTCATGCGTTTTTTCTATCAGCTCACCGAGACTATTGAAATTAAATGAAATCTTCGTCAAGTCGACTTCCTATCATCCGAATTCTAGAACCTTTTGACAACAATCTCTACTTTGAACTGTGAAGTATCTCTATCGACGAACAAAAAGGTCGCGAAATATAAGTCTACCCTGGTTTTATGTATGGCTTGGATTCATGGACGGCAGTATTCGAACGAAAAAGAAATTCAACGAACAGCTGGGCCAGCTTTACGATTGTTTTAGCATGGGAAGAAGGAGGTATCGACAGAGATGAAGAGAACAACTGTTGGATGAATTGGCCTAAGTTAGTGCTTCCAATTGGCGTCAGTTAGCGCCAAAAACGGACACCAGAACGGGCTGTTCTAGAAACAAATAATAATGATTTTATGCGTCCCCTTGTACAAAAAAATTATCTCCTTAAACAATCGAAAAATTGTCTGAATTTGTTTCAAGAAAGTACCAAAGAAAATTCCACCAATACAATTTATAGCCAATTTCTGCTTAACCACAGTTTTCTCTTGTTTTAGGGCATGTTATTCCAAACGTTTTCATCAATCAATATGACAATTCAATTGTGCTGGAATTTATCAAATCGGTTATCCCCCCGAAGGAGTGCAAATCATTATTTTTCTTTAATCGGCTAAATCTAATCAGAAAAAAAAATGTGGTTGCCTATGCGCTTACGGCAGGGGATTTCCATGAACTCGTAGCTTGTCAAGTACTTGGCTTCATGAGAAATATGAGCTGCGTGCATATGTATATGTAAGTATTTGTTACATACGCACATTAGGGTGCGCTAGAATAATTTATAATCCCCTGGCAATGCAATAGTTCACGCTAGATGGCGCACTGATCGAGATATTGAAAAAATTCATTTGTAATCGAGCATCGACCATTTTCTAAATTCGTCGATCGGTTTTTGAGTAGCTTAGCAATGAGCTTGAGACCTGTGGTTCGACATGTATGTACTTTAGAACCTGCTGACATTTAATTAAAAAAAGCCGATAGGTGGCGCTCGAGAAATAATTTTCATACAAGCCGAAGCGAATAAAACTGCAATGAACATGTCCCATTCAAAATAAAAAGAAAAGATTTTTTTTTTGGTACACCCTAATGCATACATTTAATTTTTCCAAGAATATGTACGTATGAATAATTAATTTTATGCAAACACATGTTTTTGTAGACAACAGCGAATATAACACTAAAACAAGTAAGGATGGGACGGTGTGCGATTGTGCCGAAATTTCGTATACTTTTCATGAAAGGCACCGAGCTTTGATTTGTATAATCAGTTGAAGGGTGTAAACTTCGATCAGCTCAAAATAGTTGCATGGTAGAATTCAGCAAAATTTTCGCAGCTCTAAATAAGAGAGGTATTGATTAAAATGATATGAAGAATTTTTTATTCAATGAATTAAACTAAAATAAAAAAAATTAGAATTATGAAAAGCTCTTCCAGAGCTTTTGGTTGACAATTTTACTCGTCTGCTTGCACTTCCAAACTTCTGTTAGCGACACAAAGTTTTAATAGCATTTCATGTTCATGAAGGGTATATAAAAACGGCACCTAAAGCAATGGCAAATTTTTTACCTAAACGGAAAAGCACGCAACTGGATAAATACACTCGAATCTATGCCGGGAGTCCCTAACGGGCGCTTGTATGCATAATTCATATGTAGATTAGTTGAAGGCATGCTTCTCTCTTTACATACAACCATAAGTAGCTACATAGCTGACAACTAATCTAACAAACGATCAAATATCCATAAATTGGTTTGATGAAGTGGGAGTGGGAGTGGAATTTTTGCTGTCTTATTTAACCAATCGATTTGGGTATTACAGTCAGATAACACAAATCCGAAAATTTTATTATTTTTGGTGTTCGCACATTTTCGTGGAAGCTTTATTGCACAGTCATACAGCCCTTCAGGGCTCTGGAATTATCGATATTGAGTATTAGCCCGATTTAATTATTTTTTTAATAATTATTTTTATTTCTTACAAAAGAGCTTAAAGCACTTTAAGACCGTGTTTTATTATAACAAGTAGAATCACCAATATCGAAAGATAACCACCGCGAAATCAGAATTTTCAATATCAAGTCAGATAATTCATCAATTTAAACAATTATAGTTCTAAAATAAGGAAGCTTTTAGAGCTTCTGATAATGGACTAATCAAATATTTGAATGTATTACTCGATTTTCAAAATTCGATTATTTAAATTCGAATAATCATCTATCGTCGACGGTTGTTTTTTTTTTTTCGATTTATTAAACAGGATTGCAAATAACAGTACACGCGCAAAATAATTACAAATTTCAATCAATATCTTTCCTGATGAGCCATATATCGAATGATGCTATTAAGCGACTCAAAATATTATCCGCAATACAACCTATCTTGAATCATTTATATACAAAATTGTGCACAAAAAATGTTTAAACTAGAATTGAATAAAAACAAATTTTTCTTTATTTATTCAATTTTAGTACGATCAAAATCTTGCACAATTTCTGCTGTGAAAAAACCCATTCGCACATAATAAAACATTGACCTGTGAGCAATTGTCGCATAACCGTTCCATTTCGAAGCAAAAACAAGTTTTCCTCTTTTTGTACTTTCAAACAAATGTGCATACATACATATGTATGTATTTAAATTTAAGTGAAAAAAAAAACAAAAAAAAATATCGAATCCATTATAACGACAGAAAATTTGAGCAAAATCGTTCAGATTAACTCATGTTAAATATTGAAAATTCTATTGGAAAGCAAAAAAGCGTAAAAAAAGTATGTATAGAAACAAAAAACTGTTGACAAAAACTCTTTAGCTATACAAAAATAAATAAGAAGTACACATACATAGCTTTGATTAATTTTTGTTCTCTTTACAAATGATTGGGATGAGTTTCTCTATCACCTATTTGTATTAAGATAAAAATTCAAACGAAAAATTTGTTCTTGGATACTTTTTTTTCAATTTTTTTTTTTTTTAATATTCTCTAAATTTTTATTTTAATTTTCTTGCACACCCTACATTTTTTTTTAAACTATTTTCTTACCTTTTTTTAAATTTTTTTGCACACCCCACATTGTTTTAAATTTTTTTTTTTAAATTGTTTTTTAATTTTTTTTGCATACCCTACATTTTTGTCAATTTTTATTTCATTTCTTTGAATACCCTACGCTTTTTTACAATTTTTTTCTTAACTTTTTTTGTGAACATTGTTTTCATATTTTTTTTTTATTTTTCTTTTAATTTTTTTGCATACCACTACAATTATTTTAAACCAATTTTCATAATCAAATATTTAAAAAAAAAATTATTTAAATTTTCGCACTAAAACAAATGCTTACTTTAGCATGATGAATTTTATATAAAAACCTATAAAAAAGGTTCATTTTGAACCCGACCCCCAATGGCTCAACCGATTTATAATATCTTTACACTATGAGCCCGTGGTTACTAGACTTAGATATAAGTTAAATTCAGACCTTGGGTGTAAGGACCATATTAACTACATTTTAAGTAAAATGTATTTCGTATTAAAACAAGTAAGGAAGTCTAAGTTCTGGTGAACTGAACATTAAACACCCAGCGTTAGTTTTCAAAAACGAGATACAAATACCATGACTTGGCAATGATATAGGCCCTAGAATGTATGGAAACAATTAACTGAAGAAATTTTCAATTCTATTTATAAATCTAGGAGGATTTACCTACCGAATTTTGTCAATTTACATATGTGATTTTCGAAATTTTTCATATCGAAAGGGGACGTGGTCGGGAAAAGTTTTCGTCCAATTTCATCAGGCTAGTATTTGTGCCAAATTGCAAAATTCTACCGTAATCAGTTTAAAAGTTATGACCAGTCGAATTTTCAAAACTGCCTCCCTTAAAAATGGGCGTTGCTACGCCCGCTTTAAAAACTTCATACATATAAAAAAAAAACATATAAAATTATATCATTTTAGCTAATTCGGCTGCCGAGATATGTATTTATGTAAATTGGTGTGATTTTCGATATCGGAAAAGGGGGTGTGGTTGTTGTAGAAAGCAAACTTTCTTAGAAGTAATAGCTGATAATAACAACAACAAAATGAATGCGTGCTTTCAATTCAAATTAAAGTCAATTTAAAGGGGATTAGTTAGAGAGAACTTATACAGCCAATGCCCATTAAGTCTTCTAACAAAACTCACCCAATAAAGCGTGAGAATTACGTTATGGCACACATATGGTCTACTTGTTTCTTAGAAGTACTTTATGCGGTTTTGCAAATTTACAAATTTAACTATATCTATATTGTTTACATCTGCTAATGTATTCGTATACAAATATTTGAATAGTGATAATGATGGCGTTGCTACACAATACTGGCCAAATGTCACACATTTACGACAATAACAAAAAATTACAATATTTGAATGGAAATATTCCAAAAGCTAAATACATGCCGCACACAAATATTTATTTTTATGACCCCAAGGGCGCTTTTCCTCACTGCGTGACGTAGTTTTTTTTTTTTTTTTGTTTGGGCAACATATGTTAGTGAAAGATAACAGTAAATATATAAATACTTAGTTGGGGGGCTCGTCTTGGGAAATGAAAATAAAATTAGACGAAGAGAAATGTGTTTATGTTTTTGTTGTGATGGTAACAAGAACTCAGCAGCAAATACTTAGTTGCCGGACTCTGCCAGCTCCGTGAGTATGAAGAATCAAATTCTACAGGCCATGAATTCCATATTGCTTTCCGTTTCTTTCAAGGCATAACAAGTAAGACTGTTTGGACTTAGGAACTTTGATGTAGAGAAACCCTTTTTCTATTTTCTTTTTTAGCTAGTATTAGGCTATGTCTCATAATATTTTCGTGATGTGAGCAAAGCTCTTTTCTCTCCTGCAGTAACGCTGGATAGTTGTAGTTCACCCTTGGAAGCTTGGAGTCTGTTGACTACTTTATCATATTCTCCGAAAAAAATCAGTTTTCCAAGAGTCCGTCTGATTGGCTGAGAAAGTGTGCTGCCAGCAAAGCGCTACCTCGCTTTTTCTTTTGTACTCGTAAAGATACCACTGTCATTCTACATCTTTTCTTGATTTTTTTTTTCGGAATTATATTTAGAACAAATTTTTTTTTCTTCTATTCAATACGATCTAATAATTATTGTTAACGTCACACCTTCACTAAAAACTTCGAAGTGGTGGCCAAAACAACGAACCTTACTCCTCTTTTTGTTATGTAACTTTTCAGAGTTTCACTCACTTTGCATTCAATTAATACTTTTACTGTAACTTAATAAATACAAAACAATGAAATTGTTGAACTTTTCGCAAAAGTCAATTGGAAGCTACAAGATGGCAGAAACAGGAAACATGTTACAAAGTGACAAGGACAGCTAGTGTCAACGATGCGGCTTGATGGCTGGATGATAATCAATGTAGGAGATTGACACTTCTTGGCGCGTTGTTTAACTTTTACTCAACAAGTTATGCCGGGAATGTTTGCTTGAGTTTGTGTGTAGGGTGTGTACTGCACTAGACTGGGCCAAAAAAATTAAATTTGTTTTTAATTGTTTTTAATATTTTTTTGTTGTAAGTACTTCGTTCATAACAATTCTTATTCAATAATAATTTTTGCTCAATATAAAATAAATGAGTCTAAAAAATGTTTTTTTCAAAAATGCTCTATTTCATAGTTTTTTTTTTCAATAACCAACTATTTCGAAATTCGATTAAAAAACGCCCTATCGCAGCTGAAAATGTATGAAATTCTCCTTCAGATGGGGCGTTTTTGAAACTCTTACAAATTCTCAGATTGGGCTTTTTTAGTATTTTCCACTCAGCAGTCGATATATTCAAGACAAATAACGAAATAATATTTTTTTAGTTTCAAACTTCAGATCTTAATATCTATTTTCAAAGCTCTATCATTGCTAGTTTCAATTCTTTAGACTGTACTTTAAAGTAAAAAAACAACATTACTTTGCGGGAAATTTAAAAAAATTTGCTATGCAAAAAAATTTTCTATGGACTCCTCCATAATAAACATTGGTATGGTTTTTTGATTTCATGTTTTTAATTGGAAGTTTGGATGTAGAAAAAAATGTTATATTCCACAGACTTGAAATTCGTTTTAAATATTTCGATACTTAAATAATAATTATTCTAATTTATTTTCTTATACTGCGAAGTTTTTCTTGCACGGAATTCAAGTTTTTTAAAATTTTTAAATCTTCTACAAACCCGTGTGCTAAATTTTCTTACTTCAATACTCAGACGTACCAAATCCAAGCAAGCAATTAAAGACCTCTTGTAATACATACTAATATCTGTAATTTTTACAATTTTTTTCACGCCGATTTTAATGAAATTTGGTACACAGGTACTATGCTTTGTTTTAAGATTTTCTAATTTGCTGTTGCCACTTGGGGTGGTCCTTAGGGTTGCCACCTATATACATTTTTTTTAAATATTAAGTAATATATGGCAATAGGGGTATCAAATGAAAGGTATTTTAGGCCGTATACCAACCAAAATATTTTCGAGTAGGATTGCCACCTAGGGTTGCCACCTGAACACATTTTATTTATTCCTTCAGATATAGACCACTATCTCGGGAAAGGCTAAACCGACTTCGATAAAATTTGGTAGATGGATATTATGCTTCGTTCTTTGATTTTCTACTTGGATGTTGCCACTAATGGAAACTTATAGGGTTGCCACCTTTCTTATTTTTTTTTTAAATATATGGCAATATGGGTATCAAATGAAAGGTATTTTAGGGCGTATACCAACCAGAATATGTAATACAGAACAGGTGTCGCCAAAGTATGTTAAGTGACTTTTTGTGGTTAGTGTTCGATATCTTGGAAATCTATTTTGGAAATTTATGCTCTTGGTAAGTAAGATTATGCGGCAAATTCGAAAAATACCGAGCAAGTCTCAGTCACCCAGGTACTAACTACTAATATCTGTAATTTTTACAATTTTTTTCACGCCATACAATATAATTTAATAAAACGAAACAATTTTTCTTGGGCACAGTGTAATGCACATACATATGTGTGTATGTATGCGCGTAACTAGATTTAGTGCAAAAAGTTTTGCTTATGTCAATTATTATTATTTGCTGTTTTTTAAAGAAAGTTTTTATTTACTAAGCAATAAAATTAGCAAGAAATTTCGTTTCAGCCTACAAATTATTTGTAAAACAAATACACGCACGCACGCACACAAAAAAGTTGTGGAATTTGTGATTCACTTAAGGACGTAATATGAAACTTTTGTTTGAGTAAGAGAAAACTTATAGCAAAGAAGAAGTATTTTCATACCAACCTTTTGGAGAAAAGCCGGTGCAGTGAGTTCATTGGAAATTTCTTGTGTTTTGTTCTATTATTGCAGCTTCAGTTGCTTTAAAAGCTTGCGATACTTTTTCACTGCGTAGTTTTCCAATCTAAACCATGTAGCTACGTACTATATAAATTGACAAATTTCCTTCACGTATAGCCACTTTTTTTCTTTCCTTCATAAAACCATTCGCAATGCAAAATCGCACACATGGACTTGGAAACTTTACGCTTAATTTAAGTCCAAATATATGCTTGCGTGCACGCGTCCCTAATACCGCACCGAATAAAATTTCTTTTCACACAAATAACCTTACTGTAGCAATGGGTTGGGTAGCGCTGTTGCACAGCTTTTTATCACTCGAGCACGTATCAGCACTTTCAGTTGCCACATTTATTCTGAGAAGTTGATTGTGCACATAAGAATCATAACAAAAGCATATGGTTGTATATAAAAATCTATAAGCAACACACTAACAATGGGCACAAAATTTAATAAGAAAATAACAAAATACAAAACACTTCATAAAAAGTTGTTGGCAGCCATCGTTACAGCAATTTTGTTGGACAACAGCTTTAATTTGAACACAGCTGTCATACAGTACGTATACGCAACTTTCCACATACACTCAAACACAGCACGCACAAACACGCTTGCCCTTCATGTGATAACAAAAATCACTTTGAAAACATTTCTATACTTTTTTGCATGTGTTTGCATGCATACGTTTTCATTATTTATATATGTATGTATATGTAGTAATGCTTTTGTTAGTTTCAAACTAAACTCTTTGTCTGCTTTACTTTTGTTCACTTTCACTACCGCACACAGTTTTTTCTTTTTTTTTCTATCACCAACAATATCTTTTGAATGTTTTATAATCAACACCTTTTGATATTTGATTTATGAAATTCCGTCAAAAGCAACCGTTACCGTCAATATTTCGAAGGCAACTAAATTTTTATCGTCAAGCAAAGAAATTTCTAACAAATCGTGGGTGGTTCTGCAAATACTCAACGCACAAATCATAACAGTGCCTCTAACAGCATAGTGTGAACATTGACAAGCATATAACAGTCCCAGCAGCATAGCGATGCCAACAGAGCAAATAACAGTGGCATCGATGGTAATATTTTACAGAGGCAGCAAACTTAAGAATGAAGACATTGGCAACAGCGCAGCATTCAACACAGAAAGCAGTACAATAAAGCCAGTAATTTTTAAGATTTTTACAGAACCTGAAAGACAACAGTGCCAGTATACAGGGACAGACAGCATGGTTAACAGTGAAGACTTTACTAGCAGAGCGGCATATAACAAACGAAGCAGTACAGCAATGACAACAATTTGTATCATCTTTACAGTGCTGAATAACAGCATATGTTGGAGAGACAACAAAGTCAATAGCAGCAGAGCATCACAGAGTTTATAGAATGCTAACAAGTTTATTTTCTATTTTATTATTTATTACAACTTATTAATAATAGATTGAGTCTGTTTATGATCATTATTTCCCAGATAAGATATGAAGCTTAATTACATATGTAGCTTATTGCAGTACATTTCAGTCGATATCTTCAAAACTGGTTAAGCTATCGGAACAAATGATGATCTCGAATTTAAGGTAGACAGTAGCAAAACAACAGTAGAAGTTTCATAAAATTCCAACTGGCAGTTTTAAAGAGATGCGATTATAGAAAATGGGAGGGGCACCACCCACATACATACATATGTATAAATAAACAAAATACTTATCAAGTTTAAGTTATAATTAACATTAGAACCGTGTTAGATAGAATTAGTAAACTTGATACGAAGTTCCTAGTTTTTTTTTTTTTTTCATCTATAGGGCACGCTACTATATATAAAATAAATTCGTAGTTATACTGAATTCCAACTTTATATAGTATCGAACCCAGAGTTCCACTGACTCCAATGCGAAAGTATTATAAACATCAGGGAAGTAGAAAAAGTAGAGCACCTCAACAGTTCATAGCTCCACAGCATATTAGCAATTCACCACTACCGCGTTTACGCAGCTCGGTATTTAATGTTCGACTATACCCGAACTTAGACATCATTACTTATTTGTTTATATTTCTTAACATCTTGCCTTATACTCGTATGCGCACTTTTGCTGCGCATTTGCAAACAATTACTAACAAATAAAAGAATAACCAACAGGTTATTTTGCCTTCACCACGGGACATGGCGCGCCGGTTAAGTGGTTATCAACAAAGAGGAAACAAATAAAAAGAGAATGTGGATGTAGGTGAGCGGCAAAAGGGCACGAAGCTGCTACTTTCATAGGAAACTGTTAATCACTCATGTTCGTGCGCAGTGATAAGAATTGTCGTTGAAGATACTTCGTAGAAATGTTAACACTGGATGCGCAAAAGAGGTGAGCAAAAACAAAGCATATTATACAAAAAAAATGAGCGCAACCAAAAACAAACATTCTTGAAGCGAAGGAGAGCGAAAGTGCTATATTTACTGCTGACTAAAATGGAGCTGTTAAATGAGTTAACAGTGCACGAAAATTTTAACATTGAGTGAAACTTTATAGTTAGAAAGTAAAAGTATTAACTATGGTAAAAGCCTTGATTTATACAAAATATAAGAGAATTGCAAAAATATCAATATGGTGGCGATTTTGGTAAGAAGTTAATATAATGTGGCGTGTGGGTTAGTAAAATACTTTTGGCAAGCATTAGACTGGAAAACAAAGATTTTTTTTAAATTAAATTCGATATTATTTTTCAAAGGAGGAAAACAGTTAAAAATGTTTCTTATAGATTTGAACTCAGCACATCAAAAAACACATTTTCGCAGAGAAACAATAAGCTTGAGTGCATTCTCAAATTCGTTTACTTCTAGTAAACTGATAATATACAATATAAATGAATGTCATTGAAGGAAAAAACTGATAATTTGCAGATATTTTTTTTTTTCAATTTATTTAAAAAAAAAACAGCTTTAGGACATATATATATATATATGTAAATGATATATGCTAAGTTAAGAAAAATGTGTTAACTTACGCCATTAGCTTCATAAATAAAAGGTAAACAAGCTTTTACTTTCAAAAACTTTCCACGCTTACGACCAACACCAATATATTTTCAATTAAAACCCACCAAAGCATTGCAATTCATTTATCCCACCACCGTCAATACATTTGTAGTATGTATGTATGTGTCAAAACAATTGCGACATTTATACATATTCCTAACTGAAATTCATTTTGTATGCACCAATAAAATCAATATTTATATTTCCTTCATTGCAACTCACTCGCTTCCTGCCACCCACATCCTCGTCCACAAGCGTACATAATTTTTTTATTTCTTTGGCAACTTTTACTCGCTGTTGGCTGTTAAACTTTGAAAAACTTTTGTGAAAAATTGCAAACAATAATAATCAAGAATTGCTACTTTATACACGATAATAATGACCATTTGCTTGACTATCGATGCATTCACTGTTAGTATGCCAGCAGCAAGTAAAGCAAGTGTGAAAGGTTAAGAAAGTGAGGAACGGCGGGTGCAGGTAACTACTTAAATAGAAAAACTTTGTCGTTCTACAAGTTGTTGCAAGTTGACTTCAGGGTGGAATGATTGCGCGATAGTTGCACCTGCACGTTGTATGTATGTATGTATGTATATACACTTTGGTAAACATTCAGCTGAAATAAGTAAATTCTCAACTTTCTTCAATAGCTGCGCCAAGCTTGTGGGTTACGGAGGAAGCGGTGGCTTTATATTTAGTTGTTGCGCTGTTTTAACTTCGCAAAAATAAAAAAAAATCAATATGTTTTCACGAGCAACAGCTAAACTTAAATTATAACAAACTAATCATTCTAAAGAAAATTAGTTTAATCGATAACTCTTGGATAATTTAACTACGGAAAAGTGGAGCATTTTGGTTTGCCGTTGTCCTCACTATATATTTCGCAGATTTTAAGAAAATTTTATTTTATTTCGTTTTGTTTTATTTTCATTTATTTTATTTTATTATTATTTTTATTTTTAAGATTTATTTTAATTAATTTTATTTTATTTTATTTTGTTTTATTTTACTTTATTTTATTTCATTTCATTTCATTTCATTTCATTTCATTTAATTTATTTTATTTTATTTTATTTTATTTTATTTTATTTTATTTTATTTTATTTTATTTTATTTTATTTTATTTTTTTTTTTTGTTTTTTTTTACTTTATTTTATTTCATTTCATTTCATTTCATTTCATTTCATTTCATTTATTTTATTTTATTTTATTTTATTTTATTTTATTTTATTTTATTTTATTTTATTTTATTTTATTTTATTTTATTTTATTTTATTTTATTTTATTTTATTTTATTTTATTTTATTTCATTTTATTTTATTTTATTTTATTTTATTTTATTTTGTTTTATTTTATTTTATTTTATTTTATTTTATTTTATTTTATTTTATTTTATTTTATTTCATTTTATTTTATTTTAGTATAAAAATGGCGCCTATCTCCTCTGTTGCCTCTCCCACACTTATCTCCATGGATTAATAACTCTCGAGTATATCATTGAAATAAAAATTAAGCATGGCTCATTGTTGAGCTCATAATAGGGCTCATTACGTCCTTGCATTAAGGAACGTGCTGAAGCATAAAATTCTTAATCAAATTTAAAATGACAAACAAATAATATAATTGTTTAAACATGAGTTAATGGACGTGTGTTTGTAAATTTGTTTGTTTATTTAATAAAAAAATGTAATTCAGCGGTTTGAGATGTGAGGTGCGGTATTAAAAATGTTACAGGACTTTCCATGCAACTGTGGATCATTCCATGTCAATTCACTCATGTACTTCAGATTGCGGGAAGATAAAAGGGAAAACGAATCAGTTGAGTCAAATAAAGGAGTAGAGTGGAGGAAAAGGTGAAACGTACCTAAGCCGATTTGACAGAATGAAAGCGGGCATGAAGAAAAGTTAGAAAAGACGTGAAGGCGGTAGGATAAATAATAACATTTCATGGGAAATTTTTTGTGGAAAAAAGTCTGCAAGGCCCACTACTAGCAGACTTGTAGGAAATCTCATCTCGCACTTACTTCAACCTAGCACTTATGGCTTGGTTCTACTTTTACTTCAATATCGAAGCTTCATTACTTTTTGTTAAAATAGTTTAAGCAAAATGATAGTCTTGCAAAATATTTTTACGTTTCGACATCGAATGACCCATCAACTGGTGAATATATTTACATATATAAATCAATTACACACCCCTACAAAAGTATTTTAATTACGTTTATATACTTGTAATTGTGCATGTATGATCATAATTTTATTAAGATAAACATTATATTAACAGCTTATATGCTTTAACTGTAAAATGCACATATTTACAAAAACCCAATAAAAAATTTGGCGAAAAGACCAAGGGAGTAGACTTAAACTTCGCTTAATAGCATTTTCAAAAAGTGTAGACTCTCGCCAAAAGTACTCATGACAGAATGGAAAGTAGGCTCCAGCTATCAAGCAGTAAAATAATATTTTATATGAGACTGATTCCCATTAAAAAAAAAAATATTTTTCTATCAGCCGTAATCTCTTGCTGAGAGTTTAAATAGTGCATTTCAGCTCAAATTGTTCAAGCCAAGTGTACCGGTGAAGTAAATAAAATTGTAAGACTTCCTTACTTGCTTATAACTGCGCACACCATTTTTTCGTTGATAAAATAAATTTATGTACATTAGACTGAGAAGAAAATAATTTTTTTTTTTTAATCGATTATATTGATATTCGGCCCAACTTTAAATTATTCCTCACCGTTAGTTAATTTTCACACCCAAACAAATTGTGTACTACATTATATGGAAGTAAGAAAAAGCTTCTTTTTTTAAGTTTTTTACTATCTATTAATGTTACAAAAAAAATTTTAACTTTTCTCCCATTTTTAATTGCTTATTCTATTTATTCTTTCGATGGAACTTATTTATATTCAGCGCCAATTAAAATAAATTTATTTTCAATATTAAACTAAAAATATACGACTATCATACTACACTTAAGGAATTTCCTGCACAATAATTTTTTACCCCGCAACAAAAAGTAACTCGAATCCAAATTCGCCTTCAGAATTTGATTTACGGGTTGTGGTGTGACCATAACCTCAAAAATCAAAAATAGATGATTTTTTAGGGCTACCCCTTATTAGGTATGGATAGAGCATTCAATCTCTTTAAGTATTTACATATTTTCAAACTGGACCTTTACGTTTTCCACAATAAAAAGTTGCAACAACAAACAAATTTTTCTTATTCCAGTCTAATGTACACACACAAAAGTCGTTGTTTCATAATGCGCCGCACGTTTCAGTGTGAAGATTCTTACTTATGACACTAAGTAATATCCGCTTACAGGCTCTTTTGCTTTTCCGCAAGTTACGCCGGCAATCAAATTAAATTTACCCGAAAAGTTGGTAAGAGTTAATTCTTAATTTATGTACATATTTGCATTGTTAAGAAGAATTATTTTACAAAGGCATCCCAAGACTCCTGAGAAAAATTAACTTATACTTTCACGTGTTTTGACAACTAGTGGCTTTGTGTGACAAACTCATTAACGGTTATAAGCCGTTTTTGTTGTATTAACTTCAAACAAAATTATGTAAAATCCAATTTCAAAAAGAAAACATCGTAAATGGAAAAATAATGTAATTTGATACGCTCTAACCTTTTTTTCAAAACATCGCGTCTTGGGATAATTGATTTCAATTAAGATACAGCGCAATGAATGTGCGGCTTAGAGTTGAGTGCACAAGAGAAACTTTTGAGGTGGTGATCCGTTTTGAAGCCGCGCATAACTTGGCATATTTGCATACTTTTGAAGTCACTTAAATGAATATTTTTATGGGATTTTCCAACAAAAATAGGATTAGCTTATTGAAGGTGGAGTACTCATGTCAGTCTTGCTTAGTTCCAGTTCCAACGCTGGGGGGAAAAGGATTTAGGGTCCAGCGCCATTTCGTTCTTATAGTTCCTGCAGAAAAACACATTTTAGTAGTTACTTTATTTTATGTTATTTTATTTTGCTTTATTTAATTTTATGTTAAGGAATTCTTGTTGGGGCAGTGTCCGACTTTTTATTTTTCATTTTTTTTTTTATTTTCTTCTATATCTAAACTGTTCTGTGAACACCCCTAAAAATATTCCACATTTCTTGAGTTAGCATATGGAATATATTATTTTATTTTATTTTATTTTACTTTATTTTATTCTATTTTATTTTATTTTATTTTATTTTATTTTATTTTATTTTATTTTATTTTATTTTATTTTATTTTATTTTATTTTATTTTATTTTATTTTATTTTATTTTATTTTATTTTATTTTATTTTATTTTATTTTATTTTATTTTATTTTATTTTATTTTATTTTATTTTATTTTATTTTATTTTATTTTATTTTATTTTATTTTATTTTATTTTATTTTATTTTATTTTATTTTATTTTATTTTATTTTGCGTAATTTAATTTAATAATTTGTATTGAGCTACAGCCCAGATTTTCGAATAAAACTTCTTTTTTTGAATACTACCAGAAAATGAGTTTTATTCGAAAATCTGGCCTGTAGCTCAATGAAAAATATTAAATTAGTTTATTTTATTTTATTTTATTTTCTTTAATTTAATGTAATTTTATTTTATTTTATATTATTTAATTTTATTTTATTTTATTTTATTTTGTTTTATTTTATTTTATTTTATTTTATTTTATTTTATTTTATTTTATTTTATTTTATTTTATTTTATTTTATTTTATTTTATTTTATTTTATTTTATTTTATTTTATTTTATTTTATGTAATTTTATTTTACTTTATTTTATTTTATTTTATATTATTGTATTTTATTTTATTTTATTTTATCTTATTTTATTTTATTTTATTTTATTTTATGTAATTTTATTTTACTTTATTTTATTTTATTTTATATTATTGTATTTTATTTTATTTTATTTTATTTTATTTTATTTTATTTTATTTTATTTTATTTTATTTTATTTTGTTTTATTTTATTTTATTTTATTTTATTTTATTTTATTTTATTTTATTTTATTTTATTTTATTTGATTTTATTTTATTTTATTTTATTTTATTTTATGTAATTTTATTTTACTTTATTTTATTTTAGTTTATATTATTTTATTTTAATATATTTTATTTTATTTTGTTTTTTTTTTTTCTTTATTTTTTTTTTTTTATTTTATATTAGAGAGTGAATAAGGCAATAACTTCAACTCAAGACAGCATTTCAGGCATCAGCTTCTTCTGATGTCGGTTTAAAGTTGATTTTTCATATTGCGTTAAGTTTTTTTTTATATATCTTTCATATATGTATGTATGTATGTATATCTTCTTATAGTCTAGATTTCTAACTAGACACCTTTTCAGATAGAGAAGACACCTCCGTACATATAAATACATAATTACAAAAGTGCTCATACGCAAGCACCATTCACCGTTAATCTATTGCTCAACACTCATTGCTTTTGTTACTATAATTAATTACTTCCTTGCCATATTGAATTAATACATATATCTGATGGGTTCTCACATTCGTGTTTCACATTTGATACCAGCTTGTAAATAGCTTGTTAAACTAATTGTGTATAAAATTTCTTGACTTAATCAATTTGTGGAATGAATGTGTGTTTAAATAATTTGATGTAAGGGCGAACAAGCCCAAAGAAAATTGAATGATTATGCCACTGCTAATTAAACGAAGTGCAAGGCAATGATAACATCCTGGCAGTAGAATGAAGTAGATGCTCTATAAATAGAGCAGTTTACAACTGAATGTCGCCAGGAATTATAAGGGTCTGATGGAAATATTTCCAAAAATTTCGACGATTTTGATGCCGTTGCAGCAACAGGTATTTGCCAAACATTCTAGAGCATCTCACCAACTAACCCTCCTTTTCTTGGGGTCCTCAACATGTGCAAGTAAAGTGTGAGTAAAATCGTAAGAAGAATTAAAAGTAGCACTCGGACTTTGACTTGGAACAACGGAACCTAATGTTGATACCACTTTCAGAAAGCTATCGTCTATCAGTACACATATAAAATACTAAATACATGCATCCATGCTTATTATCATACTCCTACTCAATAAAAGTTATCGACTATGCTCATCAGAGGCGGATTCACTGGTGTGGTTTCTGGCGTCCAACCCCCCCTTTGGAATCCAAAAAGTCATATTTTTCAGGAACTATAGATAACTATGGATCCTCGATACATACTCACTCAATATTCGCATCTTCCTGTTCTAACTTATGAGTATACATAAATATAAGCAAGAGGATTAAAAGATTACTTATAAGTTATCATACGACAAAAAATTGCTGAATGTTTGAAAAACTAGCAGGGGTTAGAACCATTTATGTGGGCGGCTAAGTGCAGGCTAAGAAAAAGCAACAAATCATAAAATATTGACGACAAGCAAACGAGCTGTGTTAAGCCAAATAAACAATAGTCATAATACTTGTCAAATACCCTCTGGCAGCACAAACATTCAAACATACATTGATCTTAAACATTTCACAAAAGAAATGTGATACAAAACGCTGAGTGTTCAATGAACATTAGCTTAGCTGCTCTGGAGCAAAACGTGTGACATTAAATGTGTTTCATAGCGACGATAACACATTTTATTAGCTCGCTTGTATGGAAGTATTAGCTTTTTAAGGCGTGTATATGTATGGATGCAAGTAATATATGTGACATGCAAGTCATTCTTTTCTGTAAATAATCTTTTACGTTATTTTAGGTACTCGTTTCTTAATAGCTGAGGATTGTTAAGATAAAATGTGACGTGTCATGAACAAAATATTTCGTGGGTGATGCCAAAAGGTTATCTTAGGAAATAAATGTTTTAAATAAATCTGAAATCTGAAATAATTCTTGTAATTTTTTTTAACTTTTTTTTTTTTGGATACAGCTTTTTAATGAAAATAAGGTTCTACCCTCGGCTCCCGTCCATGCGGGGAATATAAATAATGAAGCATGCTCCCGACTGTACCTCCGTCAGTATGAAAAACAACCCTGACAGATATTTAATAACTTGAGTGGATAGTTACGTCCAAATTTTTCAAATCCTAAACTTCGAGAAACGAAACAAAAGTGTTTACTACACCTCAACTATCCCCCTTTATAAGACTTTTTTTTACTACCCCCTTAATAACAATCTACAGCTACCCATTCGACTCCCTCATCATTTCTCTATCCTTTTGTCATTGTCTCTATCTCCATATTCAATAACTTTATCGTCAAATTCTTGGCTTTTTCCTCATCCACACTTCTCCACAATCTCTACTTATTACTCCCACTCACTATCGACTTTTACCTATTGACTGCAGTGCCATCTATCGTAGAAAAATGTGGCATGTACCATTAGACCACTATCTCTCGACCCTGGTTAAAATTTTTAATAATAATAGTTTCTGCGAAACCAAATTTCATTAACTCACTTTGGTCTCTTCTAAAGCGTTTTTCCTTGTACTAGTCACTAGGTTGGGCTCAGAATATATGTATATGCCGGATTTGAAATTTTAATTATAATGACTGAGATCTTCTCAGATATTCAGAAAATGTTCTGCATTTTACTTAAAACTTTCCTTTGTCTCTGCTTAGCGCCGATGTTAATTATACCTTTCATGAACATGAAATGGTATTATAACTTTGGTCCGATGTTCGTAAGCATCAGAAGAAGAACAGATAGACCCACCATTAAGTATACCGAAATGATCAGGGCGACGAGCTGAGTTGATTTAGCCGTGTCCGTCTGTCTGTCCGTCTGTCTGTTTGAACGCAAACTAGTCCCTCAATTTTAGAGATATATCGATGAAATTTGGTATGGAGCCGCCATTTTGTATTATATTAATCATTTGTCGGAACCAGTGAGATCGGACCAATACAACGCATAGCTCCCATACAATCGATTGTTCCGATAAACGGATTTTGGCCTATAACTCTTGCAATCAAAAAGCTAGGAGAGCGAAACTTTGCAGGTTTAGTACATATTATATTTGTAACCTGTGTAGTAAAAATAACCAAGATCGGACCGACAAAACATATAGCTCCCATATAATCGATAGTTTCGATAAATGGGTTTTGGGCTATAAATTTTGCAGTTAAGAAGCTAGGAACGTAAAATTTTGCAAGGTTGGTACTTATTATAAATGTGATGTGTGTAATGAAAAGCATACAGATCGGAGTAACATAATATATAGATTCCATATAATCGATTGCCCCGATAAATGTGGTTTGGCCTATGTATATTTAAATTAACAGTTCTGAAGAGTTTAGACCAATTGTAACTAAGAATCGGACACTTAAAAAAGATATGCGTATTCATGAAAGGTATAAAGCCTGCGGCACAGCCGAAGACAGCCCTGTCCTTACTTGTTTTTTTTTTTTGTGATTTTAACCTTCACATAGAATGCTTCTACTAATACATTGATTGGAAATGGCTAAGGCGTATTTCGTCTAACCTTTCTCATCACAAATTTACATTAGGGTACCACTTATAAACTCTCTCGGAACAGGGCGTCCAGTAGTAATATTAAAACAATTCTTTGAACTTTGTATTACCACTTCAAAGGGTGAGCCGAAAACATTTCTCTTTTTGATTTTTTAAGGACCACCCTAATATATCTGTGTACACATAAAACTAACCCTTCCCCTTTTACGAGTCGCTTAAATAAACACAGTCTTAACTGCATTTCGTATGCTTAAATAAACCACAAAAATACTGCCATACTCCCACAGTGACATTTGCTATAACACAGAAGGTTAAAGTGAAATAAGAACATTTGAAATTATGTTCAATATAAATTGCTGCAAGACGAAAGTGATTTAATGACCAATAAATGTATAGAAGAAAAAAGAAAAAGAACAAGAAGTTTGCGCTAAAGCTCTCCTTGTGTAAAGAGAGTGGTGAATTTATGGTCGATGGTAAATTACAGCGTAGGATTAAGCACGTTTCTTGGTAGCTATAAAATTAAAAATGTTTACTGCCTTCGAGTTGAGGTGAAGAAAATTGAGTGAAGTAAGGGTTGTAATTAAAAAATGATGCACACAAACAATTCTGTGCGAGTTAAACCAAGTAATTCATTATAGTTTTACTGCACGTACTATGAGAATGATATAATCGTTTAAGCTTGTAGAATATTTGACTTAATGTGGCTGAACATGAGATTTTAATTTACCTTTAGTAGTTTTGCTTGGTGAAATGTTTAATCTGACAAAAAAAAGGGATTTTTGTAGTTGTGAATTTATGTTCACCATAAATAATACTCTAACTTTCTTTTTATTTATACTTTAAGTGCACATTCACACAATTTATCGCTTTACTCTATGCCTATTCATATATTTTGTTGATAAATGATACGGTGTCAAATGACAGCATCACAAGATATCTTCTTAACTTCAGCCACACTTAAGTCAAGGAAAATAAATAAAAGTAAACTAGTATGTGCTCAGAAAATAGAAAGTTTATGCTCAGGTGTGATATACTACATAGAAGTTTTTAAAGTGTCCGCTGAACCCTAAATTCTACTAGTATATAGCAATAAATTTAAATTAATATTTTAGGACCGTTTTCTCACGTAAACTTTAAAGTTTATTTGTGGGGTGCATACAAAGTTTTTTCGTGTAGGTGTTTAGCATACGGAAACGGCCCTTAAATAAATAAAAAAATAACTAAACTCATTTACTAGTCATAACACAATCACTTACATACATATGTTTGGCTTCAATTCTTCCCGAGGTGAGCCCAGGCGTATGAACTACATTTTTTCATTCAAACTGCAACTTTTCCAGATTGAAATAAGAAAACTCCAATTTTGTTTTAGAGAATGCTAATTGAATTTTAGAATAGGAAATTTACTTTTAGATTTGTCATTTGGTTTAAAGCAGACCTGTGATTGTGATTTTTAATCTTAGTCATTGATAATCAAATTAAATTTTTTGATTATTTTTATAATACACAATTAATTAATCTATTAGGAATAAATGTTGCGTTCGGTTAGTGAGAATTATTAAGGATTTATTTCCTTTTCAAATTTAATTCTAGGATTAATCAAATTGATCAAAATTTTTGATTACTTGCGATTAACGAAGATTAATAAAAATTTTAGTTCAAAAAGTGCCGTTTAAGAGAAAAAAATGTGCTCTATTGAACTCGTATTCAAGCTCATATGATATATGGAATTAGGCTCATATCGGACGACCAGCGCTAGTGAAATAACCTAACTTCGGACTCATAAACGAACTCATAAAGAGTATAACCGCTCTCAATTAGGACTCCTTTCTGACTCATGTATGACTCCTATGATTTGCTGGGAATATATAATTTTTTTTTGATAAATTTATGTAAAAACACAAAATTGTAAGATTTTTTAATTTTAGTTGATAATGAAATATTTAAAATTTGTTTGATTAATCCTCGGACTAAATTTTAAAGCAAAATAAATCCTCATTAATTCTCATTAATCGAACACAAAATTAAATCCTAAGCGATTAATTATTCTAAAAATGTTCGATTAGCATAATTAATCAATGAAATAAATAGAGTAGTTCAATATAATTGATTTTTAATTGTAATCCAGATTTAACAGGTCTGGTTTAAAGAATATTTATCTGCATTTCAGAACATAGTAATGGAATATCAGAATTATTGTGATTTCAGAGAACAAAAATTAGTTTTACGAAATGACATAACCGTTTCTTAAATCCAAAAAAAAACAATTTCTGAAATCCACTTACCTATTCTCAAAATGCGTAGAGTGTGTAGGTTACTCCATTGGCAGGAAGCAATAACAACCAAAGTCGGACTAAAATTTTCTATGTCTTTCTTCTAAGATTGGCATTGGCTCTTTTAAAATGTTGTTTTTTGTTTTTAAATAGAAATTTATATAAATAACTTTTCTATAAATTTAAAAGGATTAGTACGGGTTGGGCTCGTGTGAGTAGCTTTAAAGAGCTAACACAATAGCATCCTTAACTCAAAATGTACAAACTCAACTCAAGCATTTATTTTAGGATACCGTCAAGAATAAACATTTTTTTTTTAAATAATAATTGTTCTGAATTAATATTAAAGAAAAATTACAATGATTTTGCACAGCGATAATATGGGATGCCATGTTTCGAAGTCACCAATTTCTCATCAGACCACGCTCGGTCGTTGGGATACGAACCCAAGTGCCTGCAACATGTTGTTATTATTTCTCTTCTTAACTTAAATTAATAATTAAAAGTGTTTTCATTGAATATACCAGGAAAACTTGTAGAAAACCGCCCTAACTTTTACCATAGATCTATTTCAAAAGCTGCAACACCTTTTCATTCAAGAAATTGTTTCGCAAAAATCAAACAATCGTGTTCAACTTCCTATTTCCGAATTTTCGCATTTTAGCATACATATATGATTACTTTCATTGTTCGCTCGGCCACAATTGTAGCCAATGTACGGTTATGGTTGAAATTATTTGTTATACGCAACAAATAGGCGTAAATTGCGTCCGCACGCAACTAAACTATGGCTGGATGTGAACAAGCCTAATAACATCACCAACAATCTCTAACCACAACATTTTCACTTTTTGATACGTATGTAGGTGTATGAATGGCCAAAAAAAATGTTGTGAGCCCATACAGAAACGCTGTGAACTTGAGTGTTCCGCTAGTGCCGATATGATTACCTGCTTTTTTTGTTGTAAAAACAACCATGAAAATAACTGAGTGTGGTTTTCAGGCTATAAACCTTTTGACGAAACATAATAAGTTCATACTTCTTCTATGAGACACATTTTTATGGTGGGTATGTACATTTGCACAAACAGCTTCATTACGATTTCCAACCGAAAGCCTATCGAGGATATTTGTGGTACTCCAACTTGTGTGTACATTAGACTGACCCTTAAAAAATTATTTTTAAACCGCTACATACCAGTGTTGGAAAGTTGAAATCAAGTAGAGGATACAAATGGCAACACTTTGAAAAAGTTTGATGCTGTCACTACGGTCGATTAGAAATCGGAAATCATTTTTTTTAATGAGGGCAAGTCTAATATACTTATTGGCGTGCTCATTTATAAGGTGTTTACTTCTGGACTACTGCCGGGACCCTCTTATTTTCTATTTTCAAAAAGAGTGCAAGTCTAATGTGGATATTGGCTTGCCAATTTATTCGGTTTTGATCTCGGGACTCCCATTTTTGCTATTCTCAAAAAGTTAGCTAAAAAATTTCAAATCGTTCATCTCACCAAACACAATTTGTTGTAAATTCAAAATTGATATGAGAAAACCCTACTTTTGTCAAGTTAAAAATCCATATAAGCTCAGTGTTTGATTCAGAAGATATTACATTTGAGTAAAACAATCAAAAAAAAAAAGAAATTGTGAAAAATTTTTTGTATAATTTTAATGTATATTAGTTTTTAGTTATAAATTTTCAACCCTGAATATCCAGGGTTTTCATTAAAGAAATCCCGAAACATCCGATACCCTTAAAAGCACGATATTCCGGTATTAGCATCCTTAGCACATATGTATGTATGTTCAGCATATTTGTATAGTCCAAACAATTTATTTACCACATGCTTGTTTATCTAACCAAAAAGGAATGCAATTCACCTCACATACACAGCTGCCTACAACAAATTATGTTTGAAAATTTGTAATTGGTTGCGTACTTGCCATGCCAGGATTTTAAACAGAGCTATTAATCAGATAAATGTCAAAAAGATAAGCTCTTTAACTAATTTTTGTTTAGGAATTAAGCAGATTATACATAAATTTAAGCGCCAGCTCGTCCCTTATTTGTGCTTATACATATATACATACATACAATTTAATTATGTGCCCCCATGATGAAATGTCCATTAACAGAAAGAACTTAACTTTCACGCTAATTGTTCTTCAGTGTTGAAATATCAAATTAAAACGGGCTTCATAATAGCACTATATTCGTACGTAAATAAACCGTCGTCTACGTATAAAGGTACAAACTGAATTCGGAGCACTGAGCCCCTAAATTACTTTCCAATCACTTCAATAATTAACAAGTAAGGAAGTCTAAGTTCGGGTGACCCGAGTATTAAATACCCAGCGTTAGTTTCCCGAAAAAGGGGGCGTGGTTTTCATCCGATTTCGCCCATTTTAAAAACCAATCTATTCCCAGCCCAAACAATAGCGAATTTGGTGGGCGCGGCCACGCCACTTGCCTATAAAGCATTAACCGCTTACATGAGCCAAAAGTACTCAATCGATCTATTCAAGGGTTATACCATGTCCTATATATAACTTTGAAAAAGAAGGCGTGCCATGCCCATAACTTTTAACGTATTTTGGAAATTTTTTGATATACGGATATATGTGTCCATTAATCAATATTTAGGTACATAATTTTAAAAAAGTGGGTGGTGGGACGCCCACGGATTTTATTATGTGGATTGTCCCCATTTGAAGATCAGTTTTCATTGCAGATCTTTATAATACTTTCACAGTGGCTTGTTAATAGTGAAATGTTGATAGTTTGTTTATTCACTTGTGGGCGGTGCCACGCCCATTTTCCAAAATATTACCAAAAAACCTTTAAACATCACTAATAACATCATCAGGTGAATGAGTGTACTAAATTTTAGCATTATATCTGTATCAGTTAAACAGATATTGCATATTCCGGTTTCCTAACTCTCGTTCAGAGAACTTTTGTCCAAAAGTGGGCGTGGTCGTTCACCGATTTTTCTTATTTTCTGTGGTAGTACTCTACATTAACATAACATGGCTGGTACCTAGTTTCGTAAATCTATCTCACACCGTTCTGAAGTTATTAGCAGTCGAATTTGAAAATTGCGTGACTAATAAGTGGGCGGTGCCACGCCCACTTTCCAAAATTTTGCAAAAATAATGTAAAGAATATGAAAATTGATGTATGTACCAAATTATATTATTATAGCGGTATCAGTTAATTAGATATGGACTTTTCAATATTTCCACCTCCTTTCAATATAACTTTTATGAAAAGTAGGCGTGGTCGCAAAGTGATTTCGTTTATTTTCTATAGCTTTATTTAACACGACAATAGTATGCAATCTACAAAATTTCGTTACACTAGCACAAACTGTTCTGAAGATATTGAGAGTAAAAATTTGAAAATTTCTTCATATATATGTGGGAGGTGCCACGCCCCTTTTCAAAATTTTTTATAAAATTGGCCTTAGAACATCGAAATCAATACATATTGCAAATTTTATCATTGTATCTGCTTCTAATATTGAATTAACCCGTTTTATACGTTTTTCGAAATTTTCGATATCGAAAAAGGGGCGTGGTTATGGTCCAATTTTACCCATTTTCAATACCAATCCATCAACCTGTTACACATTTTATTATATGTAGAGATATTTGTAAGTTTTTCACGATAAAAAAGGTTTCCAAAGTTCAACTTCGTTCAATAACCTTTGATGAAAGTCTCGCAAGAAGCTCAGTTTTATGAAACAGTATTGGTCACGTATTTCTTCAATCAATTTCAACTTTTCGCCGAATCTACTGCGCTTTTATGTGCTGCACGTGTGCCATAGACTAATCGAATATACAAGTACACATATCTGTACTTTAGGGATTGCTATTTTTTGTGATTTTCGAAATCTCGGGATCCAGGAATTGGTGCTGTCGTTTGAGTAGTTGTTAATTTCTAAGCTTAACTTGAAAGCATTATTGAAATAACTTTTGATATTTTTCGGTCTTGTTGGTTCGAAAAATAAGTAAGGCATTACAAAATGGCGCCTGAAAACCAAATTTAATACACCAACTTGCATTACCATACTATTTTATGTTCATAAAATGCCTGAAAAATGTAATATGAGATGAATTAAAACATAACAGAAAATCCTTTTTTTTTTTTGTTAGCCAAAAAGCTCTAGAAAACCACGAAAATTTAATTACTCAAAAATATTACAAATTAACAATGGAAATGATTTATGGAAAAAAAACTTTAAGTATCAGCATTTCTTTGCCACAATCCCGCGTTTTTCGGGATCTAAAAAAATCATGATCCTGTCCTTAACATCATTGCTACAGACACATTCCAATTAAGATAACTCAACCAAGTCTAACCATTGCAAATGCACTTCCAACAAATGACAGCCTATTGTCTGCTACAAATGCCAATTCTAATTAAACATTTTGTTTACTTATTTCTAGAAATAAAAGCGACAACGATTAAAACCGAAGTGGAAATTTTTTGAATTGGCGCCAGCACAATCAAAATCACTCAAAAGAGAACGAGAGCTAGTTATTTTTGCGGCCTGCTTTTGTTTCAGAGCAATTAGTACTAAAGTGTGGCAGAACCAGAAAAAGCTTCGTAATGGAGGATTTATTGCTGGCAAGAAATGAGTGCTAAATGTGTGAGTTTGTATGTATGCTGAGTATGTAGTGTGTGGATTTTGGGAAATTATACAAATATGAAAATTTGCGTTTGTGAATTTTTTATTGACATTTAACCGACTAGTCAAAGCAATAACTTATGATGAATTGGGAGTGATAAGTGAGGTGATTTTTACAGGCCAATCTAGAATTCTCACTCCTTTCGCTACCGATAAGAAAATCTTCTCCACCTGAGTTCCTTTCGTCATTCACATATTATGTTCCAGAAATCAAAGGATTTGTGCTTTAAACTTTCGCAAAAAGCTTCCACCTACTGATAAGTCTCAAGCATCGAAGCTCAGGTTGGCGTATTACAATAACAAATAAAACAAAAAGTAAAGCAACTAAAACAGTGCGCGCTCCAGCTAGTAAGCATTTCCATAAATTATTTTGAAGAAGCCTAAAGAAAACTTAAAAAGCTCTTGGTCTTGCGCTCATTCATAGTCCTCGGTACTTGGAAACTTAAATCTTTAATTTCCAATGTGTGTACGAATAAGTTTCTTAATCAAACTAAAAGCTAAAAAGGTAAACCCAATTTCAAGGGGAAGCAATTAACAACTAAAACTTACAACCACAACCCGCACCAACTTTCGAATGCAACCAAAACTCAACGCCGCTTTCAGAAACAACTACAACAAAATTAATGTAGAATTTGTGATTAATTAACCAAAGCAATTTAGCACTAAGAAAAGTTTACTGATTTGTAAAACTTCAAAGAAATTAGAAATGTGAAGTTTAATTGCGAATACATTTGTTTAGGCTGAGCAGAAGTGCGGCAAAAAATGGAATAAAGTGGAATGTATGAAAGCTTTTATAATCAAAACCTCAAACCGAAGCCAAAAATTAATGAGCGCAACATCAACAAATCAAAGCTCAAAGCAAAACAAGGAAATATTACAAAAATGAAATAATATTTCAGGGGCGCAATTAATTATGGCGGCTGTGGTATAAGTTGGCAAAATGCAAGCTTTAATTATATAGCTGGCGGCCTCAGTAAAGTAATTTAATTCAACTTTCTATTCGAAAACGAGTTCTAAAATGGCTCATAAGAAAATCATGTTTTAACGTGACATTATTGAAGAGACCCTGCGAACTTTGTGGGAAGCGAGCTTTTGCTGAAATCGGTGAGTATGAGTAGAAGAAGAGATGGACCTAAAAATCGGTGTAGTGGGCAGTTTCATTCGTCGAGCGATGACTTCACTTCTCTATTGCCAGCTCAGTCCGAAGTAACATTCGTTATAATGCTGATTGTCAGCAAGGCTCACACTCTTCAAATGTATGCTGATTTGAACCAAAAACCTCTTGTCTCCGACTGTAAGTTGATGTATTCTTTCAGAAAATTACTTTGGCCACTCTGTCAAAAAAATTCTGTAGCACAGTGTCACTAATGCTCATCATTTATAATTACGCCCTCCCCACGATCATCCCCATTCGAAAAAAACCACCAACCAGCACTAATGCCATTTGCTTATTACAATAACTCGCTTAGTATCTTGTCAAAGTTGCGCTTAAACTTACTTCAAAACAATTTCAAATTATGCAAATTTTCGATTTGATAAAAGCTGTGCCATGACGTACAATAAACTTGTCTTTGAGCGCTTTCTCACCTGTTCGTTAGCTTTCTTTTTTAATAATAATATTTGGCTTTTTTTTTTTGGTAGAGTTTAGCAATGAATAGAGTAAATATGCTAATGTAGCCGACATGATATGATGGAATTTATTCCAGATTTTCTTTGTCATTTATGCATGACTTTGAAATTTGCATATTTTCGTGACATTTTCCCAAGACAAAACCAGCGAAGTGGTGCCCTGCA
>OX608082.1:60662690-60697690 GCA_951509765.1 Sphenella marginata
AGCAAGTGGCACTTAACTCTCACTCAAAAACGGGCGCTATGTGGTGTCAACAGATACTTTGTACTGTGCGGCTATGTGGCCTTTATTCAGTTTAACACAACTTTTTGCTTGGCCATGGGTAGGAGCCATGAAAAAATGTGTTCAAACCAGCTTGGTTGATGTGAAATTATCAAACAAAACTTTTGCCTTTTCAGTTATAGCTTCTGAGCTAAATTTTTGTTCGCTCCGATTTTTTTTTTATTAAAAATACCATGGAATTTGCTTTGAAAACATTTTTTTTTCAACATCATTTCATGCTTCATTTGCAGATAGGCAGGAGATTAAACAGTGAATGCAGTTAAGAATAAAATTGTCTAGGTTCGAATTTGGGATAAGCCGCAAAGTAGCTCCAAAGTGTCCAAAGGAAAAAGAAAGCGAACACAGAATTGGTTCTTAAGAGGTAGAAACATTTAGGGCTCTACTTTATATAGTCACAGTAGTAGTAGCTCTGCCCAGTTGGAGCTTAATATGTCACATAGCTTTGATCTTCTTCGTCTTGTTAGCGGTTAACGCCAACCTCCTTTGGCCCATTGTTTGCACAATTTCCGGAAAAAGTCTAGGGTGAATGACCGTCAACCAAAAATTATCCCCCACTCACAATCATAATCGTCCCAATTTGACTGTTCAACCTACTGACTATTTTTTTCCGCGGGCACATGTTTGTCGGTGCGTATGAGTAACATTTTGCGATCTCGTGAGGATCATAGATTTTGATCTGCAGTCAGAAAAAAATAAATAAAAATTGGCTATTAATTCACAACCCGGTTGGACTCGAAAACCGCCCCCCCGGATCCGCTCCTGGTATGTCGTATTTGTTTTTAAGAGTGATTATTACTGGATGGTTTTGTTGTTGGTATAAATACTGGTTTAATGTTGGTTTCGAAGACCCAAACTCACTACCTGTTTATATAGTGACCAGAAGGACCCGACAGACGTTGTTCTGCCCAAATTTAGGGAAAAAATAGCACGATATATAAAGAAGTTTGGAATATTTCGGTCCCTGATCCACTTCCCGGAAAAAGTAACCCCAAATTTTAACAAAAGTAGAGTGGTACCTTTGTACCAAATTTGAAGAAAATCGCGCTATAAACAAAAAGATTGTAATATTTCGGTCCCTGGTCCACTTCCCGGAAAAAATAAACCCCATATTTTAACAAAGGTAAAGCGATTCCTTTGTACCGAATTTGAAGAAAATCGCACCATAAATAAAGAAGTTTGGAATATTTCGGTCCCTGGTCCACTTTCCGGAAAAAAAGAAACCACGAATTTTAACAAAAGTAGAGTGGTACCTTTGTACCAAATTTGAAGAAAATCGCACCATAAATAAAAAAGTTTGGAATATTTCGGTCCCTGGTCCACTTCCCGGAAAAAGAAACCCCATATTTTAACAAAAGCAAAGTGGTACCTTTGTACCAAATTTGAAGAAAATCGCACCATAAATAAAAAAAAGTTTGGAATATTTCGGTCCCTGGTCCACTTCCCGGAAAAAAAGAAACCCCGAATTTTAACAAATGTAGAGTGGTACCTTTGTACCGAATTTGAAGAAAATCGCACCATAAATAAAAAAGTTTGGAATATTTCGGTCCCTGGTCCACTTCCCGGAAAAAGAAACCCCATATTTTAACAAAGGTAAAGCGATTCCTTTGTACCGAATTTGAAGAAAATCGCACCATAAATAAAGAAGTTTGGAATATTTCGGTCCCTGGTCCACTTTCCGGAAAAAAAGAAACCACGAATTTTAACAAAAGTAGAGTGGTACCTTTGTACCAAATTTGAAGAAAATCGCACCATAAATAAAAAAGTTTGGAATATTTCGGTCCCTGGTCCACTTCCCGGAAAAAGAAACCCCATATTTTAACAAAAGCAAAGTGGTACCTTTGTACCAAATTTGAAGAAAATCGCACCATAAATAAAAAAAAGTTTGGAATATTTCGGTCCCTGGTCCACTTCCCGGAATAATGAAAAATAGATTACGGCCGATTCTCAGACCTACTAAACAGGCTCACAAATTTCATGAGAATCGGAGGAGTACAGGAGCTGTGACACGAGAATTTTATATATAAGATTAGTGATGCTCCGTTACGAGTAACATTGAGTATATAAATGAGTACTGTGCACAAATACAACGTTATTTTTTAAGCAGTCGATTATCTCCTACCAGTATACATAAGTAAAGGTATTGATTATGTAAACGCAACCTGGCCCTTTTCTTGCTTTGTGAATTCCAAAAAAATTTTTAATTTTACCAAAATTTCCACATTTTGCGTTCCCCTAAAAAATGCTAACTAAAATCGCCCTATGTGTAAGACGACCCAGCAACTGATTTCTTACCTTACCCAAGACGACACACCACGGAAATCACGAAAGTTGATTTGTGCCGTAATCCGTTAAATTGCTTCGCATACCACGCCATAGTCGGATGCGTCAACACAAACTGGATTCTATTTTTTTTTTTCATATTGTTTTGCAGGCACGTAAATGACAATCAAAGTCTTGTTGCTTTTCACCAGCAGGAATTCAGGTATATCTACCTGAATTCAACGCCAAAAACAATTACTTTTCACTTTTAATATGCACTCTCCTCCCTTTCCTCATACATTTTTCCCTAGACCACCCTACTCAAAAATTAAATTTCCGTTGGAAGCAATTAATTTTCCTTTATGCACGTTCTTCTGTAAATTTTTAAGTTTTTTAGGCTTGAACGCATCGATGTTGTTTTTTATTTTTATCTGGTAGCACACATCATACACGTTCAGGGCGCTACGGCTGAGCGATAACATCCGTGGTGACACAATATTAATTTTTGTTGTCGCATCCTTTTTATCTATGGACAGCAAGCAGTGCTTTTAATTCGCGACATTTAACACGCACAAGGTTTGCGTGTGGGTAAATACATAGACTTGCTTGAATACATATACATATTATACACACCTGTAAATATATACCCATATGTAGACAAATATTATTTTTGTGTGGTTCTATGTATGTTTTTTTTTTTTTCATTTCTCTCAAATTGTTGAGCGTTTCCACAACTCGTTGTTGCACCAATTTGGCTTGACGTTAAGCTAAACAATTTTATTTCATTCACGTTTTTGGCTGAGTTCACACAAATTATGACAAATGGCGGAGATTTGTCATTTCTAGCCATTTGGTCAAGCTCATTCTCGTGCATCAATCAGTCCGCAGCGCATTTATGTTCGCATATTTTCAGGCGCTCCCACAAAGCAACAAAAGCTTGATGCGATTTATATCTGATGTGGTATGTCAAATGGAAAACGTAAAATACCAGATATTACTCAACTTTATTTCACACAAGCTGCATAGGCGTATACATAGATGAAGAGCAGCTTAGACTTAAAAATTGCGACAAATAAGCTGCTAACAAATCGTCACAAACACAAAACAAAAAAAAAAAAAACAGTGGCGGGTCCAGGATTTGGGGAAGGAAGGGGAGCGAAAACATCTTTTAACCACAGTTTCTGAAAAATATGACTTTTTGGATTCCGTAGGGGGAGTGGCCTTATGGACCCGAAAACCCTCCGCGGATCCGCCTCTGTTCAGAGAGTATGCTTTTTCTATATTGTGAGAAATTCGTGAAATGGCGCGGGAGTTGCTAATTTCCCGCTGAGCTGTGATCTTTGAATTTTCGCCATCATTACAATGTACAGAAAAGTACACATTAGATGGCGCTGGTGTCGAGACATAGAAAAAAGCTTATTTTCTAATTTTAAATGTACTTCTAACAAATTGGACACGCCGTGGGATCGCAAAATGTCTTCAATTGGTACTTTCATTGGAGTAGAAAATGGCCTAAAAGCTTCGAAAAATATATTTTATAGGATTACGTGGCAACCCTACGAGTTACTCTAGCACATAAATATTTTTGTTCAACTAAGATGTAAAATATCTTTCACACAAACAAACTCCCCGATTCTGTGTTCTTGACAAATTGTCAATCTTGATAAAAAATCAAGAGAAAAATATTTGTTGTATCATGTTTTTTGAATATCACGCCAAAACTAACAAAATTATTCAGAACACTTGATTCAAGTATTTTTTTGACAATTTGTCAGAACACAGAATCGGGCGGGTAAATCTAATTTGTATTTTTTCTGGTTTTTGTTTTTTCAAATACTACTACCCTATTTAAAAATTTTATAAAAATATTCGAAAATGTTATAATTTTGGACAAAGTGGCATCCCTAGAAAGATTTTACTTGAATCCTACATATATATAAAAATTAGATAGGTGGCAACTCTCTCAGTCGGAAGTAAAAAATTTAAAATACATACATACATACATATTCATAAAAAATAAAAAAAAAACTCATAAAGCTCTTATAATTTAAAATTTGTATGGAAATGTGATTTTAAAATGGTTTATAAAAAAATGTTATTCATTTGTTATGAATATGGGTGTTAGAATATAGTATTTTAATTACAACAAAAACTTCATTCAAATTGGTCAAGCTGTTTCCGAGATAGCAGATTATATACAAGAAAAGCTCATTTCAAAACAAAGTTAGGCTCAAGGGGGTTTCCATGTCAATTCGTCGCTTAGTTGGAATCGGCCACTTAGTTAATATTTGAATGGAATTTTTGATTATTTTCTTTTTTTGATAAAACGAAATTCTGCCAAATAAAAAAAATTTAAATTTTTTTCAAAAGTTATGCAAATTCAAAATTTAAGGGTGAAATTAAATTTTTGCATTATTTCGAAAACTATTGTAGTTAAAAAACTTAACGAAAGCATTTTGAAATGAGATATTGAAAAAATCATTAAAAAAATTTGTATTTGAAAATTTTGTAAATTTTCGAAACGTAAAAATACTTATTTCTAGGGCTGTGCGATTAATTGATTAATCAAAATTTTGATTAATCACAACTTCGATTACTCAATTAATCGATTATGATTTTTGATTAATCAAAAAGGGTGTTTCCTCGTTTAATCAAGATTTTGATTAATCGAAAAGAAAATTAATTGATTAATCGCCTTTTTGATTAATCGTTTTTTGAATAAAATGATTAATCAAAGATTAAAATGGCACAAATTTAGAAGTTCCTTGATACTTCAACCATTTGTTGCATCTTCGACATTTTGCCCATTCGCCATCGGACAACACCTCAAAATTTTCTTAAATTTTTTTATTTTTTAATATTTTGAAGCATGTTTGGCTTTTAATTTTTTTTTATTTTCAGGTATTTCAAGGCAAACTTTCACATAAAAAAATGAGTAAATTAATCAGTTTTTGATTAACCATTTTTAAAAATACTCGAATAACGCTCGTTTTAATTACTCATAATTTTGATTAATCAAGTAATCGATTAACTGAAAATTTGATTAATCAACTTACTCGATTAATCGAATAAAGGCACAGCCCTACTTATTTCCAAAGAAAATTTATTCAAAATAGGAAGGAAGTGGAATTTTTATTTTGGAATGTTTTTTTTTTTCATGATAAAAGAAAAGTCCTTATTCAAATCGTAAGGGACGAGTCCTACTATGCGATGATTTGACATGTAAACACCGGTTATTATAGATTTCCTGAGCAATGTTGTGACCTCCAAAAACACCCTCCGAGCCATTTGAAACTAAACGAGCTTTAAGGGAGCTTCCTTCCTCTCGTGGTATGTATTTCTTTAACTTCGATTGTCGAACGATTTCAAATATACTTCATAGGAATCGGCAGCGAAACCAACATCGAAACCAACATAGGGTATCTAAGTATCATCCCTGATTAAGACTAGGTGATATTAATCGAATGTTGAAATACGCTCCGGCATTAAGTTTGTATCTTCAACATTTAATTTCGGCATTTGCAGAAGTCTGCCCCCACTGATTTGGCAAACAAATTTGAATTCAGCTATTACACAAAAAAGTTTTATTGAATTTAATTTACCACAATTAGCTTCCAATTTTCACTTTTTGCAGCTGCACAGACGACAAAGTTTTTCCATTAACATTGAAACGAATGAGACTAATTTATCATATTTTAATTTTGACATCGAAAGCATTGGCTACACGCGACACGCTCATGCAAAAAAAAAAAGAAACGAAGGGAATTGTGAAATTTAATTACATGGAAAACGCTTTGACATCGCACGCATCCGAAAATGTTGCACACAGGAAAGTGATTTAATGCACATGAGCACATTTGCACGCACACAACGCGGATTGACAAGCATACAACGGATGAGCCTGCAATCAATACAAAATGCAAGCACGCGCTCATATGCTGCAACAACAAAGGCACTAGTGCCAGCAAAATAATATTTAAGTACCAGACGAGCAAGCGATAATTACCAAATTTCAAATTTATCACCATAAATTGGCCCTTAAGCGCTTTGGCATTTTTGGCTGATGGGTAGCATAGCCCGTTAGCGATAAGGGAAACATTATTTGAGTACGGAATCTAAAAAATTTATTAACAAGCAAACAAAATAAAGATTAAATTTATTTCCTTTTTAACACGCCATATTAAATTTATCAATTTTGGTAAATATACGCTTAAGTGGCAACACTGTCGACAATTTAATTTTAACCCAAAATTAATGAATTCATCGCACGCTGTCATTGCACGCACACTAACACATGAACCTGACACATGTCGGCCCGTTAACACAGTGGCAGAAGTAGCACTTTGGCTGGGGCAGCGCTTGAGCAGCAAGAGGGTAAGCAAACTCTGTTCCCATAAGTATTTACTATATACGGTAAAAACAAAATTAAATTTTCACCATTTTCGAATTTTTCAAAGTCCCAGAAATCAGAAATTTCACATAAAATCAGATTGTAGAGCGTTTTACATCCTTGTCATTTCTTTGAACAAAGTCAAGTACGGCAATCACCAGTCTGAAATTCATCCACGGCATACTAGTCCCACTTCGTTGTCAAATTTAATTGGGAAAAAATCGGTTCCGATGTTCTATCATCGTAAATATTTTTTCCTATCAAGGGGTACAAGGCCAAAAGTCATGTTCACGGCGGCTACACTTTAGTGGAGTACCGAATTCAGACCTTATAAATTGTAATCCGAATTCTCCCCTCTAGCTACACCCCTGTGCATATGTATACTGAAAATAAATATATGTAAACCTTGGCAACACTTACGAGTGTAAGAGACTACTGTTTGGATAGTTTCCGTAATTTTTTCGGCCACGAACGATTTTCGGGCTTAAGAAGTATTTTTTTAACGTTCTTTGAGCAGCCATATTTTCGCTGGATATTGCGTGTTGTCGTGCTGATGTGATATTCGTCTAAAATAGATGCGTGCGTTTAATGAAAAGCAACTTTGGTATGGGTTGAAAGCAGTTCCTTGAACGTCCCATACACACACTTACACATTGTTTATTACAATGAAATTCATACGCATTTCCAGAATAAATCATTATTATTTAATTTATTAATTATTTTATTTTATTTTATTTTATTTCATTATATATTTTTTTTTTATTTTTTTCTATTTTATTTTATTTTAATTTATTTTTTTTATTTTATTTTATTTTATTTTATTTTATTTTATTTTATTTTATTTTATTTTATTTTATTTTATTTTAGTTTATTTTTTTTATTTTATTTTATTTTATTTTATTTTATTTTAATTTATTTTTTTTATTTTATTTTATTTTATTTTATTTTATTTTATTTTATTTTATATTATTTTATTTTATTTAATTGTATCTTATTTTATTTTATTTTATTTTATTTTATTTTATTTTATTTTATTTTATTTTATTTTATTTTATTTTATTTTATTTTATTTTATTTTATTTTATTTTATTTTATTTTATTTTATTTTATTTTATTTTATTTTATTTTATTTTAGTTTATTTTATTTTATTTTATTTTATTTTATTTTATTTTATTTTATTTTATTTTATTTTATTTTATTTTATTTTATTTTATTTTATTTTATTTTATTTTATTTTATTTTATTTTGTTTTATTTTATTTTATTTTATTTTATTTTATTTTATTTTAATTTATTTTTTTTATTTTATTTTATTTTATTTTATTTTATTTTATTTTATTTTATATTATTTTATTTTATTTAATTGTATCTTATTTTATTTTATTTTATTTTATTTTATTTTATTTTATTTTATTTTATTTTATTTTATTTTATTTTATTTTATTTTATTTTATTTTATTTTATTTTATTTTATTTTATTTTATTTTATTTTATTTTATTTTATTTTATTTTATTTTATTTTATTTTATTTTATTTTATTTTATTTTATTTTATTTTATTTTGTTTAATTTTATTTTATTTTATTTTATTTTATTTTATTTTATTTTATTTTATTTTATTTTATTTTATTTTATTTTATTTTATTTTATTTTATTTTATTTTAGTTTTTTATTTTATTTTATTTTTTTTTTTTTAATTTCATTTTATTTAATCTTATTTATTTAGATAAATCTGAAAAGAAAGCACACTTTCGACCCTTTCATAAAATACAAGGAGTTTGGGCATATTCCTATGTGGCTTGCTTTAATTTACATGCGACACACAATTGTTTTTATAAAAAAAATTTCAACTGAGATATTGACATCAGTGACAAGTAATGCACCGCCTCTTATTCTCTCTCGCACTCAACGGGAAACACGAAACATGAAAAAATCACTGTTACCGCAGCTAATTACTCATTGCGGTTAGCGGTGTTTGCACGCCCACAAAGATTAATTTCCAATAATAGCAATCCTCTCAAAAAGGGAGTAACAGTTTAAAAGTTAAAAAGCTTCTTATAATTCATTTATTTCTATCACTTACATTGATTGAGGGGAAAATAAGAATGGCTAATGGTATGTTTCTGAATTTGTGTGACCGATTTGATTGAGGCTTGGGTCTAGATGGAAGAACGTGGTGTCTTCAGTTAGAAGCTCACAAAGAACACAAAATATATAGTCGACTCGAAAACTTCTGAAACTCAAGTACGGACCACTATAGTGTGGAGAGAAATTATTTTTTACTTGGTATTTCCAAGCCCAAATTGTGATTAAAACTCATTTTTATTTTTATCAAAGGTATGCTACCAGTATTTACGATCGTCATGATGCTTTATGGTGTCACAACGTAACCATCAATTCGTGATTTTTATTCATATTTTTTGTTGTTTATTTTTTTGTTTGTTAACCAACAGCGGAAAGTTGACGTATGGCACATTTGAACATCACGACTGTCGCATAAAATGTCGAGAGCACCAGACAAAAACTCTTTATGATTAATCTATTTTACCGCTATTTTTTACTGTTGCACCTATGGCCTGCTACACAGCTTGTTGGCTCGAGTAAAACAATTGAATTTTTTTTTAGTTTTTATTATTGTATTTTGCTGTAAAAATTTGTTAGCAGAAAAAATTAAAAAGTTCTGTTTAACAAAGTTTTGCATATAAAGTGCGCAATTTGCCGGAAATCGTATTCAAATGGCGTAAAACGTCATGTTTGGGCACCACGCAGTAAATTTTCATTTTGCCTGAATTAAAAGTTCAGTCATAGATAAAAAAAATTTTCAATTAAACAAATGAGGGGTCAAACTGAACATTACATACAAACAAATGATAACAATCGAAACAAATACATTTGATTCGCCATGCAGAAAAGCTAATAATTAAGTTATTTGTAAGGCTAATTAATTAGTATTTTTCCAATTATTCAATATAGCTTTTTGTGAACACTGTAAACTAATAACTGCGAAACTAAAAAAAAAAACAAAACACAAAAATTAATACAAATATTTAAAATAAAAAGACGAATACAAAAACAAAATATTTCCTCAAAAACTTTTAATATTTTTATTATGACAAGCAAAATTTTATTATTTCCAACATCCATATATAAATACCGTATTAATTTATTGCATACATCATTGATAATACATGTAAGTTTGTATGTATTTAAATCAGAAAATAACTATATGCTCATTTTCAGATATAGAAAATACATTAGAATAAATTAAATTAAATTAAATGAAATGAAATGAAATAAAATGAAATGAAATGAAATAAAATAAAATAAAATGAAATAAAATAAAATAACATGAAATAAAATAGAATAAAATAAAATAAAATAAAATAAAATAAAATAAAATAAAATAAAATAAAATAAAATAAAATAAAATAACATGAAATGAAATGAAATAAAATGAAATAAAATGAAATGAAATGAAATGAAATGAAATGAAATAAAATAAAATAAAATAAAATAAAATAAAATAAAATAAAATAAACTAAAATAAAATAAAATAAAATAAAATAAAATGAGATACAATTAAATAAAATAATATAAAATAAAATAAAATAAAATAAATTAAAATAAAATAAAATAAAATAAAATAAAATAAAATAAAATAAAATAAAGTAAAATAAAATAAAATAAAATAAAATAAAATAAAATAAAATAAAATAAAATAAAATAAAATAAAATAAAATAAAATAAAATAAAATAAAATAAAATAAAATAAAATAAAACAAAACAAAACAAAATAAAATAAAATAAAATAAAATAAAATAAAATAAAATAAAATAAAATAAAATAAAATAAAACAAAATAAAATAAAATAAAATAAAATAATAAAATAAAATCTAACATTGTTTTTGGAGCTAAGGTCTTCAACCCCGTAATTCTTAAGCAATTAATGTATGGATAGACACCATCATTTATCGATTTTCAATGAACTTGCCTGTGCGCTGTAGACTTTGGACATATTTAAGGATCCCTTTCAGTGGCTTTGCAGTGTACTAACTGGTAAAGTCATAGCGAACAAAAGGTTGCGTATACGCCCAGGCGCACAGCACCCAACTGTAGCAATGCTTCATTTCGACGTCCACTGTCACACTAGCTTTGCAGCAAGAAAATGATAAATTTTACTATAACGTGCTGATTTTTCTTTTTCCTGGTTTAATTTGTTTTACTTTTTTTCATTTCCTCTATGTTAGACTACTTCCGCAATGTTCACGGACTATCTTTTAGTTGTTGACCAACAATTGCACCGAGATGGTCGACCAGTGATTTTTTATTTTCCATTCAAATCGTTTTCTTTAATAAAAGCAAATGGCACAGCAGCACAAATAAAAACAAGCAGATACATACATATACGGTTCCGCTGACAGCGCTTACAATTGTAACTATGCAAATCAACCAGGGAAGTCAACAATTTTTTTTTGTGCTGAAAATCCCGATGTTATAATGTTGAAATTTTCGGGATTGGAAATTTTTTGTTTAATACAAACACAAATAAGTGATTAAATTATGAACATGATTGCGACCTTTTTGTTGGTGTTATGAAAATAACTTTCTTTTTTAAGAAATATCATGACTATGAATGAGCTTAAGGTCACTAATAATAATTTTTGTAATGAAAATAATTTTTCGAAATTTCCCTTCATTTCTTAAACCGAAACTGTTATAGAATAGCAAATGCCTAAAAATTAACTAAATCCCTAATCCCGAGATTGTAATATCCCCATCTTTCTGAAATCCAAAAAGTTTGCCTCCCTAATATTCACATAGAGAGAGGCTGGCAGCATTGTTCAGCTTTCAAACGACCAACGACCAGCAGTAATGTGAATGACATTAAAATGCTTGAAGCCAACGACAATAAATATAAAAAAAAATTACGATGAAATGGAGTGTATGAAGCATGGCGGAACTGTAGACAGCAAGCATATCCTGTACCGTTACCCAAACGGGTATTTAAATATTTGTTTATACATTTGCATTTGCGCTGCGCATAAAGCAGACTATTTGCCTTCACTTCGGGGCATTGGACAAGCGCGCTCATTCATATCAACGGCAAACATATTTCACAATTAAATGCAAGGAGCGTGTGACGTCATGTTTCTTGTTGTAATGCGTTGAACTTTTAAGTGAGTTTTTTTATTTTTTATTTATGAACGGAAGCAAATAACATGAATATGTGAAATTTGAGACCGAATGATGTATGGGAAGGCATTGCATCAGTTTAAATATTTGTGCATAGAATTTTGCTTTGGGCCATTAGCTTTTGACTTTGTAGTTTGGTTTTTTGGTTTGAAAATCTTCATTCGTACCCATCGATGGAAGCGGAGGAGGAGCGAGTTCATCACGGCGATCTAAGCAGCAAGTGTAGACCGTTTGACGCTAGTTGACAGAGCGAAGAAATGGCTGGCGCGTTTTGGTAGATGGTCAAACCCATTTAGATCGTTAGGCGCCATTTAAGTTAGTGGAGTAGTAAAATATGACCATATTATTTGATGCCGTCATGAATTCAGGGGCCTTTATAAATAAGGCATTGCTCTTAGAGCAGTGGTGGATCCAGGATTTTAGGAACAGGGTGGTTCAAATTTTTTATGGAGAGACATTTTATCCATAGCTCCTGAAAAACATGACTTTTTAGATTCCGTAACGGGGGTTTGGACCCAAAGTTCGAGTACCGGGACAAGGTAACATCGAGAAGTGGTTTGAAGAGTTTTTAACGAAATGGAGCGGCCCACTTCCTAGGGCAACTCTCCGAGTGTATTTCCGCCATGAAAAGCTTCTCAGAAAAAATGAATCCCCTTCGTAGAAGCCGATCAGCAAAAAACTGTAGGTAAGCCAATTTGTGCAGCACTCAAACAATTGACAGAGAAACTCTGGAGGCTCACCTTAATCTAATTGGATGCTAGTAAATATTTTGACGTATCGGTTTTGCTGGCTCCTTCGTATAATGTGTATCAACATGCTCTAGGATAGAAGGAATTCCCATCAGAACTCGCTTTTGGCAGTGGAAGAAGGAAAAGGACTGCTTGCCAAACCTTTCAGTACTTTAAGCAATTCTTAGTCACTAATAAAGAAATTTTATTCAAAAAACGGGGTAGAAAATGTCTTGGATAGTCCTGGTTGCACGATAAATTAACCTTCGCATCGACAACGACCAATTTCAAGTTTGTCAGTTCACAATTCATCCATATTATGTAAAACTATATGCATGCATGTGTTTAAATAAAATAGAAAAGTAAGTCAACCATATAATCGAACAGTCAAGCATTTAAGTTCTAACACATAACTGTAGATATATATATGTACAAATGTCCCATTATGGTAAAGTAATGGCCGTCGACATGATGCGAGAACAAACAACCATTATATAACTATGTGGCATGTAGACCACAAAAGATGCAATAACAAGTCTGAAAATGGGCAGAGATAAAAAATAAGAAAGAAATTGAAAATTTATTGCATTAAACAATTGTCAACATTACCAGCACCACATTGGTCGCCATTAAGGACAGACAGAACAGACTTAAACACAAACAAAAGTGCACTGGTGTGTACTTAGTTGGCGTTTATGGTGAAAGCGTGGCAACATGTGTGCATACAGATATATAAAGAAGAAGAAGTTTGCATTAGACTGGCCTAACTTTGAAAGAAACTTGATGATCTTCGATTCATAACGCATCGGAAAATGGCTCATCGGTTTACCTTATCAAAAAACTTGTATGTCTCTACTAAGATGGCCATAGACTTTTAATCGTTGATTGCTTTATATAATTTCAGATAGGTGGCAACCCTGCTCAAATACTTAAAACACATAACCTTTATACAAAGTTTCGTTAAAAAGGCTAACTAGTAATAGGTGAAATATTTTTGTGGAAATACTCAACACCCATATCAGCTTATCTAATTTCATTTAAAGAAAATAGCTGACAATCCTTTAAAACGGCTTAATGGGCTACTCTTAAATAGAAGGGGTCGAAATATAGCAAATAGTTCGAAGTTTATTTAAATGGGTCAAGTCGATTTTGTGATTTTTATTTTTTTTTATTTACCGTATTAATTCTTTTATTTTTTTTCATTTTGACGTTTAGAAGAATACATTTATTTAAATTTTATTAATTTTTTGAAAGTAAATTGATTCCTACATTATTTTCAGTATACAAGCTTAGTTTGCCGTCATACCTTATAAATTGACGTGACCCTTCTAGTACCATTTTGTATAGTCGTAGAAGTTAACTGTTTGAATAGACAAAACTTTATTTGAGTTTTCCCAAAAAATTAGAATTTTGAGTTAACCCTGTTTACAATGGAACGAGCCATATTATTTTATAATTTATTAGTTTCTTTACCTATAATGATTAGAATTTTTTTTATACAATAATAATTTAAGTTTACATTATTATCTTTTATCTAATTATTTAGTTGATTACAACTATGCCAACACTATAATTTTTTTTTTTATTTTCATATGTGCACCCTGTAAAATAATTCTAAGTGGCAGCTATAATTTTACTCAGAAATATTTTCTTTTGAAATACTTTCCGATTGCTACCCATACCTACCTATCTCACCTAAGTAAAGATGTGATTGCAATAAATATTAATCCATCACACTACGGTCGGTATTGCCGCAATGAGACTAAGATTGAAGGGCTCATAATCATTGTCAAATTAAAATAGAGTTTTATCTACTTAAACATGATTCTAAAATAAACATCATTTCATGTATATCATAACCAACTTAAAATACAGTCTAAGGCGGAGTTTTAGTTTAAAAATAACGAAATCGACATTTTTAAATTTTAAAATCACGGTTTGTGTCTATGGTTGTGTTTGTGAAATCAATTACACCAAACTTGAGTTTGGCTTTTTTCGTTTATTGTCACAGCTTTGGTATGGTTTGTGAGTAAAATAGCTGGCACAGGGTGACCTTGCAAAACATAAAAAATGTATCCATGCCACCAACCAACTAAATTTTTTTATATAAGGGGACTCTCTTCCCTCTTATTATTTTCTTATATCTCTCTCTTACATTTCATTTTAACTTGAATCTTTGTTTAATAAGGCAATGATCGAGCAACATTTTAAATACCTTCTTAAGTTAAATAAAGATTTCAATTGGAACGCATGTTAAGCAACGACGATGTTTATGAGCCATTGATTTTACATATAAGCGTTATCGACCCGCCCTAACTTTTTACACTTTTTTATAATTGTATGATGTGAAAAAAGTAATTTTTCCTGATTTTGACTGCTGCCTTTCATTAGCGTCTATATAGTAATTGGCCAATTTATATTCAGTGCCAAATACTTGAAAACTCAAATCATGCATAAATGTACATTCATTTTATACGAAGGGCATTTTTATTAATTGCAAAAATAAATATTCGCTTTTTGAATGCAAATCTAGGTTAGTGAAACAATTGAATACTGGAAAAAAAAGTAGGATTATCTACATCAAGGACGTATGCACTTTGCTGTACATTATAGGAAAATGACAGAACAAGACTTCAAAGCCATTTTCTATATATCTCGTAAATTCAAAACCTCTACTTAAAAGCACATAAAGTATACTTCAAAATTGTTCACTATAGTACATTAATTTGTAAGCACAATAACTTCATTACTAAGCTCTCTCACCGAATTTAAGCAGAACTTCAACAAATACATAATTAAGTGATGGTCAACTTTGGTGGCGCCACTCAAACAATTATAGAAGTTCAACCATATTGCATGTATGTACATACATATCTATCTATATGTGGAAGATGCGACATGCATTCAATGAAAATGAACTCTTAAATTGATTAATAGGATTATGCGAGTAGTATGAACAGGGAACCAAAATTGGTCTCACACAGAAAAATATGTGAATATGTATGTGCTTGTATGTAAATGAGTATGACTACAATTATTGGCGAACGGTGTATTGAGTTTACGTGTTGGCCTACTATAACGAGATTCCCATGTTCGCATGCCGATAAAAATTATATCCAAAAAAAAGCATAACTGCAGTGGTGGACAAACCTGAGAGTTTTTATCGGCTTAAAGAAAGTTATGCAGCAATAATTCGTTCAGTGTCCACACAAAACCTACAAAACTAAGAAGAAAACTAAAGCTGGCGCGCTATTAATTTAATAAGATGCTCGGCCTTAATTTTGTCATAACTATATCAGTTCAAATTATAATCATAGTATCAGTACAATTGGCCTTGGTAAAGCGATAGCCTCGCACACGCAGACACATAAAACCACACACCTGCATGCAATTAAGCCGTCAATTACTCGTATATATTGTATTATATGTATGTAATATCCTGACGCTGCGGATTCAAGCTCACACATGTAAATATTTTTTGTTGTTTTAAAATCAGCAAAAAGTGTGCAACTTATGTAATGGTAATATGGGAATTGTGTTTGGCGGAGTTAGGAGAGTGAAAATTCCTACGAAAATATCTTATAAAAGACTGACATTATATACATAAAAACAACAACAATTACAAGTCTTAATTCTTAAAAATTTCTTTTGAGATCTATTACTTTCATGAGAAAAATATCCATACAATAAAATTTTACTCAAATCTGCGGTAATCATGGGTCATTAGAAGCAATTTTTATGTCATGCGTTTGTTTGTATGTTCGTAATTATTTGCCACTAGAATTTAAAAAAGTTTCCCTTATATAATCATATGCATGGATGTGGTTATTCGGTGTACATTAGCTTATTTATTAAAGGAAACAATTTTTAAAATAGAGAGCTTTCATTTGCCCATAATCATAGCCAAATTAAAATGGAGTTTAATCAACTTAAGCATGATTCTAAAATAAACTTCATTTCATGTCTATCATAGTTAACTTAAAAAACACTTCATGTCTAAGGCGAGGTTCTAATTTTAAATTGACGAAAACATAATTTTAACATTTTAAAATCACGGTTTGTGTCTATGGTTGTGCGATGTAGAAACACTTGAGTTTGGCTTTTTTCGCTTATTGCCACAGTTATGATATGGTTTGTGAATAAAATAGTTGACACAGGGTGACCTTGCAAAACATAAAACATTCTTTCGTACCACCAACCCACCTAATTATTTTTCATAAGGAGGCCTTGTTGTTTCAGGTTCAGAAGAAACCGTATATACAATTTAAAAGAATAAAAAAATAACAATTTTCATTATAACAATTATTATAAGATGCCTTAAACTCATTCACAGCCATGACACTCGAAAAGTGTACAAGCCGTAAAATTAAAAAAATGTTTTTGTAAAAAACACTATAAAATCTTTATATGGGCAGCCATCGATTGACCTGGCATCATTCTACAGATACGACTGCAGACTAGCCAAGCCAAAGAAAACACAGAAGTTATGCAACACTCTTCGATACCACTAAAATTTCTAAGGCCATCAAGCAGAACAATATTTCAAAAACCAAATGAAAGAGATTTATTTCAAAGAGTCAACTACATATATTAATTACTAGCAAGGTACCCGGCGTTGCTCGGGATATAAGTAGTTAAGGGGCCTTTCAAAACCAATAATATGCTTTAAGATTTCATATTTATATAATACTATTGCCTACTGAAGAATTTACCAAATTCGAATATTTTGAAAATTTTGAAAAAAGAGTATTGAAAACCGGTTTTCAAAAATTTTCTTTTGCGGTATTCGTTGGTAACGTTAGAGGGCCTTTCAAGAATTCAATTTTGACAAATTGTGCCAGGATGAATGCAAATTCAAATGTTGATTTGATACCATATTGTATGGTAGTATTAAGGTTTTTCTGCAATCGCATTTTTACCGATAACTCAGTTGTAGATAAATTTATCGAAATATGTCAAAGTAAAAATGAAACCTGGGGCCTTTCCCTTTCGTTTCATACCCATATTGTAGGGCAAGTTTAAGGTTTTTGGGCAATCACATTTTCACCGATAACTCATCATCGATAAACTTATCGAAACCTATCGAAGTCCAAATGAACCTGCGGCCTTCTGCTTTCATTTTCTACCCATATTATAGGGTAATTTTTGGGCAATCACCGATAACTCAGTTATCGATCAATTTATCGAAGTCCAAATGAAACCTGAAGCTATCCCCTTTCGTTTGATACCCATATTGTACGATCTTTTTATACCTATATGCGAAATATCATAAGTATAGGTTCAATATACTTAGAGTTATATGGAATAAAAAAATTTCGAAAAGAAACGGTCCCTAGCAGGGTCGGAACCCCCAAAATTAAACAAAAAATAGCCTATAGCTCCTTCCAGACTATAACCTGTAGGCGTTCAAAATTTCATCAAAATCCGTTTAGCCATTCTCACGTTTTTAGGGATCAAAAGCAAACGTCTGGACATCCAAACATCCAAACATCGCTACATTCACATTTATAATATTAGTAGGATTACCTACTAAAGATTGACCAGTGGTTGAAACTCCATGAAAAGATGTTTATTTGTTTATATGTATTATTTAAAAAAAATAAAAATATTTTAATTTTTTAATTGGAATTCCCTTTGCAGTTAATTGCTTTTAGCACATTTTACTTTTCTTACCTTTCCTCCTTATCCTTTCTTTCCTGTACATATTTTCTTTTCCTTTACTTTTCTCTGCCTTCCTTTCCATCCCTTTTCCTCTCTTTACTTCCCTTCCTTTCATTTTCATTTCTTTCCTTTTTAATATATTTTATTGCGTTTCATTTCACACAAATCTAACCACAAAACAAAAACTCCTATGTTAAATACAGGGACCGTAACTGTTATAAGTTTAATTATAGAACTCTAAATTTGATCATTATTTTCTGATTTTTTTCAAAACAATTCAAGAATAATCGTTACGCTCAAGTTTTAATTTTTTGATCAAACATAAAACTTATTCATTGAGTTTTATTATTTTGAGAGGAAATAAAACTTACACTTAAGTTTCATATTTTTGCTCGACAGTAAACGTTATTCTTTGAGCGATATTTTATCGTTCAAGGATAAAAATTAAGTTCCGAGTTTTAAGTTTTTTCGCGGATCAAAAAACTCAAAAGGCAGCTGCGCCTTTACGGCAAGTATATGTATGTATGTGGCTAAAACTATGTTTAAATAATTGAGTACATATGTTGACGAGATTATACCAACCAATATTTATGACCAACTTGCGCTTTTATATTATAGAAGATGCTGCTGATAGAGTTGCCTGCTAGCATTTTTTTCGCTACATCTCGTTAAATCTAACCAAACAAGTCAGTACCTGCCCTAGTTGCATTTGAATTGTGTTACGTCCGAAAGAGATAAAAATTGCATTTAAGGAATATCACAGGTAGCCTGAAAACAAACCTTAATGAACAGAGCGTATATATTCAAGGTCCTTTTTCTTTGAATACAAAACATTCCTTTCCCCTACATATCCACACACAAAACAAGATTACCTTTGTTTTAATTATATATAAAGCCGTGAGTTTGAAAATAAATTGCCAGTTTTACACGAGATTTACTTCACTACTCACGGAAACTACACAGCTTCCTGTCGTATCACACAATTATCAAAAATTAGCCAGCGTCAAAGATGGATGTTAGAAATACGAAAGCGACTGACCTTATCACTGCTCACAGTGATCAAGAATCGGTGGCAGACGACTTATTTGAGAATGGCGAGCTTTTAGCTATTATAAACGAAGATGGCACATTTCTTGAGGAAGATCTACTCAATGATGAAAATGAATGCGATGAAGCCACCAACTCTGAAAACAACCCGAGGAAGCGAAAGACATCATTCAAAAGTGAAGGTGAAATATCTGAAGATGAAGAGCATGACTCTTTCGCCACAGCAAATGAGAGTAAAGAGCCCGCTAACCAAGTTTTAAAAATTACTGAACGCCTGTCAAGTTCAGACTGTGATCACAGCCCTAAAACAAAATCAAAGATAAATCATGAAAAAGTCACCAACGGTACCGCCAGTGGCAAAAAGGTCCTGCAACTTAATCAAGATGAACGATTGGCGCATCGTGCTAAGAAATTTGGGCTGAGCACAAATACCAACACAACAACAATTGCGTCCAATGAAACGGTGCGTGATGTAAAAACGCAACAGCGCACAATTAGAGCAACAATTGAGGATGATGATCAGAAACAAATTGAGTTACTTAAGAAAAGAGCAGAGCGTTTCGGTTGTGTGGTAACTTCGAAAAGAGCTGAATTTGATAAGGCAGACCAAGTGCAAAAGCGTAAGGCACGTTTTGGTGCAGTAGAAAGCAATAGCGGATTTGCTCAAGAAAATTATAAAATGTCGTCAAGTCTTCGATCTCGCTTGGGAGAACGTAAAATTACGCAGCTGAGGGGAAGGAGCAACCGATACTAAATAAAAACTATATCAACTTGTACGATATTGCTTCAGAATTAAAAGGAATAAAATAATAATTAAATAGCCGATTTATCACGATTTTACTCATTCATATAGCTGCTGTAATCTCTCTTAGAAATGTAGTTCCTCTTTCCTCTCCCTACTTTTTGAAAAAGTTCCCATAGTTAGCGATTTAGCGATTTAGGTTTTTTCTGGAAGTTTTTCGAACTAAAAGCATAGTTACGCGCCCATTTGAAGTACCGAAAATATTTTTAACTATAATTTTTTTTTTTTTTTAATCTCGATAGTTCTCCACCTAATTGATTTTTGTGGTGAATTTTGTAATGTATCGAAAATAGAAAAAATTTAAACTTAGGGCCTCATTCGCTAGCACGAAACGAACTTTCGTTTCGCCTCAGAAACGAATCGGCCGCTTGTTTGTAATATGTACGACGATCATAGCAAACGAAAAAAAAGTAATTCAAATAAAATAAATTAGTTGTCAAAAACTCATAGGCAAACGAAAATGATAGAGAATACGCTTGCTGGGCGAAATTGTTAGGAGACGAATCGTTCGTCTGTGCTTTCGTTCGCAATACAAAATGAGGCGCTATCGTTTTTTTGTTAACCCTATCTAGCAGTTATAGTATATGTATGGATAAGTATGTCCAAGCTAAAGGACAAAAAAATACAAAATAAAATAAATTAGATTTCAAGAAAATCAGTTTAAAAAATACACCCAATAGATGTCAAACACATATTCACCTTTATATGTACGTAGCCGTTGGTAGGTTTTTGAAATGATCACCAGTGATACATTGGCAGCCAACGTGTTAAATTGGACCACCTTTTTTTATATGAGCGAGGATAAGTGTTGGAGTTCTCCGATACTCCTTAAGGAGTACTCTATGGAGTATGGAACGGAGTATTTCGGTTTTTTGCAGGGTTGTTGTTGTTGCATTGATCACTGGTTACGATTAGCGGTTGCAGTGGCTCTGCTGAGTGCGCGAAGAGTTTTATGGTTGAATTTCAACCATGGGCGAACATTTTTTCTATCATCTAATTCAAGAGAATGAAATCGATATGATAGAGGATACCTCCTGATTATATTACACAGGATTAACACATCAAATCATGAAAATTAATTCTTCGCAAAATAAAAGTTACCTTGCTCGAGATATCAAACTTTGGACATTAGCATAGGTTTCTGATTTCTCGATTATCGAGCGATTTTCCTCGAGCTTTTCAAAGTTGTCAATTGATACACGTTCCCCAAGTGGCATATTAAGTATTGAGTGAAACGAAGAACGTTTCCTTACAGCAGCTGAGGTAGGTTAAATGTTTATGTACAAACATTAGGGTGCTTAAAAAGTTATTTTCGGTTGTAAATAATTTTGAATGATTTGTTTTGATGCCAAAATATGAGCCAAGAATATTTAATCAATATAAAAATTTTAAATGTCCGGGTCACAATTTTCAATTTCGGATTTTTCTGATTTAATCCACATCTCATACATTTTTCGAGACCAAAACTTAATTTTTGTGGTAGTTTCTCTTTCGCGCTATCGAAAATACGAAAAATATACATATGTTGCAAGTATGTAAGTTTATATTTTCGAAATGATTCTGTATACCGAACAAAAATTATTCAAGTCATTCATATAAAAGAATTCGATACCCTTGTTAACAACGCCGTTATTTATGTATGTAGTTAACGCCCTTAATTAGTTAACGAGTTAACAAGTTATCCCACACAATTATTACTTCAAATACTGTACTAACGAGTCTTCAAACAAATGTCTTTTGAAACCCAAACGCCCTGTTGCGCAGGTACTCTACGCTTTGCCTAACTAACGAGTTTTGCAAAAACTTGGTGTCCTACCTGCCCGCCAGCTATATAAGACCAGTCTATGGAGATCTTAGAATAGTTACAAACCAAATCTTGAACAGTTAATTACGCTTTCTTAAAACACTGCGCGAATTTATCATCAGAAATTTGATTCAAATTCATAAACGGAAACGGAACGGAGAATTAAAGCAACAATGTCTCTTATGAAAAACTCAGTGCGAGACTTTGCTACGTCCAGCGAAACAAAGAATGTACAACCGAGCCTTTTTATAGAACAAATTATAAATAAGGCGTTAATAAAGAAATATATTCATATTCTCGAGGAGAATGCACCAACTATCGATAAGGATGATCTCGAAACGAGCACCGATGATGAGCATGTTTTAGTAATTGACGAATCAAAATGTACGCCTTTTGCCGATGGAAGAGATATTACATTGAACGAAGACGAAATTTATATAATCTCTTCTGATGATGAGGATGATTTGGTGGAAGAATTAGAAGACTTTGTGATCAACCTAGATACAAATATTTTTCTTACAAATCAAGCAAACACACCAAAAATTAGTAAAGCTTCCTGCATCTCCAATCCGGCTAATACCCAGCTTACATCGCCTATTTCTACAGAAAGTGCGCAGAAACGCAAACATTCATTTACAAGCGATGAAGAGGACAATAAACCATCGATAAAAAGATTCAAATTAAGTAATAGTACGGAAGATCTCGCTGCGTGAACAAATCAATAGTATATTAGGGTAGTTTGATAGATTGACGAAAAATATAAACTTGTAATTATTACAAAGTAATTTTGAACATCTTTGTATTGTATAAATGTAAAATCACTATCAGTAAATAAATATAATGAAATTAACAACAAAGTGTTTGCGTTTTTCCTAGGAATATGGCACTAGAAACTATAGACATTTTTATTCATCTTCATTGAAAAAAAAAAAATTTTGGCAGTTTGCAGTCACTTGGAATACATTGAAATTTTTGTAATTCTTAATAACTTTTTTACCTAAGTCTTGATCCTGCTGTTCTAATTGAAGAACCCTATGGAAGATCACATTTTTTTAACAACCGTGATTCTAAATAAGTAATCAGTTGGTTTAAAAGTAGAAAAGTTTTCGGAAAATTATTTCAGCTTATTTCGTCATTTATCATTTGTAATTAAAATAAAAGTCTATTTTAACTATTCTTTCTTTGGTGGAAGGAGTATTTCATACTATCAAAATGAGATAACATAAAAATCGAGATGTTAGTGGCGGAAATATTGACAGATTAGTAATTATAATTTTTCCTAACTAGATATACATATGTGAACCGGCCTATGAAAAGGTGGCTTATGACTCAAAAAATAAATTGTGAGAATCAGCTGTTAAAGATAAACAATGCCATATGATCACTAAGAAATGATGAAATGGAGAAAACATTTTTAGTACACTTCTAAGCAAGGTAGGACTTTCTAGTTTTCACCGCGTGAAAGAGCGTCTCAAAAACTATCGAAGCCAGAAAAAAAGTGGAAACATTTTTTTGAGTCATAAGCCACCTTTTCATAGCCCGGGTCACAGCAGAAAATTCTATATCAGAATCATGCATCATATGTCGAGCAAATTTCTTTTTTTGTCGAGTAGTGTTGTTATTACTAAAAAATCAAATTTACCACATTTTATTTTCTAGTTTTAAGTCGTGTTGATGAAAAGGTAATTGCAATGTTATTACTAATTTAAGAACTTAATCACAGAGTCACTCGAATAAGAATTTTGCTCAAATAAAAAATTCATTTTTCTTTTTATTATTTCTTCTTTTTGTATTAACTACTCGGTCGTTACGAAATTATTGGAAAAATGTTTGAAATCTAGGCCATCCCAATATTTGTATAATAAAAACTCAAGTATTTTTATTTTGTTATATTATAAAATATGTATATTACCATTTATTAAAAAGAGGCTATATTTCGACTTTAGTTAAAAGTCATCTGCAGGAATTTTATTTGTTATTTAAAAAAAATGTTAGTTGAAAGTGCATGTAGATATGATGTGTGTTTTTGAGGATTTTTTTGGTTATTTCGGTATCAAATAGGATGCACTAAATTGATTTGATTCATGTTCGGGAACATTGATGGACGAAAAAAGGCTTTTGGGCGGGACTACTCGCTTTTTTTCCGGGTAATTTCGCAATGTTAGGGATAACTTTTGAACCATTTTGAATTGTGGAATGGTTTTAGGGATTATATTAAAACTTTTTTGGAATACGTTTATGGACCATGGACTATGGAAATAATTCCAAAATAGTCCTTACAAGAATACCGGAATAAACCCACAAAAGAATACAGAAAATGTTCCAAAATTACCCCGAAAAAGTCCCATATTGATCCCTGAAACTATGTCGAAAGTATCGAAGGCATCTTGCTAAAAACATGACTTTGTTCAGCGATAGTGCCGAACCTGAATATCAATTTATACATATTCTTTATTAAAAATTATTCGAATAACAAGTAAAATTTTGTTTGTTATTTTTTCGTTACTAAAATTTTTTAAATCACCCATTACTGCTTGGTAACTCCTAACTACTCGTTGTTGGGCGTCTTATTTATGTTTTATTCAAAAGTATTTTCGAAATTGTTCGATGCGTGAGTCCGAAATCGCTATTTTTTCAACCACATATTCAGGGAAGCTCACCTAACAAAATGATTCTGTCCGTCCAGGATATCGTAACAAAATTCGAACTGCCTTTCTTTCAAGGTTTGTGCGAATAATAAATTAACAAAATCGGTGAATAGCCACGCCCACTTCTGATAACGGTGCCAAAAAAGTGGTTCAAGTGGTTTTCGAATTTAAATAAGCGATATCTCTTAAACGTAAAGAATTGTCGTATTGAAATATTTGAAAAATAACAACCTAGGTTAAACAAAATGAGTTGGAAACTTTGGATTGCCTACCAGCACCACCCATCCATAGCTCTTAAAATTATCAAAATATTCAACTTGTACTCACATTTTAATGAAAGTTTTTAAACGTGCTATCATACATATATCAACCGTCGGTCACCGCTGGCTGTCGAAACAAAAACCCAACAACTAAGTAATTGGCTTTCTGTCGCATTGCAGCAACGGCGCCAACGGCTGAGATTTAATTACTTTCGTCTGACAAAAACGCCACTTCACACTTGGAACGCAAGACCTGTGGCGGATGAGTGATGGGCTGATATGAAAGCAATGAATTCCCTGAAGGATATTTAATGCTTCATTTTGTTACACAAAGTTTTGGTGCCATTTGTGTTGCAAGCGTCGCAACTGACGGACAGCGACAAAAGTTTCAACAGTACAAAGTTTTGCGTAGAGAATTTCGATATTTGCAGCCAGATGAAGACGTAGACTTATTGCTCGCCTTAATGATTCAAAAGACACAGCTTTGTTTAACTGATTTGTTTGAATGACACTTTTGTTGGTAATTCAGGTTGAGGTCGAGCGGAAGAATTTATGTATGTATGTGTATATTAGGGTGTGAGTGCAATACAATAATTAATAAGTCCAGAATATCACGTATCCTTTCCAAAAGCTATGCTCTTGAAATACAGAGGTCTGGTATACATGGTTGGATCAAAATTGGATAGAAGTGGAACTGAAGCTAATATCTGTGAGTCAAAAGTTATTAGTCTTTTGAGGTTACAAGACCTTCTCCAGATCAAACGCTTCTTCAGCCCAATTAGTCTATAGTACCTTCAATTTGCTTCACTTCCTTGCAAAATTCACTGCAACCCGCAATCGGTGCGTAAACTTGTTTGATGTGGCACACTCTAATGTACAAAATAGGCAAATTTAATTGTATGTATTTGTTTAATAAGACAACGACAATAAACAATGTCTCGTCACTAAAGATTTAGTAGCCGATCATTGCCCCAAATGACAGTTCATTGTACTTACCTTTTCCCCAAACTCCACGCTTTTAATCCAATAATGCGAAAGAATAAAATTGAAAACAAAGTACGTTTAATATATCTCTATCATTGTTTACCCCTTTCGTACAAGTTAATCATTGCCTTGTTACTAAGGCTAAATAGAAACAGCAGCAGTCAGTTCGTAGAAAATTGAGAAGTCAATTACGCTCTGTTTTGACGTACGGACAGTATTTAAAGGGAACGAGTTGGCATTTGGAGTTTTCGAGAGCATAATTCTTCGGATTAGCTCTGTGAGCTTTTGAGCTTCGTATCCTTGAGTATACAACCAAGCTAGATAGGCGAAGTATTGTTACCACAAAAAAAAACAAGGAGGTCCTTGCTTCCTCACTAGATTGATGCGGCACAGATGGATGGAACTGAAACACAATACCCGCAGTTCTTTTCGCAATTGGAAAGTTTCGGTAGTGGAAGAGATAGATAAAACAAAAATAACTTAAGAAACATTCAATGACTGACAGAGCTTTCAGGGTGTTTACTCTGTGGTTCTATTCGAAAAGCTGTTCTACTCGATAGCAACAAACTATTCTAAGACATTGACACTCTGTAGTTCGTTCGAATGTACTTTGGAAGATATTGCTTAACAGTAGGCACCACTTTGTTTGCACTAATAACTTATATATATATATTTTAATAAAATTTATTTATTTTTTTGAATAAATAAAAAATATATTCTAAAATTGTTTTCTAATTTAATTTCCAGTTCGTTCCACTCGAAAATTTCTTACAGGGTACGTATCACTCGAAAGAGAAAAAATTTTCTTTCGAATAGAATTAAAGAGTAAGGTCACAGATATAAAAATGGATGAAAAACAAAACTTATCTTCAACCTATTTAAGTCTTTGGATTAGTTTTAAATTGTACCAGTTCGTCTTAGATCTGCTGTTTTACATAGTTTCTTCAGCAGCAAGTTTAGTTTCTAAAAGTTTGAAGAATCCTTTCCCATTCTGGTCGAGCTGTTGGTAGAGTTCTAAGTAACTCGCAATAGCCTTTTAGGATAATCCTATTTCGGCATGGCAGCATACAGTTAGTTCCTTATTGCGCTAAACAAAACAGAGATGGTTCGTCTCATATCCATATTAATGACAATACCTTCTCCAGAATTGAAAGTATCGTGAAGATTAGGTCAATAGCAGTCTTACCAAGTCCAACTCTACACTGATAAAATCCCGAGATTTTTAGATAGAAGAAAGATAGTGAAAATATTGCATAGTAATTTCGATAATAACTTCATTTAGCGAGTTGGTAAAGTGAAAAAATTGACCAATTGACATATCAGGCATCTACGTCATTTACATAGGGTTCGCTGCTCAAAGTCTATTTTCTCAAATTATAAATGAGGTGGAAAATAAAATGAAAAGTTCACTGAAATCAGCCAAACAACAGCAGAAGCAGCACCAGCCAAATGACAAACAGCCATAAAAAAAAAAAAACCTACAACAACAATAACACCGTACGACAAATATGAGCAACAATTGCTAATGAACTAGCCGGCAAACTAACAGCCCAATCTAATATAACCTCACTGCGCTTTTTTCACCGCACGAACATAAACGACATTTTGTGTTCTAACCAGTGTTCGGACTTGAAAATTTTTTTTAGTGGTAGTAATTGAAAAAAAAGGTGGTAGATTTACGAAAAAAGTGGTAGATTTCGGTTTCAGTTAAAATACTGGTTTTTATTCGAAAAAATTCATATTCACATACATAAGTATTTACCTTTGTACATACAGAGATTATTTTAAATAAATATTTGTACCTTTTGGTATATGGTAAAGAAAATAATGATTATACTAATGGAACAAAACTTCCATCTTTAAATTTGAATTTGTTATAAAAACGTATTAAATCTATAGGAGGAACATAAATTTCTTGATTATCACATAGTTCTTTAGCAAATATAGTGTTAGCAACTGTGTTTGTTTTCATACGATTTCGTTTTTCTGTTTTTATAACGTTCATGATTGAAAACAAACGTTCGGCTGCCGCACTACTATGAGGCAAAACTGCCAAATTACACATGTACTTACTTAAATTGCTAAACATAAACTCACTATAAATATTTTCCTCCTTGCTCAAAGCTTTCCACCCTTGTACAATATTGTTTTCAAATATATCTTCAATTTTTTTTTATCAAACACAATCAACGATCTCCACTCGCAAGAGTGGCATATACTTGGCTCCACATTTTTTGATGCACATCGTTTGACGGTCGTTTGTACGTGTTTGGTAGTCGACAACTATGAGCTCTAGGAAAAAAGTGGTAGATTTTCAAGCTTACGTGGTAGAAGTGGTAGATGCTCAAAAAATTGGTAGATCTACCACGAAAGTGGTAGAAGTCCGAACACTGGTTCTAACCGAAATAAATTTGCGTGCACGACTATCTCTCGCATAAACGAGTACAAACCACGTGCCAGCTGAGCGTAAACGTCAAATCGATATGTCACGAAAAACAAAAATTTGAAATTGAGTTAGATTTTCACGCTGTTGCTCTCGTACAAGTTGTATGTGCATGAGCGTTTATATTGGGTTGGGGTATATGCAAACAATTCCTCTGGACAATTCAAAATTCAACTCAAACGTGAGTTCAAAGAAAAAGTTTTTGATGTGCGCAGTGGGTGGGGTGCAGCAGGCGATTTGACGTGCTGGCGAAATTACTTTAATAAAGTTGTTGCTTTTGCTATTTTTCCAAAGCAATTGTGTTGAGTGATTGACCGACACTGCAGACCACAAAGGGACCTAAGGTGTTTCGCAGTTAATGTCATTCAAACTCAAGCACAGCCAAAATCATTTAGCATCTTAAACATGTGGCGTTTGTGAAGTTCATTTCAAAGTGTTTGGGCGCAGTTAGGGTTAGAGTACACAGCGAAGAATACCTGTCTGACATGAGAGAGATGCTGTGAATAAAAGGTCGTAAAACACCGAGCGACTTTCGGATGTAAAGCAGGCATCGGTTTCGGTTGCAAAAATGGCACTTCTTTGAATGCTCAAGGGCCCAGATGAATAAGGGGTGCAAAACATGGTGTCCTTTACCAACTTTTGTTAAGCTACTGTATGTCCCCACGAGATGGGAGAAATATTGGACGAAGCCGAAAATAATCGGATTAAATTCCTAAAAAAGCAAGGAATATAGCTAAGCATCTCCGAAAGTATATATTACGAAAAGATCCAGAAACCCCTAAAGCCTCCATTTGATTATAAGGTGTGTCGCTAGGCTCTCAGGCTAGACAGTAACTTCTTCGGACTGATACCAGATGCATCACCTGTTTGACTGTCCGATCAATCAGACTCTACCAACAACAATTTTACTTGAACCCCAACTCTATTGAGACTCGCAGTCTCCTCGCACTTCCTATAGGAGAGATCGATGACTATGCGAGATGAGGAGTGAACCAATTAGGCAGGCCCAATTATTGCTACAACAACAACAGATGGCTGAACAGGCATTTCCTGGCTCGCAATAAATTCGAGCACTGCCTCTTTGGGCCATCAAAACCAAGGTACGAGACTGAGCTAGTACTATGATCCATAGAGACTAGCAAACTTTAAGAAGTACTTTGTAGGAATTGAACGGGCATTGCAGTCGAACAAAATATGGTCCTATCTTCGGCGTTATGATTTTTCGAAACAGAGCAGCAATTCAATAAATGGGTGAGAAATATAGTTTTTGTTGTTTGACCCTTAAAAAAAACTGCACACAGTTTTCCCGGAATTAAATCCTTATGGTCCGTTGCTAGATCTCTCTAATAACAGTAAGACTGGGAGCCGTCAAACCGACTATGCCTGAGTGCCCAGAGCAAAGCTCCCGCTGCTACTATGGTCTAGTGTTCCACTCGACTAGATTGCGTTGCCCAGGGTCCATACAAAAACGAAAGTGTGTTTACTTAATTGCTCTTCAACAAAATCATTCGATATGCTTTAAAAATAATTTGACCGAAATATAAAAAAATATCAGTTTAAAAAATTGAAAATAAAATGTCAATCGATCAAAGCCTAAGTAATGGACTTAGGCCAACATGACAACGCACTAAAGTTGCCGCCGCTTGACGAGCGTAAGTCCTACTACCCACCTTATATCCCAGCAGCTCTACAAAGAATTATTGCTGTCACATGATGGACAGCCAACTTCTGGTGCGCGTGAGTGTAAGAGCATGAGAAACAAATAAGCGGAGAGCTGACATGACAGCAGCTAACGCTGGCATTACTTGCGACTGAAATCACCAAAGCTACTTGAAGTTTGTTTGAATTTTTAAGAATTTATCTAAGCTATTATGCTCTGTTGCTAGTGTAACGAGAAATATTTGCCAGAGTCATATTGAACATTATTTTTATTTATTTTAATCCTACATCCGATTGGGCTTCTTGTGACTCCAACTTTTTTAATAAATACTAGCAGACCCGGCAGACGTTGTTCTGCCTGACCAGAGACTTCCCTAGAAATACATTTTCAAATATTTTTCTTTAACTTTTAACATTCCATTTATTGCAGTGCTTTAGGATATACAATGTTTCTGGCTTTAAAGTCTTTGGTATAAACAAATAAATTTTTTGGATGTCCAACTCAAAAAACGGATCTTTTGAACTCAATGGGTATTACAAAAACCATTATGCGCTGCTGAGCAGATGTATAGTTAGTACTTATTTAATTATATCCTATATCTACCTATAATACTCTGGATATGTATGAACGGCAATAACAAACAAAAAAAATTAAGTGCTTTGATTAAGATTTAAGAACGTTAAAATGTCACTAAAGCAAATACATTCAGGGATATAACGAATTGAAATATTACTTAGTTTGTGGTCCTGGAACTGCCCACTTCTCCAAAGAATTTACAAATGTAGCCTATGTATGTCGTACCCAACGAAGATTTTAACGTATTGGAAAAGTTTAAAACAGATCAACCATAAACTTTGGACATTATTGAAGTACAAACAAAGCACTGAATACAAAAAATGTGGGCGTGGCACGGCCCACATTTCCCAAATTATATAATTCTTGACCAAGGGACACACATATCCAAAAATCATTAGCTTAGACCAAAAATATTCAAAGTTATGATGATTTAAATTTTATATAGCCTGGGGGCGTGGCACAACAATCTTCTGAACCAATCTGGAAATTTAGAGAAGATCGACCATAAACTTTGAACTTATTGAAGTACAAACAAAACACAAAAAATGTGGGCGTGGGACCGCCCACTTTTCCCAAATTATATCCATCTTGACTAAAGGACACACATATCCAGAAATCATTAATTTAGACCAAATATGTTCAGAGCTATGAAGAATTTAAATTTTATATAGCCTTGGGGCGTGGCACCGCCTACTTTTCCAAAAATTGATATAGCCTGAATCGTACACAACAATTTTCTTAACCAATCTTGAAAGTTTAAAAGAGATCGACCATAAACTTTGGACATTATTGAAGTACAAACAAAACACAAAAAATGTGGGCGTGGCAGCGCCCACTTTTCCAACATTACATAAATCTTGACTAAAGGACACACATATCCAGAAATCATTAATTTAGACCAAATATGTTCAGAGCTATGAAGAATTTAAATTTTATATAGCCTGGGGGCGTGGCACCGCCTACTTTTCCAAAAATTGATATAGCCTAAATCGTACACAACAATCTTCTGAACCAATCTTGAAAGTTTAAAAGAGATCGACCATAAACTTTGGACATTATTGAAGTACAAACAAAACACAAAAAATGTGGGCGTGGCACCGCCCACTTTTCCAAAATTACATAAATCTTGACCAAAGGACACACATATCCAAAAATCATTAATTTAGACCAAATATGTTCAGAGTTATGAAGAATTGTAGTTTTATATAGCCTGGGGGCGTGGCACCGCCCACTTTTCCAAAAATTAATATAGCCTATGCTTTAACCCATGATCTCAAGAATATACTGTGAAAATTTCATAAAAATCGGTTGAGTACTTTGGACGCCCATAAAGGACACACAGACACACAGACACACAGACACACAGACACACAGACACACAGACACACAGACACACATTCATTTTTATTTATAAGATTTTTCCAACTCTCATCCCATTTCAAATCAAATAGATTTATAATCTAAATTTCGCAATTTGTGTTTCTAACCGCATATTTTCGGTGGATTATTAACTTTTTATACCCAGTAGTGGTAAGCACATAAGGCACTTACATATGTATAACTTAAGCGAGATATTCTTGTATGTATATTTTTGAAATTGCTTAACCGATTTAGATGAAATTGGGTATGCAGATAACAGAAATTTTAAGTAGATATTGCCACTCAGCACGCTTTTATGAGGTTGCCACTTATTTGATTATTTTTGTACTGAAATGAGGTATGCCAATATGGGTGTCAAACAAACGGTATTTTACGTTCTTATTAGTAGATAGGGTTACCACATAGTCTCATTGGCTCATAGTCATACTGGGTCCTTACCACTCATTGTCATATTAAACACAAGTTTAAGCTAAAATGTAAAGTAAGGGTACCCCCTATGAAACAAAAATAAGTTGGTTCGTGGTATGAAGAAATTTTTTTATGTTTTTTAAGTTCACCCTGTGTCAGCTATTTTATTCACAAACCACGCATGACTAAAAAAACAGGATCCCTTATGGAAAAAAAATTATGTTAGTGGTATGAAGCATTTTTTTGTTTTGCAAGGTCACCCTGTGTCAACTATTTTATTCACAAACCATATCATAGCTGTGGTAACAGGCGAAAAGAGCCAAACTCGAGTTTGCTGTAGACATTGTGACATCGCACAACCACAGACACAAACCGCCATTTTAACCTACGTATGTATTTTAAGTTGACTGTGATAGAAATAAAATGATTCTTATTTCAGAATCATGCTTAAGTAGATAAAACTCTATTTTAATTTAAATATGATTGGGGGCCCACGAGTTTTTTCTTTATTTTCCTAATTAGTTTATTTTAATTATTTTATTAATTTAATTAAAAACGAAATTAAAAATTTATTTTAAAATATAACTCAAAAATAACTCAATTGTATAACAAATGAAATATGGACACAAAAACAAAAGTCCAAATGCGAACTATGTATATGTAATATATTTCATAAAAATGTTTTACCTATTAATAATTAATTAATCGATCATGTTTTAAAAAAAAATTGACAAGCCAAAAAAAAATTATCGGTAGTTAGCACCCGCTGCTAAATGGCATTTAATTCATTTTAGATTTAATTTAAATTTTCATTTTAAATAAAACCAAAAGCCCTTTAACTGTCATAGCAGCTAGCGACTAGATTTATATAATGTTCGCTTCATGCGTACTTAGTCATCCTTACTTGCCTTGGATTATTTATGTTCCACATCTCTTGTTTGCTTTTGTGCCCTATGTGGTGTTGACGCTCTTTTTGGCGCCACTCAATACAAATAAACATATCTGGAAATAGCAAAAAGCATTTTGTGTAGATATTGTGCACTCATGCAAGCGATGGTAGACCACCAAGTTTAGCTATCAAATTTTATAAATTACATGGAATAACATACAAACAGTGGGTGAAGCCTGCAGGTACAAGGTGGCTCAAAACAGGGTCAGATGATTTGTCATCTCATTTCAGCGAGTTGCAAACAAAGGAGATCAAAGGAAGATCAATCCTCATTTTCACTACATAAAACATTTTATATGAACTAAATTAAATGGCCCATACTCGTAATCATAGTCAAATTAAAATAGATTTTTTTCTACTTAAACAGCATTCTAAAATAAACATTATTTCATGTTTGTCATAGTCAACTTAAAATACATTCTATGTCCAAGACGGAGTTTTGATTTAAAATCACGGTTTGAGTCTACAACAACTTGAGTTTGGCTTTTGTCGCTGAGTGCCACAGCTATGATATGGTTTGTGAATAAAATAGTAGACACAGGGTGATCTTGCAAAACATAAAAAATTTCATAAGGAATCCTCTTATTTCATTTTAACTACAATCTTTGTTTAATATGACTATGATTGGCCAGCATTTTCAATGTATCTCTATGTTAAGTAAAGATTTGAATTAAAACGCGTGTTAAGCATCAACTATGACTATTGGCCAATAAATCTTTTTCCACAATGTGCATTTCTTCCTTCTAAAAACATTTAATTTTTGTTTTGTGTCACCTTGTACGCTATATATAAAATTTAAAAGCCTTTATACACATAAACTTTGAGCTTAAGAAAATATTTAGTCGGTAGATATAAATAACAAAAGGCGTTTTACAATTTAATTATATACGGCGGCACACGAAGCATTTTATTGTGGTTGATGGAGTTTCTAAAATATTTCGGTACTAGGAATATGTGAGAGAAGAGCTTACACAAAGTACATGTGCCACCATGTTTGGTAAAATTACAACTAAAATTTTACAGCAGTTAGTACCCAGAATTCAGATTAGCCTAAAAATATGTTAGACCTGTTTCAAAAAACATTTTAATATAAGCCGATAGACTTTAAAAGTTTTTGTAGAAAAGTCAAAAGTTTGGAATTTATAACAAAAATAAGTTTGAAAAATTGCTAAAACCGATCTATGCTTCCAATTTTAAAGCCAACTTTTTAAACGTATACTCGTAGAAATGTAACCAATCTGTGCATTGAACAAGCTTACTTTTAAGAACACTCTATACTTAAATATTACAAGGAACAAAACTAACGCACTTAAATATAAAATCACTTCAAAGCCAAGAAATTTCCCTTGAATATTTAATACGCAGTTACGAGTAAAAGCCGCTACTAACAAAAAAATGCATACTTTATAAATTGTGTATTTTAATTAGAGCTTAGGCTTATATATGATAAGATATTCAATACTGTATTACTGTCATCTCTTGATGAAAGGGCATCCGTCTCAAGAAACTCAGCAAAGGTATGAACATGATTGACTTTAGCTATAAAAAAACAACAATTCTTATATTGCTAGGAAAATATGACACACTCACAGCGAAATGAAAGACTTTGTGTCTCTGTGGCTCTGAAAAACTAAGAAATGTGGAATTTCTTTGTTTATTTCATTTGATAAATTTTTTTTTTCTTTTTTACGTTTCTTTTATTTTGTTTTACATTATTTTATTTGTTTATTT